>ML784734.1:270381-293411 GCA_009831015.1 Picea engelmannii
GAAATGGTGGATATCATACCTATTGTTTTAGAATATCTCATGAATCCCAACATCCAAATTTCCTACAAATGGGTTAGCCACAACAATAGTATATATTGGAACCATGGGGAAATTGATCTATATATGACCTTCTATATTATAGATTGTACACCATACTTCCTCCCTACTGTTGGGCCTCATAAATGTCAAATTTATATCCTCTTTTCCCTTCACCATTCCTTACATTTCATTGTCCCATTAACCTTTTATCATACCATTTCGATAATGATACTTGGGTTTTTCTTTATTATTTTCCATTGTATTCATTTCAGTATTATAAGTGAATTTATGATTAAATATTAGAAAAATTACATATTTTCATTATATATCAAGGTTGGATGAGTTTGATGATGTGTGCATGCATATTTGAAGATTCCAACAAAGTCAAATATTACCACCTAGCCTAAAATTCAAATTCCATCTTCAAGCTTTGAAGATTTGAAGAATATTTGGGACAATCATTCAAGCATATTCAAAGGAGAAGATCATGGAAGATTTGGATGGCATATATTATCTAATATATGTGAGAGATGTGTGGAGGATTTGAAGGGATCATATCTTCTAATAATAGGAAAGTAGTTGAGAATGGTTGAGAGAATAGTGGATATGTAATTATGACACTCTTCAAGACTCTCATGTATATAAGAGAGTGTTCTCTCTTCATGAGGGGGATCATGTTATTCATAATTTGGAGAGTGAGAGATCATGTAATTCATAATTTAGTCTTGTAATGAGGAGAAGGGGATTCTTAGCTTTGTTATTCTTTCATGCTTTGTCATTTGACTCTTGTAATATAATTTGAGATTGAAATATTGTGTGAGCTCACATATGTCTTTTGCCATTCAACTCTTCACATGTTGTATTTCTTTCCTAGATTAATTTACTACTTTCATAGTTAGTCTTTCAATGATTTCCTAGATTAATTTCATTTCAGCAAATTAGATTAGATTAGTTCTACTTCAGTCCTTCATATATAGTGTGTGTGCTTCGTAAGCCTACGAACCTCAGATTGACAAATTAAATAGCTGGGCAAGTACTACAACGGAATTAAACGAAAATATTTCTACCTAACATTTTGGCACCGTTGCCGGGGAAGCACGATGGATTGAAGTTTAGTTTGATTTTCTTGCAAGCATAACTAGAGTGTGAATTTCAATTTCAGCAAGTGTGCTTGATTTTTGCAACTGTGAAGTGGTTTTCATGTGTTTCGTCAAGTATGATTTTTAGTTTTTTTATTTTGATTTGGGTGCTGTAAGAACCCCTTTTGCAATATGATTTAACCACGAGTGTCATCTTGGAACAACTCGCTCAGATCCTAGCGAAAACTAGGATTTCTTCTTCTTAGGAAGAGGAGATCTTGACAGCAGCCCGGAGCTTAATTACTCCTCCAGAAACAAATGAGAAATCAACATTTGAGGGACTTGAGGAGGACAATGAGGAGTTGCAGCAAGATCTGAGTGAGGAAAAACGTGCCTATGAAAGCATTATCGAGCAATGGTTCCAGGTAAGTACTCGATTAGCTCCATTTTTTTATTTAGAAAGTTTGCAGTCACAGCAACTAGATTCGTTCTTTCTCGTAAAATCCTATTTTTCATTTGAAAAATTGTCATTGAATATATTGATGTTACTGTTACGTGAATGACTCCACTAAAAATTTGCCTACACGTAACTAATTTTTAATTCCATTTAGCATAGAGTAGGTAGGTTTTAATTTTCAGTTTTTCTTTTACCTAGAATAAGTATGCTCTCCTCCGCGCTTTGTGCAATCGCGAGGATCAGAAAATAGGAATGATTTTGATTTTAGGAATGAATGTCTTTGCGTCCATCCTTTGACCTGCAAATAAACACAGTTAAAAAAAAATGTAAACGAATAAAACACAGCGAAAATTTTCACTGTTACAGTGTGCTGATACATTTTTTTTTTTTTTTACATACTGTTACAACATGTTGATACAACAAAAATTGTACATGTTGTTTCAACATGCTAGTACAACAACATTTTACATGTTGTTACAGCGAAATTTTACTGTAACAGTGATTGAATAATAAAAACAGTAGTGGCGTTAGGATAAAATAAAACAAATAATAATAATAATTGTGTGTTCATCCTGGACCTGCAAGTATAAAAACACAAATGAATAAAAAAAAAAACAAATTTTACATCTTGTTACAGCATGTTGAAACAATAAAAAATTTCTATGCTGAAACAATGAAATTTTTACATGCCGAGACAGTCGTTGTTACAACGAAATTTTACATGTTGTTACAACGAAAATTTTTCATGTTGTTACAATGAAATTTTTCATGCTGATACAGTGAATTTTATATGCTGAAACAGTGACACTTTTTGTTGTAACAGTGATTAAACAGTGTCATGCTTGCGCTCTTCTCATTTTTAACTTCCGGCCTAGTCCATTTTTGAAACTGTGTTTTGCTTGCAATTGATTGAATTGTGTTTTCCACCCATGCTAACCCTGCAGCCTGGAAACAAAAACAAAACCTGCAATTGTGACAACGAAATAAGAAAATACTTTGGTGGAATTCTCCTGGATCTATGATAACAAACAACAAAACAATCAATTGATTAGTCAATTCCTCTTTCTTTTCCTCACCTCCGATGAATGAGAATCCACACGTGATTTTTGTCACAAATTTCGGTAACTAGAATGATATGCAAGTGAGAATTTTATGAGATTGATTAGTTATTGCACATTTTAAGATCTCAAAAATATTTTGAGATCAATCCTTTCTGGGGTCGATTGTTATCTATCAGTTGATGAATCGATCCCATTCTTTGCTGACCGTTGTGCTACTGAGACATTGAAGATATTTTCCTGCCGGAGGTTGCAAAACTAAAATCCATCTGTCATTTGATTGTGTATCAATTCAATTTGCAACAATATTCTTGCCAATTCATCTCTTCCAGAATTAAATGATGGTCTTGATCTACGGTATTGGAGATATGTTTCCAACTGTCATGATTTTCTTTCTCTTGCTGGACATTTTTCCTAAATTTGATTTCACGTGAAAGATCTAGTTTGATTTATAATGCTCAAATTGAAACTGTCCATCAATTAACATCCATTTGCAGACAATCAAATTTGAGTGCAATTAGCGAGAAAACAGTGACGAATTTTAAAAATCCGGCGCACGGGTTTTGTGTAAAAGGGTCTCATTTAGCTGACTTGTGAGAGGTTTTTGAAAATTCTACTTAGTTTGAGAGCAGTTCGCATTTTTCTGAACATGAAAATATAGATTTTGGGATGGTCGAGTTTCCAACGTGGCACACAAACATAGGCAACTGAGAGATATGGGAATCCTGGCTTTGGAGGACATACTACCACGATTGGGAAAGAATGGAGCTTAAGAACACAAATCCTTCCAACAAAAATTCAACACCACACATTGAAAACACTGAAATTCAATCCAAACACGGGCATGAATGTTTTATCATAGTTTTTTTTTTGTAAATAAATTATATTTTGTTTGTAAATAAATGAAACAGTTTAAATAAATAAATATTTATGTATATATTTTTGTTTGTTTGTTTTGTATTAACAACAACTAATATTTCTTTGTTTGTTAGTTTTTAATAACATAAATTCTTTTTGTTTATATATATGTTTTTGTTTTGTTTTATTATAAAACAAAAAACAATAAAACAAACAAAGAAAAACAATTAAAAAAAAATTAGAAAACCATGAAAACACACAAAAACATTATAAAAATCAAAATTATAAAAACCAAAAACATTGTTAAAAATTGAAAATGGACATCTCATTCCTGAAAACGATAGTCAAGACATGTTTTTTTTCGCTTAACATTAATTTGTTTTTCTTAAGTCACTTCATGCAATAATGGACAATGAGATAATCATGCAATGACAACAGGTATAAAAACATAGTTTATTTCTTTGAGTTTTTTGCATTCGTACTTATTTCTGTTTTTCATGATATATTCTTCGCAAATCTCACAATTTGTATGCAAGAATTTGTGCTAAGATTTTCAAGTTCACAACCGATTGCATTCCATGCTGAAGTGATTTTCAAGAATCACAAAACTCTTCAAAGAACACATGCTTTGCTAGATAGCTTGAAGGAGCTTCTACTCATCAGAAACTTCATGACGGTTGTTGATACACAACAATATTTTGCTGATACACTATTACTTCTACATTTTTCCAAATTTCATGCTGTGACACTATCCCATTTCTCCTTCAAAGCTGATTAATCATCCTGGTGTTAAAGCCATCTTCCATTACCTTAACTTTCATGACTTCACACATGCCTATTCCTTTCTGAGTTGCATACATTCCTTTATCTTTCCAGTTCATTTTTGCCTTCTTTTTCCATTCCAGTTTTCCTCCTGAATAAAACCAATTCCCTTTCCATAATTACATTTCCTTGCCATAAAAACTATTGCTACTGAGATATTTCATATAGTCCTACCAAATATTTTTATAAAAACTCGTGTTGACTGATGTGGGATTCCTTAAAGCCCGCCTTTCAACAAGTCTTGCCCCATCAACCTCAACACCTTATCTGGGATATAGACTAGAGTTCCTTTTGAGTACCTAGAGGCTTGCATGCCTTAATCGCAAACTCTCTCACTAGCAATCACGGGAATACATCAATGTCTCTTGATCGTTAGATCTTGCAAGTGGCTTGACATCGGCCCATCTATTCGGACTTCGCAAGATGTACGTGGGTACCTTGACACTCATTGACATCACTCATGAGTTTGTCTCACATTGGTTAACGACATTCATCAATGGTTGGTAATCCAATGATTTCTTTTCATGCTCAACATTGACACATTCATTCGCATGATGAGAATTGTACCATCGGTTTTGTAGCGGGTAAAGACTATACACTTTTTCATGATCCCCTCAGCAGTTGAAGCAGTTTAATTTCAGATCTATGAGAGTTCCATATTCTCTGCCTTCCAAATTTCTCTTGATTCAGCAGTAACAGTTCAGATTCCTTCATTTCCCATGATCCAGTTACAACAACAACAACATTAGCAGTTCCATTTTCCTGATCCAGTAGCCACAACAGCTACATCTACTTTTTGGGTAAGTGGAGGTATGTTATTTTCTAAGCTTTAATCACACAATTTCTTATATGCTGACTTGAATATTTTGGAAAATTTCCTCACCATGCTCTCTTTCCTTCCATGACCTACACTAAGTTGCATGAGGGCATGCAACCGATTCAGTTGGGGGGGGAACTAGTTCACCACATATTCATTACCATTACTCCATTTTACCATCTCATCATTCCATTTATGATTCACTAACATTTATTTTCCAACAAACACTTTGTTGCATTGCGATCAATATACATATTGGCATGATTCATAAAGATAACAAAAAGGCTTTCTTAGACACAATGTTGCTTTCTTATGCACATTGATAGCTTATTATTTCTAGTGAGTATATGGTTAAATTATTGCAGCAAGAAAATAAATAAGTGAAATGAATGTTGTTAACACAAGAACAAATAGCTTTTGTATTCATGGTTGTCACACAAGAACCAACCATAAGAAAATTTCACATGTTGTTACACATATTTCACATGTTGTTGCACATGTATTTTACATGATGCTACTCTTGTATTTCAAATCCTGGAAATATTCATTGTTAAAAGGACATCATCAATCAAAGCCATAGTTTGAATGCCAAAAGTTCTTAAAAATATCCATGCATGGTTGCATGAGGACATGCAACAAGTTGAGTTGGGGGGCATGTTGGGCCTCAGAAATGTCACATTTATATCCTCTTTTCCCTTCACCATTCCTTACATTTCATCATCCCATTAACCTTTTATCATACCATTTCCATAATGATACTTGGGTTTTTCTTTATTATTTTCCATTGTATTCATTTCAGTATTATAAGTGAATTTATGATTAAATATTAGAAAAATGACATATTTTCATTATATATCAAGGTTGAAAGAGTTTTATGATGTGTGCAGGCATATTTGAAGATTCCAACAAAGTCAAATATTACCACCTAGCCTCAAATTCGAATTCCATCTTCAAGCTTTGAAGATTTGAAGAATATTTGGGACAATCATTCAAGCATATTCAAAGGAGAAGATCATGGAAGATTTGGATGGCATATATTATCTAAGATATGTGAGAGATGTGTCGAGGATTTGAGGGGATCATATCTTATAATAATAGGAAAGTAGTTGAGAATGGTTGAGAGAATAGTGGAACTGTAATTATGACACTCTTCAAGACTCTCATGTATATAAGAGAGTGTTCTCTCTTCATGAGGGGGATCATGTTATTCATAATTGGGAGAGTGAGAGATCATGTAATTCATAATTTAGTCTTGTAATGAGGAGAAGGGGATTCTTAGCTTTGTTATTCTTTCATGCTTTGTCATTTGACTCTTGTAATATAATTTGAGATTGATATATTGTGTGAGCTCACATATGTCTTTTTCCATTCAACTCTTCACATGTTGTATTGTTTTCCTAGATTAATTTACTTCTTTTATAGTTAGTCTTTCAATGTTGTAACACCCTGTTTCCCCCAGTCTGTAAAAATAACTATACTAGCCAAGAACTATGGCAGACTTAAAGATGTGAATGTGTGATTTTGAATGGACCTTAGTATAAAAGGTCGACGAATGTAAATAATGTTATGAATATATGTTGAAGGACTGCTGGGAGGGGGATGTGCTGAAAAGAGACCATGATGGTTGATGAAAGGTGGTGGAAGGCACCTGGGATGGTGGCGTTAACTTCCACCGAAACCAATACCATATTTGGTCTTCACTGGCCCGAAGATCAAGAGTGGCTCGCTGGCCCCAAAATGAATTACTCTCTAGGCTGGTAGGTGAAGAGGCTCCTCATGAGTTAATGAGGGATGGGGGGTGAACCGCCCATCTGTGGAAGCCTCAGACCTAACCACCACAGGGAATTCCATGCCACACACAACCTCGCCAAAAAAGAAAAGGTAGGAAAGAGGTGTGGGAGGGGGTAGTTGCGACAGAGATTGCAAGAGGGGAGAAATCGAAAGGACTCTGGAAAAAAAAATATACAGAGTGATTGATAAGCAGAGAAGAAGGAGAGTAACCTTCGTTCTCGACTTCTGATGAACAGAGACTCAGTCTCACAGCATCGTGGTCTAAGATCGGGGGTGGTTAGTGGTAAATCCATTCGGAATCGTTGAGCCTATGGTTGGGTGGAAACTAGCACCCCTCTCAGCAGTTGCATCAAACCTGGTGTTTTTTCGGTAAGTGTTATATCTCGTATCTTGAAATTATTATTCTGACATGTATGTTCATGGTTTGTGCAATTATGAATGGTTTCAATATAAGATTGTCTGTATGGTGTTTTGATCAGAAATGGTGGTTGTATGCTTATGTTGGAAAGACCACCTATGGCTTATGTAAACACACACACACACACACACACACACACACACACACACACACATCTGTGTGTGTGTGTGTGTGTTTTGAATGGATTCAGTTTTCAAGTCTGTTCTTGGGAAATTTATTCCCCTAATTGTCCCAAGTAATGCCCTGGATAGATCTCCCCACAGGGACACCCTTTTTGAAATTTTATCCAAGGATCTGCTAGAGGATGTTATGGTGTAAGTCTTAAAACCCTGTACGAAAGAGAATGATCCTTTTAGACTTCGACATTTCGGTATTTTGGCACCTGGGGTACCTAAGTGTGAACTCCCTTGTACTCGCAAGTCCCAAAATCTTGACTTGCGAAATCCTGAAAAGATAGAGTGTGGAGAAGTTAATATACTTCGGTATTTCGGCACCCAGGGTACCTAAGTGCAGGCCCCAGGTATTCACCAGTATTGAAAACCCGACCCATGAAATCCCGATGGAGGAAACCCCAAAATAGTGGAGTATGTTTGGAGTTTGGTATTTCAGAGTTTCGGTACCCGGAATACCTAAGGGCAAGTTCCCTTGCACTCGCAAGTCCAAAAATCCCGACTTGCAAAATCCCGAAATGGCTTAACGCATATAGATTCAATGTTTCAGTGTTTTGGTACCTAGAATACCCAAGGGAAAGTTCCCTTACACTCACTTCCTGATTTGTGAAATCCATAAATAATATAGTGTATTTAGAGTTCAGTGTTTCGGAATCTCGGCTCTCGGGAAACCCAGGTGCGAGATCTCATGTTCTTGCATATCGCAAAATCTTGATGGATGAGACCCCTAAATGACAATAGCGCAAATGAGTTATGGTGTTTTGGTGTTTCGGCACCCGGGATACCTAAAGGTAAGATCCCTTGTACTCGCCAGTCGTGAAACCCCGAAGTATGAAACCCCGAAAAGGTATAGCGTGACTAGAATTTATTGTTTCGGTGTTTCGACACCTGGGATATCTAGAGGCAAGTCTCTTATACTCACCAGTCCCGAAATCCCAACTTGCGAAACCCCGAAATGGCGTAGCGTGTCTAGAGTTTGGATATTTCGTAGTTTCGGCACCTGGGAAACCCAGATGCGAGACCTCCCGTCTTCGCGTAGACCAAAATCTCGACTTACGAAATTCCAAAATGATAGAGCATGGGCAGGTTATGATGTTTTGGAGTTTCTGCTCCCAAGGAACCTAGGTGCGAAACCCTCCCGTCCTCGCATATCATGAAATATCGATAGGTGAAACCCCATAATGGATTAGCACACATGGTTTTGGTGTTTCGACGTTTCGGTACCCAGGATCTCCAAAGGTCAGTTTTCCTCGTGTTCGCTAGACATGAATTTCCGATGGATGAAACCCCAAAATGAGTTTGGAGGATATAGGGTCTTCGGTGTTTTGGCACCTGGGAAACCGAAGGGTAGGAGTCCCTCACCCTCTTATACCACGAAAACCCGGTATGTGAAACCCCAAAAAGTATAGTGCCAGGCTTCAATCGGAGGCATTATTAATTGTGATGAATTGTTGGTTCCCTTCGGGTTTCGACACCTCGAAAGTTAGGGAACCGAGAATGCATGCTTTGCTATTTCTCGAATCGCAAAAGCCGAGAGCACCTTTTCGGTAAGGCATGTGGTCATCGTCGATGATCATATAGGTACGAATAAGGGATGGCAGGGTCTGCAACAAGCCCCATAGGAATTCAGGGATTCTGTACCTCGAAGAAGAGAAGGAAAAGCCGAAAATTTTCTAGCCCCATGGTGGGTGTGTTACAAATTGGTATCATAGCATGGTTACAACATGTGGCCTGCTTGGGCTCATGAACGAGTTGCATAGGAGCTCCGTTTGCAACACTCCTAAAAGGAGTAACCCCCTGTCTTAACCTTCTCAATTAAAAAGTCGAAGTTAAGAATGAAAACTCCTATTGTGTGTGTGCATGTGAAAAATATGAATTATGTACTAGTTATAAATGAATATAAACATTGACTAACAACCAACATTTTTCTTTTGCACACAAAGCAGAAGATCAATCACGGAAAATTGCAGACGTAGAGAATGGTGACTCACCATGAAGTGGGGGAAGGCTCCCACAATAGAGACAAAGAGTCTGACGAATGGAGGGTGGTAGGGACCCCTCCAGATCTAGCCGAGACTATCAGGAGCCTCATGGTCGAATTACAAAGTTGCAAGGCTGACAATGAGAGGATGATGAAAGAACAAGAGAAACAAACAGAAATTAATGCAGTTTTACTGCAGAGCTTATCCGACCTACAAAGACAAATGCAATGTGAACCTGAGGTACAGAAACATGGTCATATCAGTGACCACACTGAGAGGAGAACCTCAAAAAAGGTCCATCCCATAGGTAAAGGACCAGTGGTGGACAATTCCTCTGAAAAGGAAGCTGGCGGTCCAGAGGGATCTTCTAGCAGCAGAACTAGTTCTTATTCCCGAAGAAGATAGAAGAAGCGAAAACTTTCCAAGGATCATAAATTCGAAGAATTTAGGAAGGCTAAACCACCCTCCTTCGACAGTGAAATAAATAAGGGAGAGGAAGCAGAGGCCTGGCTTCTTGGACTAAAGAATTATTTCAAAGTCCATGACTTCTCAGAAAATTTGAAGGCCCGAGTGGCCACCTTCAACTTGAACGGAAAGGCTTCCATTTGGTGGGAAGACCTTAAGAATTTGAAAGGGGTTCGCAAAGAGGACCTGTCATCAGAACGGTTTTAGAAATACTTCCAGAAGAAGTGATCTGAAAATAGAAGGCTGACTTGTTATGCTATGCAAGCACCCCTACTTCATTAAAAATAAACTTTACATGACCTTGCTTCATGTGTATAAATATGCAAGATAAAACTTATGTGCCAAGTTTATGCTTCTCCCTTTAAATGTTTATGTATGAGGAAATGTTCTTGTAAATGGTTAAATATGTACTTTAAACATATTCACAGCAACACAACTTGCAGCAAATAAACCATCAAACTCACAACAAGAACAAGATGATAAAGGAGTTCACCCCCCTACGGGCTACATCTCCTTGAGCCTCCATAATGGACTTGGCTCTCTGGGATTAATTAGTCAAAAGTTCTTTTACAAGCTGCTGCTCAACTCCAATGGAAAAACAAACTGTACCATTGAGATCAGAACACATAAAAACCCCAAAAATGACTAATAGAACTCTGAAAACGGATCATGGCTCATCCGGGCATGACCTCTTCTACATGTGGCCATAAGCTTCCCTGAGCTTCTCTTTGGAAAAAACACCTGTAAAAGTCCTCAAAATCCTCTGAAACCTATCCCAATGTGTTCATAGCATATCAATTAGCAAAAAATGATTATTCATTCACAGAAAACAAACATAGGCTCACCAAACCATGTCCTCCATCAAATAGGGCTTCAAGCTCCCTAGAGCTTCCTGGAAATTCAATGGTGAAAAACTTGCAGAAGAAGTCCTCAAATGGCTGTGAAAATGGCACCAATGGATCCAGTACATCCAAAAACCCCTGGCTGGGCTTTTACGGCACCTCATTCGGCCAAACGATGAAGAAGTTAGGCCTCCTCCATTTTCCTCCTTCCACTTTGTTGGAACTGGCTCTACAAAACGCACCTCTATGTGCATGAACCTGGAACACGCTCCAAAACGTGCATATAAACCCAGCACCGAGCGGTTCCGAATAACCATGCAAATTGTAGGACGATTAGGGCACCTCCAGCCCCCAACCGCCTAGCTCTCAGGCATATGGTCATACGACCTCGGGCTATAATAAAAAGGGCCAAACGGTTTTAAAACCGTGCCAACTGTTCAAACCAAAATCAAAACGCGCCCACACATAGGATAAACCAAGGGTTTTGCTAACTGCGCACATGGCATAAACCATTGGTTAAAAAACACACGGGTTATAGTTCCAAAACCCCGCGCAAATAACCGCGCGCAACACACAACCGTGCATATAATATAAATGAAATACATTGTAATGCAATGTATTGTAATACAATACAATTGCGCGCGCCAAACTGTAACATAATACAATGTGGTGTGAAACCATAGCCACGGGCTATGTAACATAGACCCCCGCGCGACTATATAAACATGGTCATATAACATTGCAACGAAACCATGGGTCGGGGCTTAAGCCCCGGCCCACCCCTTTTTCCGCATAAAACAAAATACAACTTTAAATAAATTGTTTCCCGCCTTCCTAACAAGGAACAAAGGATGGTAAGTTGGCTAGCGGAGTTTCATTAGAGCTTTTTACTGTGGGGGAGGTCCAGGGGTCGAACCCCGCGGCCTCCATAACTTTTTAAACATAACCAAATTAATAAAAAATGAAGGGGATACGTGGCGCCCTCCGATTGGGCCACGTGTCTCTTTATTATTCGCCTCCAACCGGACACGTGTCAACCTGCTATTCACCAACATCAACCAATGAAAACACGCCATGTCACCTTGCCACTTGTTAACCACCGATTATCCCACGTCATCGTACGGTCGCCACGTCAAATGCTGATGTCATCCGTGCCACGTGTCACCCATCCAGTGGTGACATGTGTCACTTAAAGATTGGTCAAACCATGTGTCCTATATGGACATGCCAGGTATGTTGTACGGTCCTGCCACGTGTCCTGTACAGACTGTACGGACAGGTACAGTCAGCATCAATTTTTTGTCTGTTTGGCTCGGCGAACAGATCGCGATAACTTCTCCATACGGACTCTGTTTGAGAAAGTAAATATACCGATGGAATCAGGAATACGAGACAGACGCAATGGTATAGGTTTCGTTGGATTCCGAGCACTTTGAAAATTGAGCAAATTTTTGCCCCCTGGTCCAGATTTTGATCACACCTTCCCATTGAAAGGCTTTTGGACCCACAAAAGCTTATCTGTTTGATTTCAAGTTATATCAAAATCTTTTTGACAATCACCTGAATACTCTGACATGCCCTACACTGCAACTGGCTATATCCTTCAACCACTGCTCTCTGGCTGCTGCTGACCCACTGCTCTCTCTGTGCTTGGAAGACTGCCAACCTTCCCACTGAGAATCAAGTTCCTCTTCAAACTCTTTGGCATCAACAAAATCAACTCTCCAATGGCTGCAAAACTTCCCTGCGACATCTTTTCACAAGTCAAGAAATACAACAATCTTGAAAACAAATCATACAAGATTGAAAAATGATGCCAACAAAAACTTTTGTTCTTCAAACAAACTGTCGCATCTCGTACTTTATCAAAGTACATGGCGTTTTCAAAATCAACTTTCAAGTCAATAAACACCATCGACTAAACACAAGTCGAACATAGTCGTCAGAAAATCATCAACACCAGTCAAGACTCATTGAAACATCTTATCAACTTGCCCATAAATGCACACATAACGCTGAAAAGTGCATTTACAATCAGAAAAATGCAAGTGTTACTTGCGTAAGAAATCCAACCATTTCTTACCAAGCCAACTCAACGGTGAATTTTGCTGCTGAACATCGTCTTCTTGTGAATCATCTGAACTCACATCAATGATGGAATCTCCACTTCCATTCTTGCCAATATTCTTATCCAACTGCTTCTGAGACTGTGGACGAATAGTTGGATGCAACGTCCAACATTGGTCAACAAGATGACCCTGCTTATGACAATGAGTGAAAACCTTTTTCATTCTCCTTTCACGCTGTCTTTACTTAGAAAGTTTCCTGAAAGCGGCCAATCTTTCCCAACACTTTGAAACATGATGGTTAAACAAACTACAATATGTACAAGGATTCCTTTGTCCATTTTTACATATAAAGTTATTATGCTTAACATAATCAAATGCAACTGAACGATAAGCGGAATTATACCTGGAGCATTCACCTTTATCGCCTCTGTGAGGAGGTGAATCTAAAGAGTTACAAGCTCTCCTCTTCAAACCATCAATAGTGTTCTTGTCCTCATCACTATCACAACTACATTTGCATTCATCTTGAACACAAGCCTTGCATGCTGAAGGGATCGAACTTTCAACAAAAGTTCTCGAACTTTCACCTTTAAAGCCTTCCTAAGGAGGTGAACTTGAAACGAAGTTTATGCTTCGAACTTTTCCCTTTGTCTCCTCGACTTTGGGATTTGGTCCATCCCATTGTTCATATCCAAGACCACAAAACTTAGGTCTTTCTTCAACAACAATAGGCTCAACAATGCCTTGTGCATGCTTACCCAAACCTTTACCTTCATAGCCCATTTTATACAACAACTTGGACCCTATTACTCTTGTGTGACTCTCAAAACCACCAAAACATTCATCTTTAGAGCAATTAGAAGATAAACTAACACTACATACCTTATGTTCATGCATGTACTTGGTAAGGGTTTCCTTTGCCTCATGGAGTTGATTCTCCATCTCATGCAACCTTTGCAAAAGTTGTTCTTTCTCTTGCTTCATGGCCATCAACTGCTCTTCAAGGGAAATGTTCTTATCATACATCTCTTTCATCAAATCTTTCATGATTATAATTTCTTCTTTAGAAAAGAATGAAGATAATGAAAATGTATGAGAACTATTAATGCTAGAAGCTTATGCCATCTTTAGAAGATATCCAACTTCAAAACTTGCACAAAAACCAATAGCTAAATCTCAAGCTATCACTGGCAAACACATGAGCAAAACAAACTATGCTATGATACCTCTTGATCTGAAAATAGAAGGCTAACTTGTTATGCTATGCAAGCACCCCTACTTCATTAAAAATAAACTTTACAGGACCTTGCTTCATGTGTATAAATATGCAAGATAAAAATTATGTGCCAAGTTTATGCTTCTTCCTTTAAATGTTTATGTATGAGGAAATGTTCTTGTAAATGGTTAAATATGTACTTTAAACATATACACAGCAACACAAATTGCAGCAAATAAACCATCAAACTCACAACAAGAACAAGATGATAAAGGAGTTCACCCCCCTACGGGCTACATCTCCTTGAGCCTCCATAATGGACTTGGCTCTTTGGGATTAATTAGTCAAAATTTCTTTTACAAGTTGCTTCTCAACTTCAATGGAAAAACAAACTGTACCATTGAGATCAGAACACATAAAAACCCCAAAAATGACTAATAGAACTCTGAAAACGGATCATGGCTCATCCGGGCATGACCTCTTCTACATGTGGCCATAAGCTTCCCTGAGCTTCTCTTTGGCAAAAACACCTATAAAAGTCCTCAAAAGCCTCTGAAACCTGTCCCAATGTGTTCAGAGCATATCAATTAGCCAAAAATGATTATTCATTCACAGAAAACAAACATAGGCTCACCAAACCATGTCCCCCATCAAATAGGGCTTCAAGCTCCCTAGAGCTTCCTGGAACTTCAATGGTGAAAACCTTCAAGAAGAAGTCCTCAAATGGCTGTGAAAATGGCACCAATGGATCCAGCACATCCAAAAACCCCTGGCTGGGCTTTTACGGCACCTCAATCGGCCAAACGATGAAGAAGTTAGGCCTCCTCCATTTTCCTCCTTCCACTTTGCTGGAACTGGCTCTACAAAACGCACCTATGTGTGCATGAACCTGGAACACGCTCCAAAACGCACATATAAACCCAGCACCGAGCGGTTCTGAATAACCGTGCAAACTGTAGGACGGTTAGGGAACCTCCAACCCCCAACCGCCTAGCTCTCAGGCATATGGTCATACGACCTCGGGCTATAACAAAAAGGACCAAACGGTTTTAAAACCGTGCCAACTGTTCAAACCAAAATCAAAATGCGCCCACACATAGGATAAACCAAGGGTTTTTCTAACCGCGCACATGGCATAAACCATTGGTTAAAAAACACACGGGTTATAGTTCCAAAACCCCGCTCAAATAACCGCGCGCAACACACAACCGTGCATATAATATAAATGAAATACATTGTAATGCAATGTATTGTAATACAATACAATTGTGCACGCCAAACTGTAACATAATACAATGTGGTGTGAAACCATAGCCATGGGCTATGTAACATAGACCCCCGCGCGACTATATAAACATGGTCATATAACATTGCAACAAAACCATGGGTCGGGGCTTAAGCCCCGACCCGCCCCTTTTTCCGCATAAAACAAAATACAACTTTAAATAAATTGTTTCCCGCCTTCCTAACAAGGAACAAAGGACGATAAGTTGACTAGAGGAGTTTCATTAGAGCTTTGTACTGTGGGGGAGGTCCGGGGGTCGAACCCCGCGGCCTCCATAACTTTTTAAACATAACCAAATTAATCAAAAATGAAGGGGATACGTGGCGCCCTCCGATTGGGCCACGTGTCTCCTTATTATTCGCCTCCAACCGGACACGTGTCAACCTGTTATTCGCCAACATCAACCAATGAAAATGTGTCACGTCACCTTGCCACTTGTCAACCGCCGATTAGCCCACGTCATCGTACGGTCTCCATGTCAAATGCTGACGTCATCCGTGCCACGTGTCACCCATCCAGTGGTGACACGTGTCACTTAAAGATTGGTCAAACCGTATGCTGAAAAGTCCATAAATTCATGACACGTGTCATGCCCTGGAGCCACCATGTGTCTTGTACGGACATGCCACGTATGTTGTACGGTCCTGCCACATGTCTTGTACGAACTGTACAGACAGGTACAGTCAGCATCAAAGTTTTGCCTGTTTGGCTCGGCGAACAGATCGCGATAACTTCTCCATACGGACTCTGTTTGAGAAAGTAAATATACTGTTGGAATCAGGAAGACGCGATGGACGCAATGGTATAGGTTTCGTCAGATTCCGAGCACTTTGAAAATTGAGCAAATTTTTGCCCCCTGGTCCAGATTTTGATCAAGAAGTATCTGTCGGAAAAATATTTCGATGAAAAGACTAAAGAATTCTATGAACTCAAACTGGGGAAACTCACTATAGAGGAATATGTCAGCAGATTCCTCGAGTTGTTGAGGTATGTACCTTATATAAAAGCAGAAAAGGCCAAGGTGCAACATTTTATCAGCGGACTACTATTGTGAGGGAAATCTCCTTACAGACTAGCAAATAGGGTTAGACTTTGCATGCAGATATGACCTATAGAAAATATACTTTCTACCTTTGTCCCCAAACTTAAATCCCATTTCTTTTTAGTAAATGCATGGCTAGATCAACCTACCTCATTCTGGGCGTTCGATGTCGATCCCTTGTCGTACTTGATTACTTGTTCACAGCTCTCCTTTCCAATACTCGACCTACATACAAGACAAGAAACAACTACACATGCATACCACCTATAGACTAACAGGTTAGAAATTCAAACATGTACCTAGAAAATTATGAATAACTCATGAATTGGAATGGGAAAAGCACTTTCTTTATTACTTTGAATGAGTCAACTTACAAAAAGTTGAGACCGGCCACCGCTCCACGAACCTGATCTTGGGCTCCTCTTCAACTATCCTCCAACTACTTTACTTTGTATCTCCTTTGGCACAAGGATGGCTAAAGGGTTGGGACAATGGGAATATGCAAATGGGCAGAGTTTCTTTGCTATATTTTTCCTCTTCCAAATAGGACCCGTATCCCTTCTTTTATAGGCTAGAAGAAGCTAGGTATTTGTACAAACCCTCGGCCATGCATGGCCAAGATTTTCAGTTAACTCACCCAAAGTTGTGTGTTCCGTCGGAAACTTTCCTTTTTCCATGCTTTTGTCAGTCCACGTGGGCTTTTTGAGGTCAGCTAATGTGTACACACGTACAATAATGGAGTAGGGCATGTGGGCCTTTATAAAAGAGGATTTTTAAAGAGTTGTTCAACATTGCTTTGGCAAAGAAGGGATCTGAGATGGCCTGATGCCAGGTAAGCATGTATGGTCCAAATTAGGGTTATAACAGATGCCCCCTAATGTGTGAGGTCAGAAGAGCATCAAATGGACGAAATACATTACCAATATTTACTGATATACCAAACGATTGAGCTAAAGGATCAGGAACCGGGAGGTGCCATCTACAAAATAATAAATGTCTCACCGAGGCGGGCATACCCATGCTCAGGATAAAATAGAATCATGGCTACCAATCAAATACATTATAGATCCATGTCATATAACTATATAAAGAGTAGCCGCAAACAATACACAACGAAGCTACATCTCGAAATTGAAAAGATATACATATAGAGTATCCATCTTCTAGAAGTTGATACAGCCTGATGGTTGGAGATGAGATCTTCAGAGCTCGAGCAACAACTTCAAAATCTTCAAAACTCAGGTAGGAGTGTAATATGAATGTACGACTGCACTACCCAGAGGTCTTTGACGGCTCATCGATCATCGACTATATAATCTTGATGATCAGACTGAAGGCTTCATTGATTTCGAATAAGGACTTGATTGGACATTCAAGATGGTCGAGTATGAGGAAAAGAGACATATTGCAGAGGGGCCGACTCAGGCTTGGTGACAAACTTCCCTTGGACAATAGCACGACAAATGATGAGACTCAGGCAGCATGGCATTAATCATAAGTCTACAAAGAAGGAGGCAACGCAAACTCTCCATATGTTTAGAAGGATAACCAAATGGTGGAGGGCACAACTCTATATAGCGAGAAAAAACATCCTAGGGTCGTACTACATCTCGTAGTCTGACGAACAAATGGAAAGATGTGCTTTATCCAAGGGCGACTCATTATGTAGCCAATAAAGAAAATACTTTTCCCTTCCTCTTTTTGGGGTATATTTGATTTTTGTCTTTTTCAATAATTTTGGGAAAAAGAATAAAGGAATATTACGTTACAATGGAGGAACGAGTGTTGCAAACATACAAGTTCAAGTCATAAGGACAAGACTGATGTTCTAGTAGAATGATACTCAGGAAAAATCCTCCGAGGGCCAAAGGTGTTAAGACACAGAAGCAAACCGTTCCAAGGTTGGCACATAAGGTATAAAAACGCGGTTAACAAAACACACAATGGTAACGTCCTTCGATGTAAGTTTAACGAGCCCATAGAATGTAATCTTGGTGGTTTTTCATATTTAGAGAGTCTGAAAAAACATAAAAGGAGACTCCATTGGGGTACCCTTTTCGAAGATAGTCTAGTCGGTTCGAAAAAGGGGTAAACTAGCACCGATAAGATGTCGATTCAAAACCATTTTAACGAGTGTGACAAGGACAAGATCAATCGGCCATTTTTTCATTTTTAAGGAGTCTGAAAAAAGATTAACTATGAACTCCGTCAGGAATGTTCTTCTGGACTAGTTTTACGAGTGTGAAAGAATAAGGTCACTCGACAATTTTTTCAATTTTAGGGAGTCTGAAAAGAGCTTAACTATGGACTCCATGGGGGTTCCTTCTTCGTAAGTTTAGTCCCTCGGGCCTGAAAAAGGGATAAAATTATACCTGAGAGTACTCTTCTATAGAGCTGAAGTTCCATAGAGTATACCTTTGTTCGTACAGTTGAACGTTCAGACTGAAAAAGGGGTAAAATACTGTCGGACAGACGTGACTTCAAATTTCAGTTTAACAAGCGTGAAAGGCCACAAGATCGCTCGGCAATATTTTCATATTTAGAGGGTCTGGAAAGGGCTTAAAAGAAGATCCGTTATTTTTTGGGAGTCCCGAGGGTGAGGTCAAGAGCGAAGAAGAATCATGCAAATGAGGCTCAAACTCGTATTTAGGAAAAACTACAAGGACTCACGAGCCTACAGTGTTTTTAGGGGCAGCATGAATACCATAATGCAACCAGGATCTACCTAGGGCATTCATGTTCCGATAAGCTCTACCACCAAGTTACGACACTTATAAAGCATAGATGATGGTTCTGTGTCACAACCTGATGAGATCGATCCTATGGTAAAGAAAAAAGACAACAAGATACAAAAATCAGGGTAGAAACCTAACCTATATGTTCAAGTTGATCGTCAAATTTTTTTTCCATGGACCATCGAAAAATACTCAAAACTAAAAAAAAAATTTCCCAATACCCGGTCAAATCCCTCCTATATAACTCCTGAATCACTCTAAATAATTTTTGGTATAAAGAAAATGATAAGGGAGGCTAAAAAAGTGACAAAAAGAGGCCAAAAAGTCTATAAATAGAAGCTAGCAGCTCATTATCACCATTGTTGACTTGGAAATTGACTCTGGAGCCAAAATACCCCCTTTGATTAAAGTGGTGATTCCAGCAGCTACAGTGGACGAAACGAACTTCTGTCTGGACCAAGTAAGTACAAACTCCCTTATATTGCATTTTATGTCTTTGATTATGCATTGGGTTTCATTTTTTAGGGGGGCATCGACCTTTAAAAGGTCAGCCATAGGTCCACGCGCGTTGTCTCAGGATAGGCCACATGTACATTCGGGCAGAGTAAACTCTACCTGCGTGTACACGTGACTGTCACCAATACAGCACGCGTGGGCCCCCTTATTGAATGCTAAATACACAAAAAGCAAGGGTTTAACTCTCCTGAACCTTTTTGTTTTGCAAGATGTATGTCCATTGGAGAGAAAAAGAGCACAAAGAGGTGAATGAGTTGGTCGGGGAAGACCCCAATGTTGTGGCTACATTGATGCAGTGTGGGTTACTCAAATTTTTTCTATGTCCTTTCATGCGGGCATAACCTAGGCTACTGAATGCCTTGGTTGACTACTGGCATATGGATCCAGAGGCATTCATGTTAGAGGGGCAGTCATTGGTGCCCACGGTTGAGGACATTTACTTTTTTACTGGCCTCTCTAGGAGAGGGGAACCAGTCAATTTTTGGACTTTTCCTGTGGGGCCGCATAACATAGTGGAATTGATAGGCCTATATTGTGCAGTTGATACGGACCGCGTGAGCACGCAGGTGCCTATAAATAAGATCACTAACCTATCGCTGCAGGCGATAGTATTTCTTATTGGGTGGATTACTGGTTCTACGGCTCTACATCAGGCATCCCACGCACAGATGAAATGTGCTATCCATTTCTTGAATGCAAAAGTTTTTGATTGGAGTACCACTTTGCTTGAGTGCATGACGAGGCAATTGACAGATTGTCATTTGGAGACACATAGGAACTTTGGGTTCGGGACCATTCTTTGTTCGTTATTTTTTTAGAGAGTTCCAAGCTTTAGTCCTTGAGTAGTGGTACGAGGACACCAGGCCTCTCTTCCTACTGTGTGTAGATGGGCAGTACTAATGCCATGATAGGGTGGTGGAAGGACCAATGAGTCCTTCGATGATGACTTTTTTGCATGACTTTCACGACAGATCCCAGTTATAGAGGACTACCCCTATGTTGGGATTGATTTTTCGAGAGACCCGAAGATACCAGTACCTCTTGGTGAGGTGTGAGGGGAAATGGGTAAGTCTCCACATTTGTAGTTTTTTTTGTTGTATATGTAATTTTTATATTGTTTTGTTATATATATCATTTTTTTTATGCCAGAGTGTTTGACGGATATATGTTCATTGTGTGCAGACGTGGTACCAGTGCAACCCACTGACTATGAGAGGAACATGCATTGTCCTTGGCCAAGGGCCACACCTGCCGCCGCCAGGGGACCAACAGTAGCAAGAGATCTTCCAGTCGAGGAGGATGACAGGGTACTGAGATGGGTTGAGCATAAATTCACTGCGCTCACTTGCGTGGTCCCGATGGCAGAGATTGAGGACCTGCCACCATCTATGCAGCCTCATGTAGTGTGGGCACCACAGACGTGGGTTTGGTTGTTTCGGCGCTTAGCCAATGCTGTGGACCAGTATAACAGGGCCCACAGGCCCTGACTTTAGCTAGACATTTTTACGTTCCACGAGCACTACTTCTATATATTTTTTGAGGGCATAAGCCCTGTGATTCGTTATCGGTCCTATTTTTTGAGGTGCTTGCGTCCATCCATGTACTCTGCTTACTTTATGATATTATATATGGTTTTTTTGTCTTTTGTGTCTTATGGATCATGTGTGAAAAAATGTATTTTCATGCTTATGTCAATGTTCTTTCATATGTGTGCAAGATGCCAATCTAAAATTTGATTATCTAGAGTATCTGTAACTTGGTTTAATCTCCTAGGAACATGAAAATATGTAATATAATAAAAGTTTCATTCTAATAGATGTACCCTAAGGAATCGTCGGTGTAAAGTTGGATCATGAACCCAGTACACTCTGTTTAACTGAGACACAACCAGTTCAGCATCGAGATAGACCTAGAGATGAGAGATACCCAATGACAAAGCATCACGAAGCAACTCAATAAATGCGCTATACTCAACAACATTATTTGTGGTGTCACCTAAGCATATACCTTCGGAAGATAATAGTTGGCCTTGAGGTGTAAAGATTACCCAAGTTGCGGAGGCAAGCCTCCGAGTGTGCCAACTAGCAATGTCTGCATACCCAATGAACACCTTGGAATCACTTGACATCTGCCACAGTGATGAAAGATAATATCAATGACATGTCCATAACACTAAAAGAAACTAAAAAGTAATAGTACAAAGACTATACATATGTTACAAAAAGTTAACCACAGTGACCTTCCTATGAGTAGTACTTCTTGAGGTAGAGCCCATTTCTAGGCTCCGCGAAAGCATTCCCTTCAAAATCAACCAGGCGATAAGCACCCTTTTTTAAAACCTCTTTTATGATGAAAGGTCTAAACCACATGGGTTTGAATTTTCCTACCCCCAAGGGGTCCTTATCTTGGTTGTACACCAGGACAAAGTCGCCCTCAAAGAAAATCCGATGACGAATGGACCTATCATACTGACACTTGACCTTATGTTTGTGAGTCTCTTTTTCCAGGGCCACATCACGACACTGCTCATTGAGCTGCTCAAGGTATACTAACCATTCTTCAAGTGGAGAAGTTTCGGGAAATAATTGTACTACCAACTTTAAAGACAGGATTTGACATTCGATGGGCAAGACTGCCTCCAACCCGTAAATGAGTTGAAAAGGTGAAAATCTGGTTGTAGTCTTAACAGATGTTCGGTAAGCCCATAATGCCGAGTATAACATCAAATACCAATTTGACTTGGCTGAGTTGATAGTTCATTGTAAAATAGTCTTAAGAGTTTTGTTTACAGCTTCCACCTGCCCATTTGCTTGGGGATAGTAGGGTGATGAATGTTGTTGCCATAACCCAAGCCTTGATGTTAACTTGGTCATCATTTGGTTCAAAAATTGACTGCCATGGTCAGTGACAATCTCCCTTGGGACATCGAACCTTGCTATTATCTGATTGAATAAAAAGAGAGTTGCAGTCTCTCCATCATCTTTAAACGTTGGCATAGCTTCGACCCACTTTGTGAAGTAGTCTATAGCTACGATGATATAGCAATGCCCCCTTGTTGAAGGAGGGTTGAAAGTAGTGTAATCAATCCCCCACTTGGTGAAGGGACCAACTATGATGACAGAAAACATGGGAGCGGGGTGTGTTGTACAACTGAGAGGGAGGGGGTGAATCAGTTGTAACCGTGCTTAAACAATTATGCTTCTTTTAAACTCTTTACAAAACACTTAATGGTGATCACAATAATGCAGGGAATTAAACAATGGCACATTCAGCATCAGTCACATATATGAGAAACACAGAGACAGATATTTCCCGAGGAAACCCATACAGGGTAAAAACCTCTTTTTCTTTATATGATAAGTAATAGTT
>ML784734.1:299841-329472 GCA_009831015.1 Picea engelmannii
ATATATGAGAAACACAGAGACAGATATTTCCCGAGGAAACCCATACAGGGTAAAAACCTATTTTTCTTTATATGATAAGTAATAGTTACATTCTTTACATTATCATACATATGAGCACCAACTCATAATGAGGCTACAACCTCTGTTTTGCAAGCTGCAACTTGTTGACAACACCAACTCTCTATTTTCTCTAGCACCCACTAGAAGGAAGCACCAACTCCCTGATTTCTCTAGCACTAACTAGAAGGAAGCACCAACTCCCTGAGTATTTCCAGCACCAACTGGATGGAAGCACCAACTTCCAATCATACAGGCACCAACCTGTATAACAGAGAACAAGAGTTCTCCCTTGCACCACCCTGCCACCCTGGTTTCTCTGGATGCAACCAGATGGAAGCTACAACTCCCTGTGTTCAAGCACCCACTTGAACCTCTGAGGACAACAGTCCTCCCAAGCACCTCCCAACCACCCTTAAATATAAATATTTGTTACTACAACTCATTACAGTGAAATAAATTTATTCAATGGCTTACCGGCCTTGTCGTTGTTCTGTTACACTACTATGCCCTGTCTGCATCAATGTCTTCTGCACACACCTTGCACTTTCTGTTCTTCTCCATTTATACTCTCTGCACCATGTCCCTTCAATGCAACCTTCCTCTTATGTGTATTTCTACTCTTGCGATCTGCCTCCTTGCTCACACTTCAATCCTTTTACACAATGACCACAACAACTCCAACAGCAATAGCAACAACATCTCTTCTATGTACCATGTATTTATAGATTATGTGCACCTTGTGCATGAAATGTGCGCAATTCCTCTGCATACTCACACCGCGTCGATATACCCCACCTCTCGAGTGCTCTGCCCGATCATCATGGTAACTCTTCAGCTTCTCTGGCAGTTTTCCCACACGTTCAACATCACTGGGTGTTATGCTGAGATTCCTCAGCCTCTCTAGCAGTTGAGACTCTTCATCTTCTTTGTGATAGTCGAGCTCACCTTCTCTGTTTCAGTTACAGGCCTCAATGCCCATCCACTGTCAATCGCCTCCACTGGCATCTTCATCCCTCTCAGAGACTCTTCACTACCTCTGCCAGTCATCCCGTAGTGTCTTCGAGTCCTCTGGTAGAACCCATCAGCGGTTTCTGGAAGTTACACTATATCGTGCTACAGTTGCCCTCTGATCTTGTTCAAATTCATCTGCATCGTTGGATTGAATCCATGGGGTCTTGCATTTATTTTGGCATTTCGACATTTCGGCATTCCTGTGGCCAAGTGTCTCGACACTTCATATCGTGATCTCCGAAGCTCCGATATAGAGCTTTTCTGTGCTAGCTCCTTCCTCTATATGACCATGGCTATGACCAAGAGCTTTCGCGATTTCGCATTTCGTGAATCTGGAGATGAATCATCTCGACTCTCCAAATCGTGATCCGCGAAACTCCAAGATGGAGCTGAGATCAACGGTCCACGATCTCAATGATTCTACGATCCAGATCTCATCGTGAATTCACATCTCACAATTCCTTCGATAGAGGTTATTGTCACAGCAAGTCGTGATAGGAGAGACTTTGAAAAGGAGCTTAGATCAACGGTCCACATCTTTTGGTGTATTGACGGTCAGGATCTTTTCGTGATCTCGCATCTCACTGATCCTTAGATGGAGGTGCTTGTAACTCCAAGTTACGATAGGCGAAACTCCGAGATGGAGCTTTATGGTGCTCTGATCTTTCACCACGCGTCCTCTTGATCCAACAGTCCATGATTAAATCACGATCTCGCATCTCGCTATTCCTTAGAAGGAGGCTCTCGTCACTCCAAGTTGCGATATGCGAAACTCCGAGATGGAGTTGGATCAACGATCCAGAATCTTGATGTATTGACGGTCCAGATCTCTTCGTGAGTTCGCATCTCGCAGTTCTTGTGATGAAGGGTCTCATCACTCCAAGTCATGATAGCCGAGACTCCGAGATGGAGTTACATCAATGGCCCAGATCCAAGCTTGATTTAATGGCTGTGATTGAATCACCATATCGCATATCACGATTTCGGCATTTCTATTGCATTGTGTTCTTGTCTCCTTGATATCGCGATTCGCGAAACTCCGATGTGGAGTTTGATCAACGGTCCAGGTCTGATATTGAATTGACGGTCCAGATTCAATTGCGATTTCGCATATCGCAAAATCAGAATTCTTGATGCATTGAGTTCTTTGCCTCTTGAGTTCGCGATCCGTGAAACTCTGATACAGACTTGAATCAACGGTCTAGATGCGATCTTTATTCAGTGGCTGCGATTAAATTGTGATATCGCATATCGCGATTTTAGGGTTCTTGTTGTCAAATGATTTTGACATTTCAAAGTCTCGATCCCCGATACTCCGACAATGACTGGAATTAACGGTCCAGATAAAAGTTTGATCTGATGGCTTAGATTTCATCGCGATTTTGCATATTGCAATTATGCCTGCTTCTCCTTGCACTTTAAAGACCATGCAGGTTCTCCTTGATCCAACGATGGTCGGGTCCTGCGCTTGGATCTAACGTCTAAGATCTGTCCTCCTGTTCAGTGCTCTTCTTGATTATATTCTAATCTGACGTCCCTCGTTCTTTCGGGAATTTTGAATGGATGCAATGCTCAGAAATGCTTCTCAAGCTTTACGGGCCTTCGATCATTCGATCTTCCTGAATATCACTGCACTACTGATCATCGTTGTTGTACTCAAGCCATCATCACTGTTGTACTTTCCATCAATGACAAGCATACGTTGCCTGTGAAACATGCCAAACATCCTCTGCACTATCTCTTCTGATCTTATTGAGGTTGTTCTGCAGTGTCTTCCCAAAATACTTCTGGTGCCTATCTGTTACATTCTTCCTGTACTCATGCCATCTTCATTGTTGTACTTGCCATCAATGAAAAGCATATGTTGCCTATTAAACATTTTCCAACAGGGTGTGCCCTCATCTTTTGAGAGAAGATTTGGCACGAATGGCACTTCTTGACTAATTCGATACAATCTTTGATAAGTGTCGGCCAGAAGTAATTTGCCCATAGAATATTTTGGGTTGTTGCCAACCCAGAAAAATGACCGCCACAAGCTCTGGTATGGAAATCATTAAGCACGATAATTTCTTCCTCATGAGTGAGACATCAGCGTAGGATGCAGTCTACACCTCTCTGATACAATGTATCTTCGATGATGAGATAATTCTTATCCTGATGGCATATACGTCGATGATCATCGCTAGAAGCAGTGGTGGGGCACTTCAAATTCTGGAGATAGATAAGTATATCTCCATACCAGAGATCTGAAGATGTGATCAAAAACATATCTCCCCAGATAGGTGATTCTTCAAGCACAATGTCACCTGACTCAACCGAAAGTTCTGAAATAAGTTCTACGAAGACCAGTGACTTTTTGGACTTTGTTGAAACGAAGTCTAAGACAAACTCTTGGAGGATGACTATCCATCTACTGATTTTTCTGTCTATTACCCATCGTGTCAACATGTACTAGAATGGATTCACGACAACAATGACGGTGGTCTTGCGAAACAGAACATAATGATGGAACCGTTGAATAGCATGAACTACTGCCAATGCAAGTTTTTCAATGTGAGAATAATTAAGTTCTGGTCCTACGAGGCCTCGGCTTAGGTAATAGATCACATATTCTGTGAACAAGTCATCTTCCTGAACTAAAACCAAGTCAATGGTTGACTCTGCTGCAGCCATATATAATAATAAATCTTGGTTATAGTTAGGTGGTTGGAGCAGAGGGGCAGTTGTGAAGGCATGTTTTAATGCGTCGAAAGAGCATTGAGTCGCATCGTCCTAGTAAAAGGGAACGTCTTTCTTCAGTAATCTCATAAAACCCTTAGTGATTTCGGCATAGTTGGAAATGAAGCATTGTAAAAAGTCCACCTTGCCTTATAGACTCTGAAGTTGGAGGATTGTGCGTGGCGGGGGAAATTGAATTATTGCCTCAACCTTGAGAGGATCGACCATGATCCCTGTTGCTGAAACTATGAAACCTAACAATCATCCTGACGTTACGCAGAAGCTGCACTTGTTTGGATTCAAGCGAATCCAAAAGTAGCAACAATGTTCGAATATAAGTCAGAGGTGTGTGGGATGATCCATTCTCTTGTGAGATCGTGATGCTAAATCGTCTAGATAAGCTTCAAATATATGCTTGAGTACATGAAAAGAAAAAGACATGGCCCGCTGAAAGGTGGCTCCAACATTTTTTAGACCAAAAGACATTTTTCGATATGTGAATGTACCCCATGAGCAGATGAATGTCGTTTTGTGTTGGTCTTTGGGTTTGATTTGAATTTGGTTATATCCCAAAAAATCGTCCATGAAAGAAAAGGCTTCACAACCCACACATTCATCAATGATCTGGTCGATGAATTGTGTGGGAAATTAATCTTTGGGGCATGCCTTATTCAAATCACGGAAGTCGGTACATACATGAATCGTGCCTTGTTTTTTATTGACCAGCATGGGGTTTGACACCCATTGGGTCAAATGGATAGGATATATAAACCCGTATTTGAGAAATTTCTCAACCTCAACCTTAATGGTCACTTCTTTCTTAGGATTAATTGGATGAAGCTTCTGCCGAACCGGCTTGGCATCAAGATACATTGTGATTTCATGTTCAACTATTCTTGGATCGATGCCTGGAATTTCCTCGTAAGACCAGGCAAAAATGTTACGGAATTCTTTGAAAAGATCTATATAGATTTGGATCTCTTCAGGGGAGCAGTCCACTCCGATGAAGACATTCTCCATGATGCCAGGGTTTTGGGAGATATTGATTGGTAAGGTTTCAGCGATAGTTGCCATATTACCCTCAGCATAAAACTCGTGTGTAGCTAAGGGATTAATAAGACAAGACCTCTCTCCCATCATGGTCATGGTGAATTGTCCCGCTTCAATTCGTCTTAACTCTAGGAGGAAGTATGATCTATGATGAAGATCTTCCCAGGGTTTATCTGGACTAGTCATTGCTTCAATTATTGCTTCATCAGAGGGCAAGACTAAGTCCAATGAATCGATGTGAGTGAGAGAACCCTGAGCCCAAATAGGCTCTAGAAGAGGATCTAACTCTTGTACAGGAGTTGGATCAATGTGGGTTGAAGCTTGTTGGACTAAGGAGTATGCTACTTCAGTTGCGGAAAAAGGCATTGACATGCTCGGATGCCCTATCCCATCCATCGTGGCCGATGGGGAAGGAAGTGTCCACGGATCGTCGAAGTAAGTCATGCGGAACGACGAAACTTGAAAAATCTCAACCTTATGGTGATTGGATATAAACTTGATATCGCCTTGAGGGGGCAGGTAATCGAAGGTACCCATCAAAGATGGGCACTAACCAACCCCTACGTTGATGAAACCTGGTTGAGGATTATCAATCATCGGGACTGTGGATGCCCCCAAAGCAGGGTTAGGTCTGGAGAAGGACAATTGATTGATGGTCACTATCCGGACCTTGTGTGGAAACAACAAGACCCAAAAAAATGTAGCAACCACAACTTGCATGGAATAAGTCCAACTCCTTCCTAACAAGAGGTTATAGTCGAGGGGAGCATTGGCTACCTCAACTTCGATGCACACGGTCTTCCCTCCTAACTACACGGGGAAAGAAGGAACAATGCCATGTGGTCGGAAAGAACAATCGTTGAAAGCAATGAGGAGAGTAGGTGACGGAGACAAAATGGGTTGGCCAACGACCTTCCAATATGCCAATGACATAATGCATGTTGAGGCACCCTCATCAACCACCGTGCGGAAGATATTCCAGGTAAAATTCTTTGTGGGATAAGCCACTACTATTTGAAATGCTACGTGGTAAGATAGATGAGGTTTTAAGTCAGTTGTATCAAGCATAATTGTACCCGGATTACAAGTCTTGGTAGATCCTAAAGAGGTTAACAAGGCTTTCCTATGGGAAGGGAAGCTTTGGAGGACCTCCAAAGTGGACATCACACAAGGGGTTTGTGATAAATCCTCCACCACATAGTAGTTCTGGGTGGCCCTTGCGTTTGGGTTATGAGAAGATTTTTTAAATGCACCTTTGGGAATGTGTGTCATTGTTTCTCCCAACATCTTCTCAATCTGTAGAGGAAGATATGGGAGGTTAGCTTCTTTACCCTTCTTAGAAGTGCTTGGTTTACTATAGTCGTGTGCTCTAGTCGATATAAAAGCATCATCCCTAACCATATATACGTTCACAGATGTGGGGTTTTTAGGAGGTGGACATGGTTCCTGGATGCCCCCTTTGGTGCTTGCAGAGGCTTGAGTTAGATTTTTCCCATGCTAAAATGGATTAGTCAACACAGCCTGTTGTTGTTGCGTCAAAAAAATTTGGGCCTTTTCAAGTCAAGGACAGAGATGGGTCGGGTGGTCTTCCGTGCACAAGTTGCATGGATACCTCACCTTCCATTTTTCAGTGTTGTCCTCACCAGCATTATCTGTAGGTTTTTTATCCCTCTTACCCTTCTTCTGTTGTTTTTTATTTCCTTCAGGCTTCTGGATGGCCTTTGGATTAGTCGATTGCACTATGTGTACCTCCGGCATTTGGGTAGGGGGAGAAACCAAAGTAGTAGTTTGGCTAGCCACTGTGTGTTGTATAGATAATTGTTGCAACTACTTCGTCAATTGCTCAGTGGGCTTTGTGTGTGCTTAACCAACAAAACCATTGGCATGTGGTCCAGCTCTCTGTCTAGTTTTATCTAGTATTGAGCATGGTGCATCTGGCAAGATGTTGTATAATAAACCAGACTGAGAATATATGAGCTCAAATTGTTGAGCTCTCATGATGGCGTCTTCTTTGGAGAATACACCCGACGTTGTGACGTCTTTGGATAACTGCGGGACCAAAGACTTAAGGAACCACTCAAGCAGGAATGCTGGTGGGACTGGCACCTTGATTAGACTCTTCCAGCGTCTCCATTCTCAGATGTGATCAGAGATATGGTCCTCTATCCTCTGTTTTAAATTGGCCAACAGCTCTGTGCCAGCATCGTATCTCATAGGTAACTGGAAATGATTTAAGAAATCCATTGCCAGCTAGCCGAAGGAAGAGTATCTTGAGCGATCGATATCAATGTACCATTTCGCGGCACTCCTAATGAGATTACGTTCAAACAATCGCAACTGTACGGAGTCATCTTTTAATGAGTTAGATGAGCACCAAAGATGGAAGGTAGTCACATGAATTTCTAGATCTTTGTTAGGATTGGATTTGAACTTTGGAATGTCTGAAGGCAACTTCGTCGGCATAGGAGGCCAACGCAAATCGTGAAAAATGGGGTCATTCAACAACCTTCTCAAATCTGGCAAGTGAAAAGTCGCCAGGAAAGGTAGTTTGGGTTGTTGGTGATAACCTGGGAAAAAGGGGCCTGGAGTTTGATTGGCACCAGGTTTCCAGGAAAAGTTTGGTTTTTGGCCCAGATTCTGGTAGAAACCAGGGCCCTAGCCAGCATATGGATTTTGCATATGTGGAGACATCATCAGCTAATTTCCCAAACAGGACATAGATGGTTGGGCATGCATTATATTCAAACGACTCTGGGAAGGGTTTCCCCATGTTGGTCCCATGGGGATGGGCATAGTAGTTTGTTCGGGGTTCCATTGATTATGGAAAGAATTACCCGAGAACGGAATTCCAGACGAGAGAACAGATCCTTGCCCAGAATTCCAACATCCTAATGCAGAGGAAGTTCCTAGGTTTTCCCCCTGTGCAAGAATAGTACCCTGCATAGGAATAGATTGTCCAAAACTGGGATTGCCCCTAGTCGGGAAAGTGGCTAAAGAGAAGGCATTGTTGCCAAACATTTCGGCCAAATAAAATGGTGTCGAACCTACCGGCATGTTATGTGAAGGTGGTCCTTGACTCCCTGCTACAAATAAACTATGGTATATAGGTTGCCTGGTGGACTGTTGATGCGAGCCACCGAGTGAAGGGGATGAAGGAGGGATATGACCTCCTCCGTAATGGAAAGAATTAAAAGGAGAAAGAGTTCCCCCTATGTTACCTTGAAGAGGAGCACTGGAGCTCTCTGCCCCTAGACATGAAGTCTGTAAAGTGGAGTAGGAAAGTACAGGACTTGTACTCAAACTAGGCATCCCGTATGAGAATGGAGGGCTTGTTGCACTTGGTGTGAAAGGGGTTGTGGCCACTGCCAAAGATGGGATCAGACCACTGTGCAAAGTAGAAGTGGTAGAGACCATGGTGGCTCGGACCGATGACGGTGGGTTAGGAGGTGAAAACTCTCCTGTGGGGACAATCGTAGTGGGAATGGAAGAATTCCCAGAGGGAGTAACAACATATGTTCCCATTGTTGTGTGCAACACTGTCTGGCGCTCATAAAATCGGATTGGTATGATGAAATGTGCCAAGAAATCAATGGTTGGGGTTTCAACTGGGCCAAGAACATGTGCTTCAAGGTCCAAAATGGTCGATTCCTCTGGGTGTTGGTCGGGCACAATTTCTTGTAACCCGATCGCTTCAAATGACCCTTGTTAGTCTAGCTATCGCCTTAATGGTGGCGGGGGTGGCTCCAGTGTAACCGGCGGCAGGCCAAGAAGCCTTTGTGACCGACGGAGCTCGTGATACTCCACTATGTGAGAAGATCAAAGACACTTGAGGGTAGTATAAACATTCAAAAGTAACACACACTAAAAGAGTCCCTAGAAGATAAGACAAGAAAACACTAAATTAATTGGAAGAATAGTTACAACAACCAACACTAGAGAAACTTATCGGTGCAAGTACAAATCAAACACGGAAGCACCCTCCGGGTATACTCTGAAAAGCGTGGCCTGATGTCTGTCCTAGGTACCATGGTATACCCCTGCAGTCACCTGTGTATGTCCCTAAAAAATATAGGCAACTAGTTTTCCAGCGCGTGAATAGTCACCAGGCGGGTATAGTCGAAAGTTGGGTAGACCACAATGAGCAGGGTATCGAGCCCAAAACCTGTCAAGGGTATCGAAAGCAAGTGGTCTGGAAGACAACTGAGGACCTCGAAGGGATTCGAGACCCATGAAGCCCCGTGGAAAATTCAATCGACGGAATCCCAAAACAAGCCCTCTATATGTGTTCTCCACTATGATTGGTCCAACTTTGGAGGGGTTATCTCCGCTACATTTCCGCACGCGACCTCGGGTTTATCCCCTGTGTTATAGGGGGGTCCCAAATAACTTTCACGATACTGGACTTAGACACTCCCTAACTCAGACTCCAATGTTTGATTTTAAATGGCCTTGAAGAGTTTCCTCTCCAACCTAATCCAAGGCCCTAATCCTGAACTAGTTTGTGAACCCTTTTATGGCTTTGTCTTATGTCAAGGGGTATGAAAGTGAATCTGATGATGTGCAAAAGATGAAAGAAAAAATGAATAAAAAAGCTGGAAACAAAAACTTTTACTTAATGCAAAATTTCAACAAATTTTCAATTTATTTTTTTTTTAATTTTCTAAGATTTTGGACAACAAACTCAACAGAAATTTCACTTGACTACAAGCTACTAATGATCTAAGTAAACTACAAAAAATTATAAAATAAACGACTTTTCCCTAGCTAATAATGCAGAAACACACTCTTCAACCAAACAAGAAAATGAAAAGATATTTTTTTATTTATTTAAATGCTTGAAAAAACAAAAAGGAAAAATACCAACAAGCAAAAACCAAGAAAAAAAATTCTGGCCTAATCACAAATCGCAAAGAATCAGGTCAAAAATCACACACTAGCAATTTTAAAAAATGACTCTCACACTTGTCTAAAAACCCTAAAAAATTCTTTTTATGGCCACTTTTAAATGAGAAAAAGCAAGCTAAGGGTAAGATTAATCCTAAACTATTGACTGCTAAAACGGAAATTCAAACACCTGAGAGGTATAATTCTCATCAAGGGAAAGGATGACTATCTTACCCTCAATAAAAAGTATCCTACACAAGCATGCTACTGTTAATCTAACAACAAGCGTGTGAACGCGAGCTGTTTAGAGACAGAGGGCATGTGCACGTGGGCTGACCTTGTACAGGTTGCGTGTATCTCTAAAATTTGAGAAAAAATGAAAATAGACAACCCAAAACCAGGAAGAGACCACTGATATTGATAACCAGGATCCCTTGAAGGCTTGGACACTCTTTTTAACAGTAAAAGAAAATAATGTAAGAAAAAATCATAAAGCACAAAAAAACCTGAGATATGACTGCAAACAACCAAGACTTATACAGAATTCCAGAAAACCCCTAAGAATGTCTGATTCTAACAGGGAAGAGGATGACTGCCTCAAAAATTCTATGGACTCTACACGCTACTACTACTTCTTCAGCTAGCGTTCACACGTGGGTTGTAAGAGAGTAGGGCACAGGTACATGTGTGCAGACCTTATGCAGGCCACATGTACCTCTGTGGGTCCCGAAAAAACACAGTCAAGCAAATCAGAGAAAGCTAGTATGGAAAACTAGACTCTCTGCTAGCTCAGACTTTACAGAAACTAAAAAAAAACCAGCAAGAAAAAACCAATCTTTTTCTAAAAAATACCCAAAGATAAAATTCTAGGAACCCTAGAGACATCCCCAGTATGGTCGCCAATTTTTTTGTAAGGGAAATCTCCTTACGGACTAGAAAATAGGGTTAGACTTTGCATGCAAATATGACCTATAGAACATCTACTTTCTACCTTCGTCCCCATACTTAAATCCCATTTATTTTTAGTAAATGCATGGTTAGATCAACCTACCTCGTTCTAGGCATTCGATTTCAATCCCTTGTTGTACTTGATTACCTGTTCATGACTCTCCTTTCCAATACTTGACCTGCATACAAGACAAGAAACAACTACACATGCATACCACCGATAGACTAACGGGTTATAAATTCAAACATGTACCTAGAAAATTATGAATAACTCATTAATTGGGACGAGAAAATCACTTTCTTTATTACTTTGAAAGAGCCAACTTACAAAAATTCGAGACCGGCCACCGCTCTGCGAACCTAATCCCAGGATCCTCTTCAACTATCCTCCAACTGCTTTGCTTTGTATCTCCTTTGGCACAAGGATGGCTAAAGGGTTGGGACAATGGGAATATGAAAATGGGCAAAGTTTCTTTGCTATATTTTTCCTCTTCCAAATAGGACCTGTAGCCCTTCTTTTACAGGCTAGAAGAAGCTAGGTATTTGGATGAACCCTCGGCCATGCATGGCCAGGAGTTTCAGTTAACTCACCTAGATCTGTGTGTTCTATCGGAAACTTTCCTTTTTCTGTGCTTTTGTCGGTCCACGCGGGTTGTTTGAGATCAGCTAGCATGTATACGCATGCAGTAATGGAGTAGGGCATGTGGGCCTTTATAAAAGAGGATTTTTAAAGAGTTGTTCAGCATTGCTTTGGCAAAGACGGGATCTAAGATGGCCTGATGTCAAGTAAGAATGTATGGTGCAAATTAGGGTTATAAAAACTACCTAAGGACTATCATAACATAATTGAATTTGATGAGCCAAAGACCCTAGAAGGCACTATCCGAAAGGAAATATATTTTCATGAACAGTTTGGACATCGGACAGAACCTCACAAAGGCTGGAAATCGAAGAATAGTTCAGGATTTCAAAGAAAGGGGATTAAATCCCCAATATTTAAGAACTATAAGAAGAACTCAAGGATGAGCTTCCCAGCCTAAAGTGTACACCAGTAGAACTTTCCCTCCTTGGGTGGAAATAAAACTTCTGGATCTGTACCAGTGAAGGCCGATAAACCAAAGAGAGAACTGTTGAAATGTTGGGGTTGCGGAGTAGAACATCTACTAAGAGACTATCCACATCGACAACAGAATATTCGGAGAATTTACAGCATCCAGGAAGCTACCATGGTCAATGATGTGGCCATAAGTGTGCCACAAATTAATGCAGCCTTGGATAATAACCAAGTCGACCACCAAGCTTTAGTGGTGGAAATAAAGGTATGATTTTCGACCATCTAGTGTCTATTCTGATTGACCTTGGTTCAAACTTGAGTTATATAGCCCCTAAGACTGTTGATAAGTGTAAACTACAGCCACATAAACCTACCAAGCCATGGTTGGTACAGTTAGCCACTGGCACCAAAAGAAGGGTAGAAAAGGTCATACCAGCCTGCCATTTAATGTTGGGTGAATTCCCCACCCAAGAAACCCTTAACATATTACCCTTGGGATCGTATGATCTATTGATTGGTATGGACTAGCTAGCTGCCCATAAAGACAAATTGGACTGTTACCATAAAAACTTAGAATGTGTAAGTAAAGAAGGAAAAAGGATAACCCTTCAAGGGATCTGAAAACCTGTTTCGGTGAGACAAATATCAACTCTACAAATGAGAAGGTATTTCCAAAAAGGATGCCCCCTATATGCAATACAGGTGTTGAAAACAATTGAAGGCGACAAACCAAGCCTCGAAGACCACCCTACCCTGAGAGAATACAGAGATGTATTTCTGGAAGAGGTATCGGGTCTACCTCCGATAAGGGACATTGACTTCTCGATAGAACTTGCACCGGGAGTGGTGACGGTGTCTAGGACACCCTACTGGATGAGCACACCTGAACTAGTTGAACTCAAATTTCAATTGAGAGAAATTATGGAAAAGGGCTATATCCAGCCCAGCGTGTCTCCATGGGGAGCACCAATCCTATTTGTGAAAAATAAGGATGGTAACCTTAGAATATGTATAGATTATAGACAACTCAATAAGGTAACCATAAAAAACAAGTACCCCTTTCCCAGGATCGATGACCTATTTGATCAATTGGGGGGTGCATCTATTTTCTCAAAGATTGACTTGAGGTTGAGATACCATCAAGTCTGAATTAAGGGTGAAGACATCCATAAAACTGCCTTCTGGACGAGGTATGGTCACTATGAGTTTGTGGTAGTACCATTTGGGTTAACCAATGCCCCTCCCACTTTCATGTGTTTGATGAACAATGTACTCAACAAATTCCTAGACAAATTTGTGCTAGTTTTTATCAATGACATATTAATTTACTCTAAGAATGGAGAAGAGCATGAAGAGCATCTTAGACTTGTGCTGCAAGTGCTAAGAGAACATCATCTCTATGCCAAATTCAGCAAATGTGAATTCTTCCAGAAGAAAATACATTACTTAGGCCATGTCCTATCTGAAGAAGGAGTAGCAGTAGACCCTGACAAAATTAGGTCTATCATGGAATGGCCTACACCAAAGGACGTTTTGGATATCAGATCCTTTATGGGATTAGCAGGATATTATAGGAGATTTATAAAAGGATTCTCTAAGATTGGTTGTCCAATCACTTCCCTCCAGAAGAAGGGAACAAAATTCACATGGACACAAAAATGTGAAGAAAGATTTCAAACCCCGAAACATCTACTAACCCACGCACCCATGTTGAAGATCACCGATCCCGAAGTTGACTTCCTCGTGTGCATATATGCCTATAAGGAAGGGCTCGGAGGAGTCCTTATGCAAGGAGGAAGTGTGGTCTGATATGAATTCCGAAAATTGAATGAGCATGAAGTCAACTATGTGACCCATGATCTAGAGCTGGCTGCCATAGTGCACACCTTGAAAATGTGGAGGCATTACCTCCTAGGAAGAAAATTTGTACTTATGACAGACCACTATGGATTGCAATATATGTTTGACCAACCAAAGCTCAATGTCATACAAGCTAGGTGGAGGGCCCTACTCAGTGAGTTTGATTTCGAAATCAAACACATTAAAGGAAAATAAAATAGGGTGGTTGATGCCCTTAGTAGAAGCATGAAAATAATTCACCTGGTAGCGGTAAGCACCTGCAATATGGATGTCAAGGAAAGATTCAGAAATGCACAAGAGACAGACACATTCTTCCAGACCGTGACCTCGTACCTGTAGCAAGAACCCACAGGGATAAAGTATGGAGGCTACCAGATGATGGAAGGAAGTTTTCTCACTTACCAAAGCAGATTGTATATCCCAGATTGTGACAACTTGAAGAGGTTCATACTGGATGAACTACATAAAATACCCTATTCTGGTCATCCACAATACCAGAAAATGATCACGGCCACCAGGAAACAATTCTACTAGCCTGGGTTGAAGAAAGACATAGTCGAGTACCTAGCCAAATGCATAGAATGCCAACAGGTAAAAGCAGAACACTAACACCCAGCAGGATTATTACAACCTCTACCAATACTGGAATGGTCATCATCAGATTATCAACCTCGACCAAACAGAATGACGCCATCATGGTAGTGGTGGATAAATTGAGCAAGTCCGCTCATTTTATCCCCTTCAAGTCAACTTGTAAGGAAATAGACATTGCCAACGTATTCATGAAGGAGATATGTAAACTGCATGGTATGTCGAAAGAGATTGTGTCTAACATAGACACGAAATTTACTTCCAAATTTTGGAAATCACTGATGGCTGGTTTGGAGACCAAGTTACTATTTAGCACAGCCTATCACCCTCAAACTGATGGACAGATAGAAAGAGTGAACCAAATACTAGAAGACATGCTAAGAATGCATGTAATGCATCAACCTAAGAAGTGGGAAGACTACCTGCCAATGGTGGAGTTCACCTACAACAACGGCTACCAAGAATCCTTAAATATGAATCCCTTCGAAGTCCTCTATGGTAGGCCATGCAACACTCCTGTCAGTTGGAGTAATCCCGTAAACAGAGTTTCTTTTGGACTTGACATGTTGAAAGAAATGGAACAGCAAGTGACTCAGATAAAACAAAACCTGAAGGTCGCTCAGAATCGACAAAAAAGTTACGCCGACCAAAAGAGAACTCCAAGAGAGTTCAAGATGGGAGACCATGTATATCTCAGAGTTAGGCCCAGGAAGAGCTCCCTGAAAATGGGAGCTTGTGCCAATTTGACACCTCAGTATTGTGGACCCTTTGAGGTTCTAGATAGAGTGGGACCTATAGCCTATAGGCTAGCACTTCCTCCCACAGTAAAAGAACATAATGTTTTCTTTGTTTCATTATTGAAGAAATATGTACATGATTCTAATCATATAATTGACTGGTCTATGATCCAGGTGGAACCGGAGGGAGAATTCCGACCAGAACCTCAATGCATACTAGACAGAAAGGAAACCCCGCTCTAGAACCAAACCATTGCATAGGTCAAGGTGCAATGGAGACATTTTGGCACATATGAGGCTACATGGGAAATGGAGGATGCCATGAAACAAACATATCTGATTTTGTTTACCTCCGTACATACATGTCATATTGATAGATAGAACATTGAGGATGATGTTCCTTTAAGGGGGAGGGAATTGTAACACCCTATTTACCCCAGTCTATAAAAATAACTATACTGACCAAGAACTATGGTAGACTCAAAGAAGTGAATGTGTGATTTTGAATGGACCTTAGTATAAAAGGTTGATGAATGTAAATAATGTTATGAATATATGTTGCGGGACTTTTGGGAGGGGGATGTGCTGAAAAGAGACCATAATGGTTGATGAAAGGTGGTGGAAGGCACTTGGGATGGTGGTGTTAACTTCCACCAAAACTAATACCGTATTTGGTCTTCACTGGCCCGAAGATCAAGAGCGACTCGATGGCCTTGAAATGAATTACTCGCCAGGTTGGTAGGTGAAGAGGCTCCTCATGAGTTAATGAGGGATGGGGGGTGAACCGCCCATCTATGGAAGCCTCAAACCTGAGCACCGCGGGGAAGTTCATGCCACATGCAACCTCGCCAAAAAAGAAAAGGCATGAAAGAGGTGTGGGAGGGGGCAGTCGTGACAGAGATCAGAAGAGGGGAGAAATCGGAAGGACTCTGGAAAAAAAAAATATACAGAGTGATTGATAAGCAGAGAAGAAGGAGAGTAACCTTCATTCTCGACTTCTAATGAACAAAGACTTAGACTCACAACATCGTGGTCTAAGCTCGGGGGTGGCTAGTAGTAAATCCATTTGGAATCATTGAGCCTACAGTTGGGTGGAAACCCCCTCTCAGCAGTTGCATCAAACCTGGTGTTTTTTTTATAAGTTTTATATCTCATATCTTGAAATTATTATTCTGACATGTATGTTCATGGTTTATGCAATTATGAATGGTTTCAGTATAAGACTGTCTGTATGGTGTTTTGATCAGAAATGGTGGATGTATGCTTATGTTGGAAAGACCACATATGGCTTATATATATATATATATATATATATATATATATATATATATATATATATATATATATATATATATATATATATATATATATATTAACTGCAAGCTTATGTTGGAAAGACCACCTATGGCTTATGTAAATATATACATATATGTGTGTGTGTGTGTGTGTGTTTTGAACGGATTCAATTTTCAAGTCTGTTCTCGGGAAATTTATTCCCCTAATTGTCCCGAGTAATGCCCTAGATAGATCTCCCCATAGGGACATCCTTTTTGAAAGTTTATCCAAGGATCTACTGGAGGATTTTACGTTGTAAGTCTTAAAACCCTGTACGAAAGAGAATGGTCCTCTTGAACTTCGACATTTCGGTATTTCGGAACCCGGGGTACCTAAGTGCGGGCCCTAGGTATTCTCTAGTCTCGAAAACCTGACCCATGAAATCTCGATGGAGGAAACCCTGAAATAGTGGAGTATGTTTGGAGTTTGGTATTTTGGAGTTTCGGTACCCGAAATACCCAAGGGCGAGTTTCCTTGCACTCACAAGTCCCGAAATCCCGACTTGAGAAATCTCGAAATGGCTTAGTGCATATAGATTCAGTGTTTTGGTGTTTTGGTACCCGGAATACCCAAGGGCGAGTTCCCTTGCACTCGCAAGTCTCAAAATCCCGACTTGCAAAATCCAAAAATAATATAGTGTATTTAGAGTTCGGTGTTTCAGAGCCTCAACTCCCGGGAAACCCAGGTGCGAGACCTCCTGTTCTCGCATATCGCAAAATCCTGATGGATGAGACCCCAAAATGAAAATAGAGCGGATGATTTATGGTGTTTCGGTGTTTCAGCACTCGGGATACCTAAAGGTAAGATCCATTGTACTCGCTAGTTTTGAAACCCCGAAGTATGAAACCCCGAAAAGGTATAGTGTGACTAGAATTTATTGTTTCGGTGTTTCAACACCCGGGATATCTAGAGGCAAGTCTCTTATACTCGCCAGTCCTTAAATCCCGACTTGCGAAACACTGAAATGGCATAGTGTGTCTAGATTTTGGATGTTTCGGAGTTTTGGCACCCAAGAAACCCATATGCGAGACCTCCTGTCTTCGCGTAGCCCAAAATCCCGACTTACAAAATCCCGAAATGATAGAGCATGGACAGGTTATGATGTTTCGGAGATTCATCTCCCGGGGAACCTAGGTGCGAAACCCTCCCATCCTTGCATATCGCGAAATCCCGATAGGAAAAATCTTGAAATGGATTAGCACACATGGTTTTGGTGTTTCGGTGTTTCGGTACCCGGGATCTCCAAAGGTCAGTTTTCCTCATGTTCACTAGACACGAATTTCTGATAGATGAAACCCCGAAATGAGTTTGGTGGATATAGGGCCTTCGGTGTTTTGGCACCCGGGAAACTGAAGGGTAGGAGTCCCTCGCCCTCTTATACCATGAAAACCTGGTATACGAAACCCTGAAAAGTAGAGTGTCAGGATTCAATCCGAGGTGTTATTAATTATGACAAACTGTTGGTTCCCTTTGGGTTTCGGCACCTCGAAAGTCAGGGAACCGAGAATACATGCTTCACGATTTCCCAAATCGCGAAAGCTAGGAGAACCTCTCTGGTAAGGCCCGTGGTCATCGTCGATGATCATATAGGTACGTATAAGGGACGGTAGGGTCTGCAACAAGCCCCATAGGAATTCAGGGATTCTGTTCCTCGGAGAATAGAAGGAAAAGCCAAAAATTTTCTAGCCCCATGGTGGGTGTGTTACAAATGCTTTCCTAGATTAATTTCATTTCAGCAAATTAGATTAGATTAGTTCTACTTCAGTCCTGCATATATAGTGTGTGTGCTTCGTAAGCCTACAAACCTCAGATTGACAAATTAAATAGTTTGGCAAGTACTACATTGGAATTAAACGACAATATTTCCACCTAACACCTACTATTGTACATTTTTTTTCTAGCTCTTAAATTTTCTCAGAAAATGATATTAACTTGTATTAAAATTGATCCAATCCCTAGGACAACCCTAGAATGGATGATTCAATGAGTCTCTTAATGGACTCAAGCCACATTGAAAATTCTAATATTTTTTTTCATGTAATTAGTTTCTATTATAACAATGCTAAGGTAACAAGCCATCAATAATCCACTCCTTATCTTGGACCTCCTTGATCATGAATAATTGGCTCATTACATATTGGAAGCACTAGTCATACTCACTTATAGTTTATTTGATCTTTTGTTTAATCCGTTTTAATCAACAATACTTTATTGCTCATACTTCATCTTTGTGAAATTTTAATGTCGTGTTTGTTGTTCAATTTCAACATTCTTTGCATCCACCATTGTCAATATTTCAAGCAACTTGAGGTTCCAAATTGTCCATCAAGTCTTTTCACCTCCTATGTTGGGGTTACACTTCCATATAAATGAGGCTTGGGAGAATACATTGTTCCACCATTACCATCTTCAACCACACATGCATTTACTCAATCAATCTTATGTGTGGTCCTTGCTTGAAATATTCTAGTACTTTGGTCAAAGATTGATCACATTCCACCATGAATTCCAAAGCATAGCATTCAACGAAGACTTTTAACCAAAATTGAATCACTCAGGGTCAAATTATGGTCATACAATGAGATATTTAACAAATTATTACCATTCCACCCAATTCTTAGCTATGAAAAAAATGATAATATTGCTTCTCTACAAATATTTTTAACTATTCATGTAGATTTGCTTGAAAATTTGCCCAAAAAGTCTCATGTAAACACACAAACAAGTGCTTCTCATGTAGATTTTTTTTTAAACCTACAAGAGGCATGGCAATAGTGATGAAAGTTCATTGCAAGCCATTGATGAGTTTTTACTCTACTAAGAGTTTTCGTCACTATTGCACGATTTTTCGTTGCACCTTTCCACGCTTTTTCGTTGCACATATGGAATCTGCGTCATAAGTTGTTGGTGAGTTTTTACTCTGCCAAGATTTTTTGTCGCTATTGCCACGATTTTTCATCGCACCTTTCCATGATTTTTCATCGCACGTATGGCATTTGTGTCGTAAGTTGTTTGTGAGTTTTTTTACTTTGGCACAGCTTTTCGTCCCTATTGTGATGATGTTTCATCACTATTGCCACGCTTTTTAAGGTAAACATATCTTGAGTATGATGACACATGGTGGCATTATGTCGTCGTTGTTTCCACGAATACCTGGTTCATGGATATAGCGACAAAAAAAGTTCCACGAAAATATTCTTTGCTTTCATGGAAAGTGTGATGGATATGTGTGGCAATAGAAATGAAAAATAGTGGAAAATTTGGTCATATGTAGTAGTGACAGAACAAAGGTAAAAAAAAGGATGGACAACCTTAGCACAACCAGTCTAAGACACAAAAAAATAAGGGTAATGGGAAGAAGAAGAAAGACACTGAGAAGTGGTGTGAATTCCATAAAATCCTATGGCACAACACCAGTGAATGTCACTCAAATCAGTCATTGCCAGATGAGAAGAAATTATCCTCAGAGTTAGATCCAGGCTCCGACTCTGATTCAAATTCAAAAAAGGGGAAGTAGATGTTTTATGCAGATCCTAGTGCCACAACCACTACCACAAAGATCCAACCAAATGAATCAGATGAGCCGGAGGAAGGTGGGCACCTTTTTCAATCGCATATTTGGGTGAAGGGTGTTATGCTACATTTCATTGTTGATAGTGGAAGACAAATTAACCTCATCTCAGTAGAGGTCATAAAACGGTTGGAGTTTCTAAAAACACCACATCCAGAGCCAGACAAAAATGAGTGTCTTATCCAAGGACAATATCTCCATGTCAAGTAATAGTGCCACCTTCCCTATGGCATCAAGCCTTTCAAGGATGAGGTATTGTGTGATTTTTCCCCAATTGAACTTTGTGATTTTCTTTTAGACCAACCATATATGTGGAAACACCATGATGTATATGAGTCTAGAACTCATAGTGTCATTTTTACCGTGGGAAAAAAATTATATAGGATACCAGAGATAGCTCCACCTACCGTAATTTATTTGGTCTTAGCTAAGCAATTCAGGAAGGTCATCTCCCAAACTGGTACATATGTTCTCTTCATGATTCTATCTCAAAGTGAATGGAAGGTCATGTCCACATCCATGGCCTTTGCACATGGCTCCTTTATGTAGTAGAATCAAGTGGACAAAGTCATGGAGGAATACCCAGACATCTTCACCTCACCTACCAGCGTGCCTCGCACTATCACATCAAGCATTCAATTGAGCTAACCCCTAGAATGCATTTACCTAATGGGACAGTGTATCGATGCTCTCTCCTAGAAAATGAGGAAATAAACTACTAGATAAAATAAATTCTCCAAAAAGAGCACATTAGAACAAGCTCCTCACCCTACAGAAGCCCAATCGTGATTGTGAAAAAGAAAGACAAGACCTGGCGATTTTGTGTTTATTACAGAGCTCTAAAAAAAATCACAGTCAGGAACCAGTACCCAATTCCCTAAATTGAAGACCTTCTAGAACAACTCAAAAGGGACAATTACTTTAGTAAGATTGATCTAAAGTCTAGATACCACCATGTCCCCATAGAATAGACTAATGTATGGAATAATTCTTTCAAGTCTAAAGAAGAAATTTTCAAGTGGTTGTTCATGCCTTTTGGATTGCCTAATGCCCCAACAAATTTCATGAAGTTAATGGCCGACATCTTGCGGCCCTTCACCAATTATTTTGTGGTTGAATATATGGATGACATTCTCATCTTCACCAAGAGCTGGGAATAACAATTGCAACACATTCAACATGCCTTCCAAATCTACGATAACACAAGATACATGATAACTTATATAAATTATCCTTCCACATGAACATGTTCTAATACCTCAGCTACATTATAGATGTGAATGGTGTGCATGTTGATCCATCCAATATCCAAGTCATTTGTGAGTGGCCAACCCCAACAACATTAACCAAGCTTTGGAGATTCTTAATCCTTGCCAACTTATATCACAGATTCATGTTGGGATTGTCCCATATTGCATGGTCTCTCAGCCAAGTGACCAAGGGTGGTTACAAATACAAATTTGTGTGGAGCAGGTCACAACAGAAAGTGTTGGCCCTTGACCAAGTTTTGAGAGATACTTGGTCATGTTTGACAATTTTTTGGGACTTCGATAGCCTGTTGAATATGGAGCACCAAACGAAACGGAGATTGCAGAATCTCGGCCCACTTTTGGGTCCTTTTCAGGATTTTTGGGATAATGTAACGAGAATGGGATATCGGCCAATGGGATTTTCCCATGTGTAGGCCTATTTTGTATGTATAAATAAGTAAGATAGGCAATGTAAGTGGTAGAGTACATCTATGTGATGGTAAATATTTCTATGTGCAAGTGATCTATGTGATTGAGTAGGCTATGTGCATGCTACTAAACTTGCAGTGTTAAGTGCAAGTGTTTGTAAGAGACTAGGTGATCAGATACTCAGGGAAGGAGGATCTAGTGAGGTGCGGAAATCTCCTGTCTTATGTGGAGTAGGGTTTTGGCGGCTTTGTGCTTATAACCTATTTGAGTGAAGACAATAAAGAAGAAGAGTTGGTGGACATAGCCCCAGGGTGGGGGTGAACCACGTAAATACTCTGTGTTATGATTTGTGCTTCGACTTTATGTGTTTATCCCCTCTTTTGCTAAGTTCTTGGACATGTTTAGATAGATATGCTTATGCTTTGTGCTTATTAGACATGTATGAATGTGCTAAGTTCTTGATCTATTAGATGTGAATAATCCGTTGATGCTAATTTCTTAAGTAGGTTAAGATATCTGTGACGGATGCGAAGCTCTGTTTTACCAGTGAAGTAGATAATGATTTCATGTTAAGGAAATAAGGTGTTGAATGCTTTATTAAGTAGTATAATCACATATCTGTGTCCCAGCTAAGGTTGCAGACACTTGAGTCTTGAAACCACCCCTGCCTCTGTTGGTTGTGGAGCTTGATTATATTCCTGATATAGAGGTCTTTTACTTTCAGCCATGTTTATACCCCATGAATTATTTACACCCCAGAAGTATGTACACTCTTCCATGCAAGGGAGTGCAGAGGGGGGGTACCCCCTCTGCAGGGTCCGGGGAGGCTATCCCCCTGGCTAGGGGGTCTGGGGGCAAGCGGGCCCCCAACGGGGGTTCGAGGGCAACGTCCCCTGATGGGGGTTCGAGGGAAAAGCCCCTGAAGAAAAAATTGCCTAGTAAAAGTATATTGTAATTTCATTGTAAATCTGGACCATCCATTATAAGGTCACAGATCTAACGATAGAGATTATGTTAGGGTTTTTTTCCCTAGAAGGAAACAATCTTTTATGAGGGAAATGTATTGCGGCTAAGTATGTTGGCGGGTATTATATTCTGAGAGAGGAGACTGTGAGAGAAAGAAGAGGAAGTTACAGCAGGTTTTGCTATAGGTTGTATCCCTTCATTTTGCTTAATAATAATAAAGAAAGGACCTGGCAATTTCTCTGGTGGATGTAGCCCACACTGAGTGAACCACGTAAATTTGTGTCTCTCTTGTATTGTGTATCTTCTATGTTTTGTTTCCACATTTGTTTTATTTTATTGCTCTGCGATCCTATTTTTCTAACATCCTCTACCTCGGGTGAGACTTCATCTTCTTCAAAGGTGTTGCCGAAAGGGCCGATAGTTAGGGCTTTGTTGGTGTGCTCTTGAGTGTTGAACCCTGGGTCTGCCCATGTGCCAACAAATGGTTCTGTTTCCAGGACCTGAAAATGTGATTGATAGGAACTAAGAAAGAAGAGGCTTGTGAAAAAGAAATCTTTGTGTGTAGATATGTGCCCTAGGGTGCAATACCCTACTCGGATTATAAGCTCTATGCTAAGAAAAGAAGTTTGAATCTAAAGTAAGAAGGTCGGATCTAAAAGAAAGAAGCAAGATCTGGAAGCTTTGTGCCAAGAAGAAGTTCATATCTAAAGAAAGAAGGTCGGAAGGTCAGATCTGAAGAAAAGAAGACCGATCCTAAGAAAAGAAGTAAGATTTGTAAGCTCTGTGCTCTGATAAAGGTAAGAATAATAGAAAAAGTTTAGATCTGGAAGCTTTGTGCTCCGTAAAAGTAAGATAAGTGAAAAATTTTGTTTCTAGAATATGGATTTAGGTATGTTTGATAGATTTTGTCCTAGCTTGAAAACTAGGGCACTAATAGATGAAAGAATATTTGATATAAGTAGATCTGATAAGAATAATGAAAGATATGTTATACCTATGCATAGAAAGAATGTTTGGACTAACAAATGGATGCAGGATCCTAGAAAGAATTTGTTGCAGGTTAACTCCTATGATCCTAGTGCGCAGTATAAAGGGAGTTGGGGATCATTTAAAAGAAAGAGAGGATTAACCCTATGTTACAGTTGTAGAAGACCAAGACATCTTGCTAAGGAATGCCCTGTAAGAATACCTAGTTGTCTTTGTTGTAAAGCTATGGACCATGAAGTGTTGGATTGCCCTAGAATGATCACTAAGCTCGAATGAATGAATTTGAATCAAGAAACCCCTAAGGCAGATCCAGAAAAGGAAGAAACCCAACAAGAATCAGAGAAAGTATTGACACAAATGAAAGAGACCCTAAATGACCACTGACATGTCAAATTATCAGAGGTTTTCAAAGAAAAAGAATGCATTGAAGCAAGAATAGGGGACTTTGACATTGACTGTGCTCTTGATGAAGAGACACAAGTGAATATTATGCCAGAAAGAACCTGGGAAGCTATAGGAAGGCCTGCTATGATCCCTTCCCTAGGAGGAATAATTTTATTCAGAGGAAAGCTAGTAAACGTATGTGGAAGGCTCGCCCGACTACCTATGACTGTCAATGGAACTTCGACAAAGGAAGATTTTGAGATTATCAAATGTATTGAAGACATCGCCCCATTTACCATGCTACTAAGGAAACCTTGGATTGAAAGAGATCAAGCCAGACGGAAAGAAGAAGAAGAAGCCTTGGAACAGAAGAAACAAGAGTTAAAAGATTTCATGACTAGAAGGATTGGTCAATTGATTAAAGAACAAGAGAATGGATCAAAGCCATTTGACCCCAGAGACTCTGATGTTGAAGCTGCAAGACCACTAGAATACGCTCAGAAGACTAAAGTACTTACTCCAGAGGCAGAAGAGATGTTAACCCTGAAAGATTCTCAACAACGCGTAGTAACTATGTCTAAAGAAGATAAGAATTAGAATGGAAAGAAGAATACTGAGATGAAGCTCACTGGAAAGAAGGCTAGGAAGCTAAGTAAGAAGAGGGCTAAGATCAAAAAATTACAGAAGGTTCCAGAGGGATTCTCGCAGAAGGAAAAATTTTCATAATTTGAGCTTTGCCGAGATATCAGAACATCGACATAGTTCACTTCGTCGTGGCAAAGCAGTATAGCCATTGGGAACAATATATCCATTCGATTGATGATCTGAACGGCTGGAAAAAAAATTATGGCTCGCCACTTGACCATTGCACCACACCATAATGGACAGAATAAGAGTTAATGAAGCCTCATACCTATTGTAAGCAATCCATTGCTAAGTTTACTATTTATCTCGTCGCACCATGCATGAAGAACACTTTTACCAAATCGAGAATTTGAGTTCGCAACCTTGGTTAAGATTGTCCAGTGATCATTATGCCCTTACTTTCCATCTTATTTCCATGTCTACATTACTTCATGAACCTGATATTATTAACCCCGAGCACGCATATCCAAGGAGCTTAGTGCACTTGAAGAATCTGCGAAGGAAGTACTTGTTGATTTCAAGACCGAGAAATTCATTTTGAAATGAAGGATGTATGTAGGTGTGCAAGCATCATCGACAGGAGGAGTCCAAGCTTCTCCATCAACTTCTCATGGAGCAGGAACTTCCAGAATCAAGACAGAGATGAGAATGAAGCATAGATATGATCTCACAAATGCTAAGTTGATTCCAAGCATCTTACCTGCGTATATACCTCCTCTGAGCGACACAGTGAACAGAGATAGCATGCCTAGATATTTTGACCATGCCTTGGTCACTAGATACCTCCCGAAAGGGATACACGTATCTCACACAGACCAGGATAAGATAGTAGCACTGAAGTTTAGTGACTTCAACCTTGCAGACCATAAAGCTTACAATATGCTCGCCCTGAATAAGTATCTGACCAAGATGAAAGGAAAGAATTCAAATATTATCCACCAACCTTGGACCCATAACCTCATGCAGTCTACCCTACTTAATTTTATGAAGATCTCGCACTTTAGACACCATCAAGAAGTGAACGCATGTGCTAAGTTGTTGTTATCCTGTTACCATGGAGGATATCTATGGTTGAACTGACGTATCACAGTGGATCTGACCTTGATCCATCAGATCACTCGGGTGAGCATGCAAGGCCCTGAACCACATGATTTTTACTCTGGAAAGACTGCAGACTGAGCCTTAGCACATAAGATAAAAGAGAATTATGGTAATTTCGAGAAGGGAACGCATGGCTACAAGGTAGCCTCTATTCAGAATGATGTGGTATGCCTCGCCTATCAGATGATCGCAAGAAAGTTAGTTCAAAAGAACCGACCAACCCAAGTCACTGGATTCATAGTAGACCTCGCAAGAAAGTGCGCAGAGGGCCTACAAATGAATTGGGTGTAGTACTTGGTAAAATAGCTGGAGCTCGATTGCAAAGAAGCCTAGGACCAAGGATATGAGTTCCATTTTAGTTGGCTCCTAATCCTAATTGCTTTCATTGCATGGGATATGTCGGAAGGTGTGACCTCCCTGTACATCGAGCCATTTGAACCATTGGTCGTGAAGTTCAGTACCCTGTGGTACTTGAAAAATATGAATAAACAATGGTAGTCAAATGTCATGTTTCATTCATATTATAATCACTTGAAAATAGCTATCCATTCTACACCGTTCATCACTCTGAACACCCTCTACAGGTTTCGGCCTTTGATGAAGTTCAACGCAGACAAACATTTTCTCTACATCACAACACGCACTAGCGAGCACAAGCAACAGTTACAGTCCTATTATAAATTAACAAAAGAGGATCTGGAGGAGATCACAAAGGAATGGTCGGTGGACATCCTTGTTCCAGTTGACCCTGTGGAGATATCTGATGTAAATAGTCTAGAAACTATGTAGGATCTACTCAGACCTAGCACGCGATAGGAGATTAGCGAAGTGAAAGACTTAAGCAGTGCCTCAGTAAAAACTGCTTCCATCACGCCAAAGCAAGAGGGTGATGGTGAAGAGCTAGAGGAAGTTGAACAAAAGTGCATAGATGTGTCTAAAGCCATAATTATTATTTATCCCAAGAGAACCCAAGCCATTGCTAAACTTTCCCCTCCTTCCAAAAAGGCCATGCAATCCTTTTTGGGAAAAATCAATTTTGTCAGACGATTTGTCCCAAGATTTTCTGAAATGGTTAAACCTCTACAAAATCTAATTAAAAGGGATGTTTTGTATAGATGGGGACCACAATAAAGTCAAGCTTTCAATTCAATAAGAAAATCCATAATATAAGCACCCTCCCTGACGAGTCCCGATTTTTCTCAGGATTTTACTCTTTACACTTTTGCATCTGACAGATCCTATGCTTATGTGATTACACAGAAAAACATTGAAAACAATGAGATACCTATTGCCTTCATGAGCTCTGCTTTTAAAGGAGCAGAACTTAATTACCCTGTGGTAGATCAGCAGGCAAATGTTGTTTTTAAAGCAGTGAAACACTTCAGGTCTTACCTGTTGAAATCTCGGACCAAATTTGTTGTTTCTTACCCCGTTGTAAGAAGTCTGCTAGTACAAAAAGAGTTGGGTGAGAAAAGGGAATATTGGATGACATCACTATAGGAATATGATCTTGAAATAAATCCTGCCTAAATTGTTAGACGTCAAGGTCTGTGTAAATTAGTGGTTGATTCGGTTGAAGAATTAGAAAGTCAAATAAATACATCAATTGTAAATCAGCATAACGAAAAACAGATCAACTGTGCACAAACTACGCCCAATTCATGGTATGAAAATATCGGGTTTTATTTGCTGCATGGAACTACTCCTCACAATATTGATCCCAAAAATATAAGAGCTCTTAGGATTAAATCTGCATCTTTCCAGTTAATCAATGACATATTATTTCGAAAGAAATTTTATGGTGTTTTTCTGCGTTGTTTAGAAAAAGAGGAGTCTGAAAAAGTGTTGGCTGAACTTCATTCCAGTGATATCGATGGTCATTTTGGTGGAGATACCACTACCCACAAAGTGATAAGGGTCAGATACTATTGTCCTACCTTGTTTAAAGATGCCCATGCATTGTCCCGCAAGTGTGTAATCTATTAAAAGGCTACAGGACGGGTGAAAAAGGAAACTTTTCCTTTGCAACCTATTGTTGTAGATGCGTTTTTTCAGCAATGGGGCCTAGACATTATAGGACTAGTCAATCCCCCTTATTCACAACAGAACAAGTACATCCTCACAAAAAAATACTATTTTACAAGATGGTATGAAGATTTACCTTTAAAAATGGTCAACACCAACTAGGTAGTGTCATTTCTGAACTCCCACGTCATCACTCGATTCAGAATTCCTGAATGTCTAGTTTTTGACAACACTTCGTATTTTTCTTCCGTAGATATGAATATTTTCACTCTAGAAAAATGGATTAAATTGAAGTATTCTTCCAGCTACTACGCTCAAGGTAACGGTCTAGTCAAGTCAACAAATAATAATTTAATCAAGATTATAAAAAGGAAAGTCTCAGAAAACCACAAGAATTAGCACAATGCATTGTATAAAGCACTTTGGTCTGATAGGGTAACTCCAAAATCCTCTGTTGGTAATTCTCCTTTCTTCCTCGTATACAGAAGATAATCCATCCTTCCCCCACATGTCTTACTTCCTTTTCTACAATTATCACAGAAAGTTCAGGAAGAAGAGTGTCCTCCTCTAGAAAATTGAATAAATGCTTTATTAAAACTAGAATAGGTGAGAACACAAGCAAAGAAGAAACTAGATCAGCACTAGCAAATTGTGAAGAGCTGGTTTGATGCAAGTTCATCTTCTGATAGGAATTTTAATGTTGGAGATTTGGTTCTCAAGTGGGACAAAGCGCACGAGGGTAAGGGGGAACATACCAAGTTCCAAAACTTGTGGTTGGGACAATTTATAATTTCTGAAAAAATGGGTCCTAGATCTTTTCATCTTCATAACTTGGAGGGACAGCCAAACACTTTCCCAATGAATGGCCAGGCTCTCAAGATATATTTCTCTTGATGATTTTTGATCCACCCTCTTGTAAATATTTTTAATTTTCTTTTCTGTTTTTTATTTTGGTTCTTTTCATTTTGCTTGATTTTGATTTGTTTTCTAAATAATTATGTCTGAATCACCATTTCATTTGTGAAGTGAATCAGAATTATTATTCATTAGCAACAATTGATAACATCTCAAGCACCTGAGCAGTAAATGCTAAACTTAGATCAGTGGAAGTAATTTTCTGTTCAAATAGTGTTTCTGGTTTCTCATTAAAATCACAAGAAGACATGATTATCCTTAACAATCTTCTAAATTCGCCCTTGTTTTAATGAGAACAACTTAAGTGTGCTTCCCCATCCTAGAGATGATTTCATAACAGAAATATGATTGTCCAAATCATGATGGAAGTCATCAAAACAGAAAAATAATTTGTAAATGATCAACCTTTTCATTACCAGACTATGAGATTTTCAATATCACCCCGCTCTCTAAATATGATGAAGTTTCTGGAGACTTCTAAACTAATTTTAGAGATTTGGAAGCACTGCAATGTGTGGGAAGTGTGTGTAAACCTGTCAGGATGTTAAATAGGTCTTCTAACAACGGGTAAATGCGCACATGATACCAAGGCAACTTTGTCGGGGTATTAAACAGGCCTGCTAGAAACGAAGTAATGTTGGGTTTAAGAATATCCTCAGGTATTGTTATAACCCTAAAATGCACCATACAGGTTTACCTGGCATCAGGCCAACTCATGCCTCTTCCTAGCCAAAGCCATGCTGAACAAATCCTCAAAAAACCACTTAAAACAAGCAACCCGCGCCCTAACTTATCACTGGGAGCGGGCATCCGCTTGCTGTCCTTTTACTGCACGCGGGCATCCGCGGGCTAGCCCAAAACAGCCCGCGGGTACCTAACAAAGCAAAAAATCAGGAAGGTTTCCGCCGGGACACGAGGCTTTTTGTCAGTTAACTAGAACTCCAAGCCATGCATGGCCGAGAGTTCGCCAAAAACCCTAGCTCCTTCTAGCCTATAAAAGGAGGGGTAGGGGTACTATTCAAAGGGAGGAGAATCATAGCAAAGAAACTCTGCCAAATTGCCAAGCCAGTTCTGTCCAAACCTTCTAGCCTTGCCTTAAGCTTTAGGAGA
>ML784734.1:338239-363259 GCA_009831015.1 Picea engelmannii
AAAAGATACTTTTCCCGTCCCGAAATACATGAATCTCATCTATGTTATCTGATTTATGTTTTATCTCTAACCCCCTAGTAGATCAGTAGCATGCATGTATGTTTTTGTCTTGTTTTGCAGGAATAGCTTTGTGGAAGGAGCAGTAGCAAGGAGACAACAACTCAACGGAGGATCTACTTCAACCTTCGGTAAAAAGGTTAGTTCATTCTTCCTGTGCTTGTCTGAGAAAAGGGGTTGAGATTTTGGGTAGAAGGTTAAAGGTTAAATCTGAAGGGTCATGATCTGCGTATAAGCTTAGAACCCTAGCTTATTAGTCTGTAGGGTAGAATACCTCACAACAGGTATGTCTTTTAATTTGATCAAGTGTGAAGATGTTTTTATCATGAATGGATGACTCTTGTACAGGATAGAGGTACTAGAGTGGGTTAAATGAAATCCCTATCGAGGCTATGGACGCTTGTTGGTTGTAGTGGCCCTGTCAATGGTATCAAAGCCACATGTATAAACATCGCTACACATGTGATCTAAATAAGATACCAGATTACAATTTCGGACAGAAATGCATCCAATGCTAGGACTCTGTTATTTTCTGAGTTATTATCAGAATGCTTGATCTGTCATTAACTGTTTCTAAAAAATTATTTCATTTGTGCCCCTGACATAAATTTTCTGGTGATGTAGAGATAACTGCTTCACCCAACGTGTCGCCATTGTTGGCAGCCACCAATTCTTTCCAATTTTATCATAATTAAAAGTCATCTCAAAGAGATAAAATCTTTCTGTAGTTGCCTCCTCCTTGCATTTATAAATGATTATGTCTTTTGGTTTCAAGGAGATTTATTGGGCTAGCTTATTATATGAGTTTTTCGTTTAAATTTTGTTTTGCTTTGTTAAATTTCATGACTAAAAGCATAAAATTGAAACAAAACTTGGCTTGGGTAATCATTCTGTAGTTTGTGATTTCTTCCTTTATTTTTCTAAGGATATTACACCTTAAGGGGGGCTATATGTTTATAAGTTTTAAGGTTTATGAGTTTATTGATTAATCCATTGCCACATTCCTTTTTTTGTACTATGGGAAGTATGACTTGATCTTATCTTTGGTTGATTGTATTGTTTTAATATTTGATATGCCTAATCACGCAGAACATTGGATTAACATTCAAAATATGCTCTTTGCACTATTAGTCATATCACTTTCATATCAACCTGGTACAGGTCTGATGTACTCACAAATACACATCATCCTATTGTCTTGTACATTTAAATCTTTCATTCATTATTCGAATAGGAAGCTAATAATGGTTGGGGTTTTAATCTTCACTATGCATAATGTTTCATAAGCTCGTGCATCCTCTAGTTTTTTGTCACTCCCAGATCAAGTTACCAAACATGATAACCTCCCAAGTTCGTAGGTATCGTTCCATTTTCACAGACCTCTCCTTGTTATTTGTCTATTGGAAGACGAATCCTCTCTCTCATGGTATTTACTGTGCCTATTTGATAGCAACCATGGCCCCTGTGGTTCGAATTAAACCTAATGGCTCTCAATCCCTTCTCGCCCACGACGATGCCATAAACAATTTACAAGCACATGGTTGGGACATTTTCATCCAAAAATTTGAAGGTTATAACCTGACGGTCAAACTGGCCTTTGCTCAAACATTTGATGGCTTTAGAGCCAAAGTTGGGGATCTACAATTGGAGGTAACAGAGGATTATATAGCAGGACCAATAGGATTGTCACAGGAAGGTGAAAAATGGTTCAAAAATGCCAAGTTAGAAGGCATGCCTTGGAGCCTCTTCATGGTCTCTAAGAAATCGACATACTACCCTAAAGGTACTCCTATTACCCTCTTGAAACCTCGGTGGCACGACCTACTTCTGATTCTGAAATAGTTTATAACGTGCGAGGGTAGGTATGGTTTAGTGTTTCTATATCACATTTGACTGTTGATATTGTTCCTAGGGTTTAAGCTAAACATGCCCTTCTATTTTTTGATGATTCTGCATAAGATGTCAAAACGTTATAATAAACTGAGTTTAAACCCTCTATATAGCCTCTTCCACCATGGGCTTATACGAATTCTACTGTTGTCACATTTGTCTCAAATTGGGGACACTTGGGAAAGATTCCTGTGTCAAAACAATTTTTCCCTACCCGAGAACACAATGGATTCGCCTCTGCATTCAAATATAAACCCCAATCCTAGTAACCCTGTGACCAAAATTCAAGGTGTCGATTCACATAGAGACCTTGATCTCACTGAACCAATTTATGTTGCTATCCAAAACCTTCTAGGTAAAAAACCACGATATAATTTTGTACCCAGAAATTTGTTACAAGAGGTAGTGGATGTATTGAAGGAGAGGGTTCTCCTGCTCCTGCAATTGAGCCAACTCAGGGTTTGAATGACAAACCAATTGTTAAGAAAAATCGTAAGAAGAATAAATAGGGTAACTTGCACCTGAGTTTCATAAACAAAAGACAAGGCAGGTTAATATCCATAAGTCTAAGAAATCAACAGCATGATCATCTGAGCTCAATCTCGGTGATCGAGGTCGATGATCACTTGACCGATGACGAGATCAATGATTTCCTTGCCCAAGAAGATGTGGATAACCAGTGTCTCATAAATGAAATCATTGGTGAAGCTACACAATACGATTTTGTTTCTAGACTACCTTTGTTTCTAAAATATCAAACGGGATTTGTTAGCATAGGCCATGTTTTGAAACGAGCTACAGGAAAGACTAAAGCACCCATTGTTGAGTGCACTCGACCTCTGCCTGCTATATCACCTGTGAACTATGAAAATTGTTTCGACTGGGTGTTGGCCCTTGACCCAGTTTTGAGGAACACTTGATCATATTTGACTATTTTTGGACATCGACAGCTTGTCAAAGATGGAACACCAGGCGAAGCAGAGATCACGGTATCGCAGTCCACTTTTGGGCCCTTTTAGGGTTTTGGGTTAATGTAATGGGAAATGGATGTCGGCCCGTGGGTTTTCCCACACTTAGGCCCACTTTTGTAATGTATAAATATAAGGATAGGCAATGTAAGAAGTAGTATATGTGATTTCTTAGTGTAATTGGTAGTGCATCTATGTGATGTTGAATAAGTTCTCTGTGCGAACTGTGTAAGGCTTGCAAGGCTAAGTGCAAGTTATTGTGAGGTTGCTATAGAAAGCTAAGTGTTGTAACAAAAGGAAGAAGGATCTAGCGAGCTGCACAGATCTTATGTCTTATGCGAAGAAGGGTTTTGGAGGCTTTGTGCTTGTAACAGATTGAAGACAATAATAAAGAAGAAGATCTTGTGGACATAGCCATAGGGTGGGGAGTGAAGCATGTAAATCTGTGTGTTATGCTCCGTTCTTTGATTCAATGTGTTTTTTCTTATGCTATGTACTTTGATATATCCACTTATGCTATGTGATTCTTAGATATATATGATTGTTAGATCTGATGTGTATAAGGATGCTTAGTGATGATCTATCGGATCTGATCTGGGTTACTATGGTTAAGTGTTGAAATAATGTAGATATGAGTGTACACCGCAATGCTCTATGTTGTCTGCGAAGTACAATAAGGGTTGAGTATTGACAAATGATCGATGCTAAGTTCTCTATAAATGATATAATCACATATCTGTGTCCCATCTAAGGTTGCAGACACCTGAGTCTTGCAACCACCCCTGCCTCTAACTCGGGTGAGACTTCATCTGCTTCGCAGGTGTTGCCAAAAGGGTCGGTATTTAGGGTTTTCTTGGTGTGCTCTTGAGAATTGAACCTTGGGTCTGCCCCTGTGCCAACAAATGGTTCTGTTTTCAGGACCTGAAACTGTGATTGTTGGGAACTAAGGAAGAAGAAAATTTGTGCAAAAGAAATCTCTATGCTTAGATCTATTGCCCTAGTGTGCAGCTTTTTACTCGACCTGTGAAGCTTTGTGCCAGGAATAAGGTCAGATCTGAAGAAAGGAAGATCAGATTTGAAGAAAAGAAGTGATATCTGAACGCTCTATGCTCTAAGAAAAGTAAAAGTGGAAATTTATGAAAGAAAGAGGTCAGATCTGCAGAAAAGAGGTAAGATCTATAATCTTTGTGCTCTAATAAAGGTAAGAATAGTCAAAATTTCTTAGATCTGGAAGCTTTGTGATCTGTAGAAGTAAGATAAGTGAAATTTTTTGTTTCTAGAGCATGGATCTAGGTATGTTTGATAGATTTTGTCCTAGCTTAAAAACTAGGGCATTAATAGATGAAAGAAAGTTTGATATGAATAGATCTGATAAGTATAATGATAGATATGTTATACCTATGCATAGAAAGAATGTCTAGACTAACAAATGGATGCAGGATACTAGAAAGAATTTTTTGCAAGTTAGCTATCATGATTCTAGTGCACAGTACATAAGAGGCTGGGGATCATTTAAAATAAAGCGAGGATTAATCCTATGTTACAGTTGCAGGAAACCAGGCCAACTAGCTAAGAAATTCCCTGGTAGAAAACCTAGTTGTCTCTGTTGCAAAGCTAGGGACCACAAGGTATTGGATTGCCCTAGAATGATCACTAATCTTGAAAGGATAAATCTAAATCAAGAATACCATAAGGCAGATCCAAAAAAGGTAGAAACCCAACAAGAATTAGAGAAAGTATTAATACAGATGAAAGAAACCCTGAAGGAACATAAAGATGTCTGATTACTAGAGATCTTCAAAGAAAAGGAGCAAGTCGAAGCAAGAATAGGGGACTTTGACATTAACTGTATTCTTGATGAAGAAACACAAGTGAACATTATGCCAGAAAGAACTTGGGAAGCTATAGGGAAGCCTCCCATGATTCCTTCATTAGGAGGAATAGGACTATTCAGAGGAAAATTGATGATGTTATGTGGAAAACTCGCTCAGATACCTATGACAGTCAATGGAACTTCAACAAAAGAAGATTTTGAGATTATCAAATTGATTGAGGACAATGCCCCATTTACTATGATATTCAGAAAACCTTGGATTGAAAGAGATCAAGCCAGAAAGAAGGAAGAAGAAGAGGTTTTAGAATAGCATAGATAAGAGTTAAAAGATTTCATGACTAAAAGGATCGCACACTTGATAGAAGAACAAGAGAACCGCTCGAAGCCATCTGACACTAGAAGCCCAGATGTTGAGGCCAAATCTACACAAAAGGATGAAATTTCTACCCCAGACAAAGAAGAAGTGATATACCTAAACCCTAGGAGAGAATCTCATTAGCACGAAGTGACTATGTCCAAGGAAAATAAGAATCAAAATGGGAAGAGAATCACCGAGACGAATCTCACTGGAAAGAAGGCTAGAAAGCTAAGTAAGAAGAAGTCTAAGATTGAAAAATTACAGAAGATCCCAGAGGGTACCTCGCAGCAAGACACTTTGCAGAATTGGAGCTTTGTCGGGATATCAGAACAACAACATATGCCACTTCGCCGAGGCGAAGTAATATAACTGTTGGAAGCCAATATAACCATTCAATTGCCGCTCCGAACAGGTCAGAAAGAATTTATGACTCACCACTAGACCATTAGACTGTGCCATAATGGACATAACATAAGTTAATGTAGCCTCATACCCATTGCAAGAAGACCATTGCTAAGTTTCCTTACTTAGTCCGTCGCACCATGCACCGAGAATACTTTTTGTTGAGTGAGAATTTGAGCCCAAAACCTAAGATTACTTCACCCTAATATCATTTCCTTGTTCCCATACCATTCACTGTAGTCTCTGAATTCATTTCACACCCGAGCTAGTTGACCCAATCTTGTATCTCAGACGAGCTCAGCGCTGCTGAGAAAGTAGTTAAAATTTTTATTGACTTAATGACTGAGAGAGTCATGTTGGAGCAAGGATTATCTACAGGAGTCCAAGCATCGTCAATGAGAGGACTCCAGGCCTCCCCTTCCACTACTCGCGCTGGTCCATCCTGGTCGACTGATGACAAACGGACCAAGCACAGGGATGACATCGCAAATTCCAAGCTTATCCCATGCATTCTACCTACTTACTTACCACCTCTAAGAGGTGCCATCAACCATGACAGTGTACCTCAAGACTTCGAGTACACTTTGATCACTGCGTACCTTCCGAAAGGGGTGCACACAGTTTGTGATGACCAGGATAAGCTCGCGGTACTAAAATTTAGTGATTTTAACCTTGGAGATCGTAAAGTTTACAGCATTGTAGCTCCACATAAGTACTTAACTAGGACCAAAGGAAAGATTTCTAAGACACGAGTACTTAACTAGGACCAAAGGCAATATTTATAAGATTGTCTCGTAGTCATGGACCCAGAACCTTGCGCAGTCCACACTGCTTAATGTAATGAAGATCCCGCACTTCGGCAAACACCAGGAAGTCAACACATGCATCAAGTTGTTGTTGTCCTGCTACGATGGAGGATACTTATGGTTGGACCATTGCATCACTATGGATCCAACCTTGATCAATCAGATCACAAGACTTAGTATGCAAGGCCCTGACCCACAGGAGTTTTACCCTGGAAAGACCTCAGACCAAGCACTAGCGCAGAGGATAAAAGAAACTTATGGCGATGTCGAGAAAGGAACGTGAGGCCACAAGGTAGACTCTATCCAGAGTTTCGCAGTGCGCCTTGCCTGTTAGTTGATCACAGACAAGCTATTTCACAAGAACAGACCAACACAAGTGATCGGATTTGTAGTTGACCTCGCAGGGAAGTGCACCAAGGGACTATAGATGAACTGGGCATAGTACCTTGTAAACCAGCTAGAGATTGATTGCAGAAAAGCGCAATACCAAGGGTATGAGTTCCACTTTAGTTGGTTTCTCATACTAATCGCTTTCATCACCTAGGAGCTACCAGAAGGTGCCATTTTTCTGTAGATCGAACCCTTTGAACCACTGGCCATGAAGTTTTGTACGTTGTGGTACTCCAGCGACATGAACAAGCAGTGGCAGTCCAATGTTGTATTCCACACCTAATACAACCAATTAAAGAATGCAATCCAGTCTACACCGCGCCTCATCCCAAACACACTTCATAGGTTTAGACCTTTGATCAAATTTAGCGTGGATCACCACTTCACCTATATCACAGTGCACGTTGATGAGGATAAACAACAGCTCCAGTCATACTACAAGTTGACAAAAGAAGACTTGGAGCAGATTACCAAGGAATGGTTGGTGGACCTCCTTGTTGCAGCGGACCCCACAGAAATGTCCGATGTGGATAGCCCTGAAGCTATGCCAGATACACTTAGACCAAGAAAGACTAAGAAATATGATAAAGTTCAATATGTCCATAGAACATCCACAAAGACTACTTCGATCTCACCTATGCAAGGAGGTGATGGTGAAGAACTAGGTGGCACAGAAGTTGAGAAAAACAAAGGTGAGGTTACTCTGCTTAGAGAGGAGGAGGATCCCTCTAAGAAAAGGAATATTACCCCACCAAATCCCTCATCCCGAAAGAAAACTAAGGCCACCCGAACTACGTTTAAGACTACCCTCACACTGGACGACTTTGACTTCTTAATTGCTGTGTTGAATGATGCTTCACTAGAGATCGCAAAAAAGAAAGAAGTGAAGCAGGAGGAGATATTCAGCTGAATCAAGTGTGAACTTCAAGAAGTGTAGTAGGCACTCTAGTCCAGCCGAGAAGTTTCTACTGCACCCTTTACAATTGGAACAACAAGAACGGGAAATGAGCCCACCCAATTACACCATATCGCTGATAAAGTCGAAGCTCGCTTTCGACAAGCTCAAGAAGACACAGCGCGAGCCACCCAGGCTTTGACACAAGTAAAGAGTGCACTTGTAGAACAATAGAGTAAGGCAGAATGGGAAAATCTTTCCTTGCAAGCAAAGTGGGATGAGGAAAAAGCATAGTTACAGTAGAGAAAGGACCAGTTTCTAGCAGAGCAACTTGAAGTACAGGAAAAAGTTCACAAAGCACTTCACTCTGTGACAGTCATAGAAGTGAATATTGAAGAACGTGTCCCACAGTAGGTGGCACAACAAGAAGAAGTAATCCAGAAACTTCAGCAACACATCGCAGATCTGGAACTTTGTACCGTGTCGAGACTCCTCAAGAAACAAGGGATCTAAGGGAGGCAACTGCCCATAGCGCAATTGGCCGATTAAAAACCTTTGCCTTGGAATGCAAGCAGTTGAGCGCTAGATGTGCCCAGACTTATGAGAACCTCGCAGAGAATCCAGAGTTGTGGGAATTGGAGGTACAGCTCCAAGAAGAAAAGCAGCATGCAGATACGCTACAGGCGCAGTTGAAGGCCTTGACCCCAGTCGAAAGAATGAAGAGATTTACAAAACAACGCACTGCACAAAAATAGGTACACACACTACAAAGTAAAGTGATGGAAGTCTCCCAACGACTTCAACCAATCTAAGAAAAGGCATGCCAATTGTTCACTGAAGTTGAAATCCAGGGAGTCGAGCTTCAACAGGTTGTCATCACCGTAGAACAACGTCTAGAAGGACCAATAAACAACACAGTGATCCAGGAGTTCACTAAGAAATAGATTGTCGCACTAAAGTAGGTCGAAGTAGCTTGAGACAAGCTCGAGGCATTTGAGGTGGAATTGCTCAGACCATAGTGACTCAGGATGAGTCACAGGTGAGTGTTGGGGGCTTGTTGGCCCTTGACCAAGTTTTGAGAAACACTTGGTCATATTTGACCGTTTTTGGACTTTTAATGCCTGTCAAAGATGGAGCGTCAGGAGAAGTAGAGATCATGGGATCTCGGTCCACTTTTGGGCCCTTTTAGGGTTTTGGGTTAATGTAATGGGAAAGGGATGTCGGCCCGTGGGTTTACCCATTCTTAGGCCCAATTTTGTAATGTATAAATATAAGGATAGGCAATGTAAGAAGTAGTAGATGTGATTTCTTAGTGCAATTGGTAGTGCATCTATGTGATGTTGAATAAGTGCTATGTGCGAACTGTGTAAGGCTTGCAAGGCTAAGTGCAAGTTATTATGAGGTTGTTATAGAAAGCTAAGTGTTGTAACGCAAGGAAGAAGGATCTAGCGAGCTACACAAATATTTTGTCCTATGCAAAGAAGGGTTTTGGAGGCTTTGTGCTTGTAACAGATTGAAGACGATAATAAGAAGAAGATCTTGTGGATGTAGCCCCAGGGTGGGGGTGAACCACGTAAATCTGTGTGTTATGCTCTATGCTTTGATTCAATGTGTTTTTTATTATGCTATGTGCTTTGATATATCCACTTATGCTCTGTGCTTCTTAGATATATATGATTGTTAGATCTGATGCGTATGAGGATGCTTAGTGCTGATTTGCTGGATCTGATCTGGGTTACTATGGTTAAGTGCTGAAATATTGTAGATTTGAGTGTACACCGTGATGCTATGTGATGTCTAGGAAGTATAATAAGGGTTGAATATTGACGAATGATCGATGTTAAGTGCTCTGTAAATGATATAATCACATATCTGTGTCCCAGGTAAGGTTACAGACACCTGAGTCTTGCAACCACCCCTGCCCTACCTCGGGTGAGACTTCATCTACTTCACAGGTGTTGCCGAAAGGGCCAGTAGTTAGGGCTTTGTTGGTGCACTCTTGAGTGTTGAACCCTAGGTTTTCCCCTGTGCCAACACTGGGTAGAACATTATTACAGAGAAATACCATATTTACAAGCGTAATTAAAACATTTGTGTAATGTCCCCAAGGTCGAGCCCTGTTGTAAATCATGTCTATGAAGTATAAAGCTTGCATTATGAATCATAATTATGTTTTATAGGCTAGTGAGCCAAGTTTATATAAGCTAGTGGGCTTATGTGTTATTAGGCCGGAGAGCCTAAGTGTTAAGGTCGGGACCCTGTTTTTGTATTTGTAATCATGCAGAACTTTAATAAAAATATAAACACCACTGCGTCCAGACCGACCACGATGAATGAGTGATGGGGGACTAAGCTTTCACGGAGTGGGTAAGGGATTGGGGGGCTGGAAGGTTGGAAAGAGAGGCTAAGTATTGAGCCTAGGGGCTTAAGTCCTTGGGAATAATATTTTAATATTATTCCAAAAGCCATGTAAATGTGATGTTTTATCCTAAGCTCTTTGGAAGGATGAGTGACTTCCAAATGGGAAGGAACAAGCTTCATGGGTGACAAGTGTCAATCCAAGCGCATGCAGTTAAAACTGTTGAGTTGAGCCGTGATGGGGGTTCCTCCTCCCATTCTCCATCTTTCATCTCAACTCGTGGGTGTCCAGGATCGACCTCTGTTTCGGTGTTTGTTCTAGGGAATCCTTACCTGAACTGTTAAGTCTCTACATGGGATATATGTACACCCTCACGCATCCCCGAAACCTGAGCTGTGAGTATGTCCTGTATTGTCGGTTGGGGAAAACCAAATGTCTAGTAATTTCTGAGCCTTGTTATGCTGTAGCATCTGTCTGTCACCAGTTTTTGGAATCCCATGTATGTGTTTCCAGTGGACTATTGTGGTTACGCAGTGCTTGACTACATGTAGCTTGTGGACCATTGTATGTTCATGTGGAGCCTCGTGGATGCCCATTTTCTGTTGTGCTCGTCATCCTGGTGTCAACTGAGTGCTTGATGTTGTTGCGGTTTCCCTCACCTGGTTGGAATTGAGTCAAAGGGTGTGTTAAAGAAGCAATTTGTCAGGCCCGTGGTAGAAGAAGCAAGTTGTCAAGCCTGTGAGCAACTCCCTCCAGGTGAGAGAGTCTACTAGGAAGTGGTTTTCTCCCAGAGAGAGTCCAGCACCAGCTACAAAGCTCTAAGACTTCCTAATATGGCTTGTTGCCGAGACCCAGAGAGGGAGGTGAAGCACTGATGGAATGTGCTTGTGAAGGTGTATACTCTCGGGAAAAACAGGCATGTGGGGAATGAGAGTCCGTGAGTAGTGGGCGTAAGAAGCCATCCTGGGAAGAATCCTTCCAGTTATTCTGTGTAATTTTCCCTATAACCTCAGCCTAGACTAGGATTCCTTGCCTTGGGTGGAGCTTAGTCCTAGCTCGGGGCTAACCCACTACTGAGAGTGATGAGCAGCGTGGTCTAAGGCTGGGAGGTTCATGGAAGGCCTGCACATGGTTGGTGGAATTACCACGGTTTCAAAGATACGTACCAGCTTATGCTTAATATTATGTTTTGCATGCCTATGATACTTATATGTATCATGTATTATGTTGTGCATATGAATTATTGTTAATGACAGGGATTATTTATGTTAGCAGTAATCTTGTGCTTAATCTGAGTTAAATGTGTTTAATATGACTTAAATGCATTTTATTAATTAACTATGAGAATGATTTTGTTCCGCACAGTAGCGTTTGCCCGACCAAGTGGGATGTAATGGTCGGGGGTGTTACAGTATGGTATCAGAGCCTAGTTTCAACGTTGAGCCTGGATGGGCCAGATGAGTGGTCTTTGGACCAAGGTTTTGAGAATAAATTGTGTCTGGAGGACTAATTTCAAACCTCAAAATGTTTTTGAGTGTCAACGGACTACTTGACCATGTTACAAATCTCAGGAGGTGTAGCGGTATTATAAAACTATAGTCGGTGTGGTATATGGCCACAGGGATAGAGAGAACTCCACACTAGTAGTGTTGGATCAAGTAGATGAAGGTTCAGAAGGATGGTACCAATTCATTGGCCAAAAGTTCTTGAGAAGCAGAGTTGGACGGTCAGAATTCTCTGTGGAGAACTAGCGAAATCGCAAGGGCTGTAAGATGGCCAGAAGTTGCAAGGTGGTTAGTGGATGGAGAAACTCGCCACCCTAGGATCCAGAATAAGCGTGGGTCATTGATCGTGGTTGGTTTGAACCGTTGGATCATTTCGTGAATTCAAGGATCGTGAACTTGAAGCGTAGGCCAAATTTTTGGTCACTCCAAGTCTCGAATCACAAAAGGGATTAACAAGGGTAGAATCGGATGGTGGAGCGCTTCCAAGAAGAAGTGTCGAAATCTCGTGAGCCGTCGGATCCATCCAACTAATGAGGAAGTTAGGGATGAAGAGATTTTATAGGTGTAAGCATAGGAGATACCTGGACCATCGAATCAGAGGAGGCTCACAGTCGTTGATCTCATACATGAATCTCCATATCGGAATTCGAGGATTGAAGTGACAAGAGATTTAGAGTCGCTGCATCGTGAACTCCCGGTTCACGAAACTCCGAAAATATCTGGACCATTAGATCCAAATCATTGAGGATCGTTGGATCTCGTACAAGAACTCGTGTATTGGAATTTGGGGATTGAAGTGACAAGATGTTGGAGTCGCTGCATCGTGAACTCCCGGTTACCGAAAACCCGAAACCCCAAAATCCTGAAATGATCTACACGATAGATCGTAGGAGAGGAACTTAACCATTGGATCAAGTAGATGAATAGACTGTAATTTCAGAATTTCGGCAAATGGAAGTTCGATATGTGTAGATGCATGAACTCCTAATTCCCAAAACTTCGAAATGAAAAGTAAAAATAGTGGGGCACCCTGAAATCGTTGGGAGTGAGGTGGACCTTCTTAAGGACACCATGTGTCACTACCTTAGTGGGTGATAGTTGTGTTGTGGGCCCAAAGGGTAAGGAAATCGAATTTTCGGAAGTCGAGAGTTGGAGAGGGAAGCGAGTGCAAGAACCTCCGAGACCAAAAACCCCGAAACCCGAAACCCCGAAGCCCCGAAACCCAAAACCCCGAAGCCCAAAATCCCAAAACCTAAAGTTTCATTTGGAGAGCCTTGTAGCACCTAGCAGTTTAGCATTTGATCATGGCCCATGGACGCATGGGTTGGGGACTAAGAAAATGGGGGCTATCACCGAAAATTGCAGAGCCAAACAAAGCTCATAAAATTCATGGAATCAAAACGTTTTCTTATTCGCATTGGTTTATGAAGGTCGTAGTTTTATTAAGGGTTTAAGGCCTGACAAACTTCGGGTGACTGCATGTTGTGTGTGCAGAGTTCAACGAGTGTTAGGATAGTCATGAATCGACACTGAGTATAGAAATGGAAGAGGTGTTGATTGCCTCCAATTCAGAGAACGAAAGAGAAGGAAGGGATGTCAACTTGGGAGTCGAAGGATCGAACTCCAATGGGAATGGAAGAGAATTGGATAAGGAAGGACATATAATGAAAATCATTGAAAGATTACAGAAAGATGCCCAGGCTCACCGAGTTGATAGTCAAAATCTCATGAAAGTCAAGGATAGGCAAGGTCAATTCAACTTAAGAATGATGAAGAGTCTGGAAAGAATAGAAAATAAATTGGAAAAGGAGAGTGACTCAAGCAATACAGAGAGTCACAAGACCCCTGAGAGGAAAACAATATCGAGTGTCAGCAGACATCGTCGTCACTCCCCAAAGAATTCTAGTAGGGAAGCACACAGTAGTTCAAGCCCATCTCCTACCATAAATCACTGAAGATCTAGAGTGGATGAATTGAAAGGGGAGATGAATAAGATTAAGCCTCCTACGTTTGATGGAGAACATAAGAAGGAGGAAGATGCTGAAACATGGTTTCTTGGCATAAGGAAATATTTCCAACTGCAGAATTATTCCTCTCATGCAAAAGGAATAATTGCGATGTATCAACTAAAAGGAAAAGCATCCATGTGGTGGGATCATCTTGTGCAGGTGCAGCACGTTAGAGAGAAAGATATCACATGGAAGGAATTCAAGAGGTATTTTGAGAGGAAATACTTAACTAAAAGATATTATGACAGAAAGATGAAAGAGTTCTTTGAACTCAAGCTAGACAACAAGACCATTGATGAGTATGAATGAAAGTTTTTGGAATTACTGAAGTATGTTTCGTTCATCAAAGATGAGTCTGTCAATATTCAGAGGTACTTGAGTGGATTACCACATCCTATTGGGGATAAGATTCAATATGATGATCCTAAGACTATGGAAGAAACAATAAGAAGAGTGAAATTCTTATAAGAACAGCAAAGAGAAAAGCCTACCTTTCGGAAGGCTTGGGTTGACCAGAAGAAGTTTAAGAAAGAACAGAGACAAAAGGTAAACAAACCTCCCTTCTTCAAAAATGGTCCTCAAGGACATCCATCGTTTAGAGAGCCAAGAATGGTTGAAGTGGGAGAACAAAAGCTGAGACAAGCGCCCATTCAGTGTTGGGGTTGTAAAGAGAACCACAAGTACAAAGATTGTCCCCATAAAAATGGCAAAGCAAGAGCTGTCCATAATGTTCAACAAGTTGAAACAATGGAGGACATGGGCAGTAGAATGCCAAGGATCTATGCGGCCCTGGACAACAAGCAAGTTGAATTTCAATCACACATGATTGAAGTAGAAGGTATGATCAAAAACCAACCATTTACTATTTTAGTTGATTCAAGGGCTAGCCATATTTATATATACCCTAGATAGGTAGAAAGTTTGCATTTGATAAGAAGAAAACATGAAAATTCTTGGGTAGTGCAGCTAGCTATGGGAACCAAGAGGAAATTCACGGAGTTAGTCAAGTCATGTCCTGTAGACATGAATGGACTGAGCACGAAGGCCGATTTGAATATTCTACTTTTAGGCTCTTATGAATGTTTAATTGGGATGGATTGGTTGGACCAACACCATGCCCTCTTGGACTATCGTAACAAGGAATTTACATGCTTGGATGAGGAGGGGAATCGAAAAACAGTCTAAGGAATTCCTAGAGCTATTATTGTTAGAGAAATCTCAGCAATGCAACTGAAGAAGTGCTACAGAAAAGGTTGTCAATTGTTTGCATCCCGTGTGGAGGAAGCATCCAGAGATGAAGTCTCAAAGATTGGAGACCATGCAGTACTAACAGAGTTTGAAGATGTATTTTAGGACGTACCCAGACTACCTCTGAAGAGAGATATTGATTTCTCTATAAATTTGATGCATGGAGCAGCTCCAGTGTCGAAAGATCCTTATAGAATGAGTACGCCAGAGCTAAAAGAGTTGCAATTGCAGCTTGAAGAGCTTCTAAAGAAGGGGTACATTCACCCAAGTGTGTCACCTTGGGGTGCCCCGGTCCTATTCATGAAGAAGAAGGACAGGACGTTGAGGTTGTGCATTGATTTCAGACAGTTGAACAAAGTAACTGTCAAGAACAAGTATCATATGTCGAGGATCGACGATCTTTTCGATCAGTTGAAAGGTGCGAAAATATTTTCAAAGATAGATCTCAGATCGGGATATCACCAGATAAGAATAAAGGATGAAGACATTAGCAAGACCACCTTTAGAACAAGGTATGGTCATTACGAGTTCACAGTGGTACCGTTTGGACTGTCAAACGCACCTGTTGTTTTTATGTGCTTGATGAATGGTGTATTCAAGGACTATCTAGACAAGTTTGTCATAGCCTTCTTGGATGACATTTTGGTGTATTCCAAGTCAGAGGAAGAGCATGAACACAACCTGAGGATGGTTCTACAAGTGTTGAGAGAACACCAGTTGTATGCCAAGTTGAGCAAATGCTTGTTTTATCAAAGGAAGATCCATTACTTGGGGCACATTATTTCAGAAGAAGGCATCGTCATGGATCCTGAGAAGGTTGAGGCCATCAGAGAATGGTCAGTGCCAAGGAATGTGGCAGAAGTTAGATCCTTTATGGGTCTAGATGGCTACTACAGAAGGTTTATCGCAGGGTTTTCAAAGATAGCTCACCCTATCACTTCCTTGCAAAGGAAGGAGAAAATGTTTCAATGGACTGAAGAGTGTGAGAAAAGTTTCCAGCGATTGAAGCAGTTGTTAACCAGCGCTCCAATATTGAGGATTGCAGATCCAAATGTAGATTTCATGGTGTGCACATATGCATGTAAAGAAGGGTTGGGAGGAGTTCTCAGTCAGAATGGATTTGTAATCTGTTATAAGTCCAGGAAGCTGAAAGAGCACGAAAATAATTATTCCACTCATGATTTGGAGTTGGCAACAATTGTTCACGCTTTGAGGAAATGGAGGCATTACCTCATGGGAAGGAGGTTTGAACTCAAAACAGACCATAACGATCTGAAATATTTATTTGATCAGCCAACCTTAAATGCTAGACATAGTAGGTGGCTGGAATTTTTGTGTGAGTACGGCTTTGAGATCAAGCATATCAAAGGAAAGGAGAATAAAGTGTCTGATGCACTCAGTAGGAGGGTGCATGAATTGCATGCTACAACCATTTAGCATGTATCAGACTGATATTAAAAGTAGAATTCTGGAGGCTGCAAATGTAGATCTGCATTACAGAGAATTGGTAGCTAAGCTACAGCAGGGTAAGATGCCACATAAGATGGAAATTTATAAATTGGAAACCAATGGAACACTGTTGTACAAGAATAGAATTTTTGTACCCAATGTCCAGTGCTTGAAACGGATGATTTTGCAGGAGATGCATAATGTGTCTTATGCATGGCACCTTGGATATCAGAAAATAGTAGCAGCGGTCAAGAGCCATTACTTTTGGTCGGGTATGAAGAGAGATATAGTTGAATACATCGCCAGATGTGTGGAGTGCCAGAAAGTTAAAGTTGAGTATAGGCACCCATCATGGTTTCTACAACCTTTACCCATTCCTGAGTGGAAGTGGGAAGTAGTGACAATGGATTTTATTACGGGATTGCCCAGAACAGCCAAGTTGCATGATTCAATCACGGTGGTGGTGTACAAGCTTACAAAATCTATCCATTTTATTCCACTGAAAACTACTCACAAGGCAGCAGATGTAGCTGACATTTTCGTGAAGGAAGTGGCACGATTGCACGGAATTCCTAAAACGATTGTGTCTGACAGAGACCCGAAATTCACCTCAAATTTTTGGAAAGGATTTGGATCGAATCTTAACTTTAGTACATCTTATCATCCTGAGTTTGATGGACAAATAGAGAGGGTGAACAGAGTAATAGAAAACATACTGAGAATGTATGTGATGGACAAACCATCAAGATGGGAAGACTACCTGCACTTGGTAGAATTCGCCTACAACATTGGGTATCATGCATCATTGAAGATGAGCCCATTTGAAGCACTTTATGGAAGAAAGTGAAATACTCCAATGAGCTGGGATAATCTAGCTGATAGAGCAGTAGTTGGGCCAGAGTTGCTCAAGGAGATGGAGGACCAAATGATAAAAATTAAGTAGAATTTGAAAGTTTCCCAGGATAGGAAGAAAAGTTATGTTGATAAGAACAGAACCCACAGAGAGTTCAAAGTGGATGATCATGTTTTCCTGAAAGTGAAAGCTAACAGGAGTTCCCTGAAGTTGGGAAGTTGGGCCAAGTTGGCAGCCAAATTTTGTGGGCCATTTGAAATCTTGGAAAGGATTGGGCCAGCTTCATATATGCTTGTAATACCTACATCCATGACTGTACATAATGTGTTCCATGTTTCATTTCTTAAGAAATGTATACCAGATGCTAATCATGTTATCGATTGGAATGTGATTCAGGTGGAACAAGAAGGTGTCCTGCAAATGCATCCTGTGTGCATATTGGATAGGAAAAAAAAACAGCTCTAGAATCGAGCTATAGGGATTGTAAAGGTTCAATGGACCTGGTACAGTCCTGAGGAAACGACATGGGAGCATGAAGATGTTATGCAGGCAAAGTACCCGCATCTTTTTTAAAATTTTGAAAACAAAAAAAACAAAAAGCTTGCAGATGCAGTGTAAAGTTGCACTGAGGACAGTGAAAAAATAATGGGAGGGGATTGTAATGTCCCCAAGGTCGAGCCCTGTTGTAAATCATGTCTATGAAGTATAAATCTTGCATTATGAATTTTAATTATGTTGTATAGGCTAGTGAGCCAAGTTTATATAAGCTGGTGGGCTTATGTGTTATTAGGCCAGAGAGCCTAAGTGTTAAGGTCAGGAGCCTGCTTTTGTATATGTAATCATACAGAACATTAATAAAAATATAAACACCGTTGTGTGCAGACCGACCATGATGAATGAGTGATGTGGGACTAAGCTTCCATAGAGTGGGTAAGGGATTGGGGGGCTGGAAGGTTGGAAAGAGAGGCCAAGTATTGAGCCTAGGGTCTTAAGTCCTTAGGAATAATATTTTAATATTATTCCAAAAGCCATGTAAATGTGATGTTTTATCCTAAGTTCTTTGGAAGGACAAGTGACTTCCAAATGGGAAGGAATGAGCTTCATGGGTGACAAGTGTCAATCTAAGCGCATGCTATTAAAACTGTTGAGTTGAGTCGTGATGGGGATTCCTCCTCCCATTCTCCATCCTCCGTCTGAACTCGCGGGTGTCCAGGATCGACCTCTATTTCGGTGTTTGTTCTAGGGAATCCTTACCTGAACCATTAAGTCTCTGTGTGGGATCTTTGTACACCCTCACGCATCCCTAAAACCTGAGCCGTGAGTCTATCTTGTATTGTTGGTTGGGGAAAACCGAATGTCTCGTAATTTCTGAGCCTTGTTATGCTGTAGCAACTATCTGTCACCAGTTTTGGGAAGCCCATGTCTGTGTTTCCAGTGGACTGTTGTGGTCACGTAGTGCTTGACTGTGTGTGGTTTGCGGACCATTGTATGTTCATGTGGAGCCTCGTGGATGCCCATTTTCTGTTGTGGTCGTCATCCTAGTGTCAACTAAGTGCTTGATGTTGTTGCGGTTTCCCTCACCCGGTTGGAATTGAGTCGAAGGGTGTGCTAAAGAAGTGGGTTGTAAGGCATGTGGTAGAAGAAGCAGGTTGTCAGGTCTGTGAGAAACTCCCTCTAGGTGAGAGAGTCTCTTGGGAAGTGGTTTTCTCCTAGAGAGAGTCCAGCACCATCTACGAAGCTCTAAGACTTCCTGATCCGACCTGTTGTCGAGACCCAAAGAGGGAGGTGAAGCATTGATGGACTATGCTTGTTAAGGTGTATACTCTCGGGCGGAACAGGCATGTGGGGAATGAGAGTATGTGAGTAGTGGGCGTAAGAAGGCATCCTGTGAAGAATCCTTCTGGTTATTCTGTGTAGTTTTCCCTATAACCTCAACCTAGACTAGGATTCCTTACCTTGGGTGGAGCTTAGTCCCAGCTCAGGGGTGACCTACTGCTGAGAGTGATGAGCAGCGTGGTCTAAGGCTGGGAGGTTTGTGGAAGGCCTACACATGGTTGGTGGAATTACCACAGTTTCAAAGATAAGTATCATCTAATGCTTAATATTATGTTTTGCATGCCTGTGATGTTTATATGTATCATGTATTTTGTTGTGCATATGAATTATTGTTAATGACAGGGATTATTTATGTTAGCAGTAATCGTGTACTTGCTCTGAGTTAAATGTGTTTAATATGACTTAAATGCATGTTATTAATTAAGTATGAGAATGATGTTGTTCCGCACAGTAGCGTTTTCCCAACCAAGTGGGATGTAATGGCCGGGGGCGTTACAATTTGGCAGCTCAAAATTCTTTGCTTGAACGAGAAAACCAAGAATTGAAGGCATGCACAGATCGGTTGAGTAAAAGGACCAAAAGAGTCGGTTGTGTGATTATCAACAATTCAACCAATTTTAATTCCATCATTAACTCGGAGTTATTCGACCCTTCACTGTCTAATTTCTAGAATGGTAAAAGTGGTTTTTATTTTCTTTCATTTTATTATGTTATAAAAGTCAAATAGTAAGATTTATTTTGATTTTCTTTGTTAATATAAGACTAGCTACAAAATATCACGATTATGTAGCTAGTCTATTTATAAATTTTAGTTTGTATTATTTTCAAAATATCAATTTTGTTTCGTCATCTATAGGAAAATAATAATTATGGTGATATTTACAAGGAGAGGCCATCTTGGATTATGCGTTGTATAGTTTACTAGTTTCTTTTTTGTTTGATAAAACTTTGTCATTATGTAATAAATTTTGATAAACAAACTCCTACAGGAATGGTACTATTTTTGTAAACCAATCTATTTTGTTTGGATTACCCTCTATCTTGCATGATAAGAGGTTGTTAATCCAAAAATAGTTTAAATAGTGGTTGTTGTTAGTAGTAAGAACAACTTTTGTTGGGATACAATATGGACATGTGATTTTGGGAACTAATGTGGGAAAGTTATTCACCATCAGCTTTAGACCTGTGTGATGCTTATTCCATGGTGTTCTTTTATTACCTCGGTCTTATGAGATATTGTTATGATTGATTTAGCTTTAGCCTCATCATCATATGGTGTTTCATATTGTTAAATATTTAGATGTTGTCCATAATTTGTTATTCCATTTTGTATCTGTGATCAATCTGTCATTTGATTATTATTGATTAATTCCTAATGTTAAATGATGGATAATATCTATACTCAAAATTGAGTTTTCACTCGTTCTTAAATATTGATTACCATAAGATCATAGGATTTATAATCAATTATTATTTTGTTCTATTCTTGCTCCACCACATTAAACGCTTCTTTGAATTTGTTCTAGGAGTACTAGTATTGTTCTGTCACAGGTTTCCCTTACATGCAGGACAAGTAGGAGCTCGAACAGTCCAGAATGATAAGCTCAGTTTCGTTGATCAGTTATAGATTAGTGTATGTGTTATTTAGTTAAATCATTTATTTATGAAATGAGGATTGCATGAATTAGCTTTGGTTGTTTATGTATTGTTATTTCAATTGTATTTTCTTAGTATTTATATGTATAAAGATTTTAAACATTCAAAAAGAGAAAAAAAAGATTTATGTTCTCTCTTTTGTTTAGAAACACTATTACGAACATTCATTTCACAAGATTTCAAGTAAACCTTGCAAACTGAATATAGATTGTTTATGATCTTTTGTATATATTCATGGTTCTATTCAAACACTTGTAATTAGTAAACATATATAGTTAGTATCTTAGCTCTAGATTAGTTTATTTCTTTTATCTTTTTTAGGACTTTAGTTGGCTAACGGAGCCACTAAACCCATCGAGTCAGTTCATTCCAAACGGCTTGGGTTAATTAGACAACCCCGGTCTGGATCTGACCTTCCCATTGACAGTGTGTCACTTACGCATGTCAAAAATTCTCAACATGTCTTGAATTTCTCGGTTGACTCTCTATGTCTTCCCATCTGACTGTGGATGGTAAGTTGTGATAAAGTTCAGCTTTGTACCAAATCCTTTGAATAATCCCTTCCAGAAATTTGAAGTAAACTTTATGTCTCTATCTAAGACAATTGTCCTAGGTATCCCATGCAACCTAGCAATCTCCCTCGTGTAAATTTCTGCAATATTAGTTGTTGTATGTGTTGTTTTTACAGGAACAAAATCAGCAGCCTTTGTCAATTTTTCAACCACTACCATGATTGAATCATGTTGTCTTGATGTCCTGGCAAATTTAGTTATAAATTCAATGGTTATCACTTCCCATTTCTTCTTTGGAATTGGTAATGGTTGTATCAAACCCATTGGGTGTCTATGCTCGGTCTTCACCTTCTGACATTCCATACATCTGGCGATGTAATCAACAACATCATTTTTCATCCCCAGCCAAAAGAATTGGCTTCTTACCATTGTAATTTTTTTCCGGTAACTAGGATGTCCAACATATGTAACATTATGCATTTCCTTTAATACCAAATTCCTAAGTTCTCCGGAACTAGGAACATAAATTATATTTTTATGCATAAGTAATCCATCTTCCTTTATCTCATACTCTTTCATTTTTTGTTGTACATCCTCTTGCTGCAAGATTTCTTTTACCTATAGGTAATGTTGATTTGTAACAACAACATATAAAAAAAATCTCTTTGAGCATGACTGATGCATACTGACAGTTGTAGCATGCATGATATGTACTCTTCTACTAAGTGCATCGAAAAGTTTATTTTCTTTTCCTTTCATATGCTTGATATCAAAGTCGTATTCACTTAAAAATTCCATCCATCTTGTTTGCCTGGGATTAAAAGTTGGTTGTTCAAAAAGATACTTCAGACCACTATGGTTTGTTCTCAATTCAAATCTCTTTCCCATGAGATAATGCCTCCACATCTTCAATGTGTGAAAAATGGAAGCAAGCTCCAAGTCATGTGTGGCATAGTTCCTCCCATGTTCCTTAAGCTTTCTAGACTCATAACCGATGACATGTCCATTTTAAGTAAGGACTCCACCAAGTCCTTCCTTACATGCATCTATACATACCACAAAACTTTCATTTTGGTCAATAATCTTTAACACAGGTGAACCAGTGAGTAACTCCTTCAACAAATTAAAGTTCTCTTCACATTCAGATGTCCATTCAAATTTAATTCCCTTCTTTTGCAAAGAAGTGATGGGATGAGAAATCTTAGAGAACCTTTCTATAAACCTTCTGTAATAACCAGCTAACCCCATAAAATATATGACTTATGAAACATTCTTAGGCGTTGGCCATCCTCTAATGGCTTCAATATTCTCTAGATCCACTACTATACCTTGTTCTGAAATAATGTGTCCCAAGTAATGGATATGTTCTTGGTAAAAAGAACACTTACTCAGCTTGGAATACAACTAATGTTCTCTCAGCACTTGCAATACCAGTCTTAGGTGATGTTCATGCTCTTCCTCTGACTTAGAATAGACAATTATGTCATCCAGGAATACTATGCCAAACTTATCCAAATAATCTTTGAATATGCCATTCATTAAGCACATAAAGACAATTGGTGCATTGGTCAATCCAAATGGCACCACTACAAATTCATAATGCCCATACCTGGTTCTGAAGGTTGTCTTATGAATGTCTTCTTCCTGGATTCTTACCTAATGGTATCCTAATCTCAATTCTATCTTTGAAAATATATTTTATCCTCTTAGTTGATCAAAGAGGTCATCAATTTTGGGTAAAGGATACTTTTTGTTTATAGTTTACTTATTCAGTTGTCAAAATTCAATACACAGCCTAAAGGTCCCATTCTTCTTTTTGACAAAGAGTATTGGCGCTCCCCAAGGTGAAACACTTGGGAATATGTACCCTTTCTACAACAATTCCTCCAACTGCATTTTTAATTCTTTTACTCTAGTGTGCTCATTTTGTAAGGTGTTTTTGGCACTAGGGCATCTCCTGGCACTAAATTAATAGATAAATCTATTTCCCTTTTTGGTGGAAACCCTGGTATTTCCTGAAATCATGTTCAAATTCTTGTAGTACCGTAAAATATTCAAGGCTTGGCCCCTTTGTATTTTCTGGCTCCTCCACATTGGTTGCATACAACTGACACCTTTTTCTAAAACAACTCTTCAGCTGTAAGGATGAAATCTCCCTTACAGAGATGGGTCTTGGTACACCTTTCATAGTGCTATGTTTTCCATCTCCATCAAGACATGTAAATGTCTTTCTATGACAATCTAGGACAGCATGATGCTTTTCCAACCAATCCATTCCAATTAGAATATCATAAGACCCCAATGGTATGATATTTAGATCAACACTAGTATTCACACCATTAAGACTTATCGTACAACCTTTGACCATATCATGGATTCTCCTTTTGGTTCCATTGGCTAGTTGAACCAAACTTGATTTCCCAAGCTTATTGTTCTCCAAATGTAATATATCCACTATCTTAGGATCAATGTAACAATGAATTTCTCCTGAATCAATGAAAATAGCAACACATTGAATTATGATCTTACCTTCCACCTCAATCATGTTGGATTGGTATTCTTCTTGTCAATCATCTAAGGATGCATAAATTCTTCAATGTCTTCGACTATTGTAGCCTCTTGGATGTTGTGCGCGGTCTTTACTTTGTCCTTTTTGTGTGGGAAATCCTTGTACATGTGATCTCCCTTGCATCCCCAACATTGGATTGGTGGTATTCCCCTTTTTCCCAAGGAGTCTTCTTTCTTGGATTCATCCTTGACATACTGATCTTGATGATTTTTATTAGGCTCATTTCTATTGAAAGGAGCTTTGAATCCCTTCTTCCTCTGATCAGATTTCTCCTTCTTCTTATCCTTTCAAGGATTTTTCATGGATTCTCTTCCCTAGCCTTTCTCATACAGGTACTTATCCTTCCTGATGGTCTCATTCAAGGTCTTGGGCTCATCATACCGAATCTTTTCTTTATAAAAGGATGAAATTCCACTTAGAAATATATGTATTTTCACCTTTTCATCATTTATACACACAACATACTTTAACAACCCCAATAACTTATTCCCATATTCTGCCATGGACATGCTTCCTAGCCTAAGTTCAAAGAACTCCTACATTTTCTTGTCATGGAAATTCTCTTAGAGGTACTCCTTCTGGAAATACTTTTTGAACTTCTTCCAATTGATCCTATTATCATTAATATGTTCAACTTGCTTCAGTTGATCCCACCACATAGCATCTTTCCCATGTAAATGGTAGGTGGTAATTTTGACTTCTATGTTTGATGAATAGTTATGCAACTGGAAATATCTCCTAAGTCCAAGAAACCATGCTTTAGCATCATCTTCCCTTTCTCTTTCACCATCAAAGGATGGTGGCCTAAGATTCCTTAGCTCTCCTTGCAAACTGTCCACTTCATGTCTCCTTCTTTGGTGCCTAAAAAGAGACACCTCTAGACTGCTTATGGAATCTTCAGATGCATAAAAATTTCTTGTTGATTAAGGAGGTGAGTGATGTCTATGAGCTCTGCTATCACTCCTAGAATAATCGGCCCTTCCACGATCATCTCTTCTTTCATGATGCATGCCTTCTTCCTCTTGCTTTGAGCCATTCTTTGTTTGTCTCTGCAACTAATTTAATCTCTGCAACACTCAAGCATTTATGTAACTTTTCTCTCTCATTAGCCTCTCATTGTCTGCCTTGTATCTTTGCACTTCTATTTTCAGGCTTCTTAAAGTTTCTAACAATGTTTCTTGCTCCCCTCAGCCCTTATGTCCATTGGATTCTGTCTTTGCATTGCCAACTCTGGTATTCTGTCCTTCGGCCTCTTTATCATGGTTGGAGGCTCCCTCACCTTCTTCCATTTCTTCGATACACATTTTGAGCTGATAAGTTTAATCCCCTTAATTTTGCAAAATGTGCAAGTGATCATTTTGTCATAGTTAAGCAGGTGATAAACAACCTTTGCTAAACAAAATGCTACAAATCCTTTCAATTCA
>ML784734.1:376948-411643 GCA_009831015.1 Picea engelmannii
ATGAGTTCAATGTAATGGTGTTATTCTAATTATAATTACAAATTTAAATATCTATGATGCTTCTAGACACCTTGGAATAATAAATTAAAATAATTTTTTATAATATTATTTAAACTTGAAACATTAAAAAATAATTAAGTCTATCCAAAATTTTAAAAATTATTTTAATACCAAAACATGTAAATTCAAAAGACCACAATCATATCATAACTTCACATACAAGTTATCTAATAACTTATTATACAAGTTAAGCAGTTGGGGTGGGAAGAGGGGGGGCATTATTAGAGAATTTATATAGAGGGTGGGAGGGGGAGGGCATTATTAGAGAATTTATAAGGGAGGGAGGGGGGGTGGGGGGGGTGGCATTATTAGAGGATTTATAGGGCATTATTAGAGAATTTATAATATAAATTCTCTAATAATGCCCCCCCTAGAGGGTGGGAGGGGAGGCGCATTATTAGAGAATGTATATTATAAATTCTCTAATAATGCCCCCCCTAGAGGGTGGGAGGGGAGGCGCATTATTAGAGAATGTATATTATAAATTCTCTAATAATGCCCCCCCCTAGAGGGGCGGGGGGCATTATTAGAGAATTTATAATATAAATTCTCTAATAATGCCCCCCCCCCCCACCCTCTATAGAGGGTGGGAGGGGCGGGGCGCATTATTAGAGAATTTATATTAGGGGGCATTATTAGAGAATTTATAATATCTATAGAGGGTGGGTGGGACGGAGGGGGACATTATTAGAGAATTTATTGAAACAAATAGTTATCACCACTGAGAGAGTCTCTTACCCTACAAACAAGAGATCACATACACCAATTTATTGTGACTTGATATATATATATCATATATAAACTTTACAGAATAACAAACCAAAACTGAAAATCAAAATTTAAAAGCAGAAAAACATCATTATCAAGATATCACTATCTGTACATAAAGAAAAACAAAATGAAACCACAATATTAAAATTTTAAATGTATTTGTACCTTAAAAAAGGTGTAATAATATTAAACATTTACAACATGCATTTTCAGTGCTCACACGAGGACAAACCATGAATTAAATGCACATGAGGAGATTCACCCTCAAATTCCTCAATGCCCTCAATGCATTCATGGAAAAACCATGACTTCATAACTACATCCAATAAAGGAGGCCGTTTCTTCCTCAAATTCTTCAATGAGTTGATGAGAAAACCATGACTTCATAACCACATCCAATAAATACTTTTAAAATTAAAAATGTACAAGTGAAAAAAGGTTGTGAAAACTAAAATGTTAAGATATGCACCAAAAAGTTATACTACCTAAAAGTAAAGTAAGAAAAAGTTACAACTATTATAAATCTTGAAAGGTGATTAATACACTTAACAACAATGCTTTAATGTTATTAAAGTTCTAGATTAAAGGTTTTATGAAATGATGATTTTTTTTGGTATATTTGTTCAAAATTTAGTTAAAAACTGTTGGATTCATAAATTTGAGTGATTATTTTTGTATAATTGACTAGGAGTTTTTCAACATGCTAAATCTATTTCTACATTTATAAATAAATTTTAAATAACAAAAAATAATAATTCATATAAATTTATATCATCAAATTTCAACGAAAAAAAAAAAAAAAAATCATTTCATAAAACAACTAACCAACACCAATATCACTAAAAATGAATAGATTGTCCATTCAAAATGTTATACAAATAAAATTGTTAAATAATAAACATGCTTTAATGAATACCATCTATACTTGCCCAGCGAGTTCACGTACTATATATCCTTAGATCTATTGAACACAACATTTGCCAAGATTTTTGTGCTAAGGCAGCATAGTGGATGGGGAACTTTCAATTAGGGCGTTGATCGTTTATGTGCTAGACTTGCCATTTTTAATGATTTTAATTAGTTAACTTATTTAAAATGGTTAGGAACTTTTAACCACTACGTTGATTGTTTATGTGCTAGACTTAATATTTAATTTATTTAAAGGTGTTTAGTTTTTAATAAGGTATATTTAAGTAGTATATTATATATAATTAATTATTATATTATTTAAAAATATTATTTATAATATTATAATAAAGGTATAAATTTTTTTAATAAGATTAGGTAAATATTTTGTATTAGTTTTGTTGATCAATATTGTAATACAAAAATATGTTGATGGGAATAGCATATTTTATAGACTAAACTAGATATTGAAGTAATGTTTTACAAAATTCAAAAAAAATCTTTATAAAAGATATTCAAAATCTCCTGCTAATATTGATTTGAAAGAAAACATCTAGAAGCAAACCTATCTTACAAAACATCAAGAAACTATGATTTAATGAAACATATGATTTCTTTGTCCATAAGTATGATGGTGTTCTTAAATTCCATCTTCACATCATTAGTGCACCGTGTCCTCTTTTTTGAATTCCCCCAAAGCAAAACCCACTAGTAGTACAATATTTGATGCAATAGATTGAGAGTTCCTCAAGGAAACCAAGTCTCTTAACATTTGACACTATGTCTCCGACAGATTCATTTGACACTATGTCTCTGACGCATTAGTTTGCTTGCATTGTTGTAAAAGTGATTCCATTATTAGCATTGATTCCTTGTTGTGAGCTTCATCTTGAGTGTGTGATTTAAAAGCAACAAAAAACAAAGATTTATCAAAAACGAGATTCTCATGTCTCTTTAGAATCCCCTGGATTTCCAAAATGTCCATGTGTACGATGCTCGCTTGATAGGAAGAATTCATAGAATTGTCCATGAAGTCCAAACACCATAAATTCTTACATAAAACCCTTCCCTTATAGGAGGCCAAGTCAACAAAGAAGGGCATTGCCAAACACTCCACAAAATGGGGCATACAAATAGGGTATCCTTCAAAACCCGAAAAGGCACTAAACCCAAGAACTCCTTCATAAACCCAACCAACCCAAAAATATAGAACTCCAAACCCAAAACTAAACCAAGGCACCTAAAAATCAAGTAGATTATGGAATAGTCTAGAAGGGAAAGAGCTAGAGAAACCAAAAATTACTAAGAAATAAGAAGTCCAAGTGGGGAAAGGGCTCAATATAAGTGATCCGAAATTGATCTTTAAAGACTTGGTTAAGTTTTAAGCATGTGTTCAATTACCAATTAGGAATTAATAAAAGAATATTGCAGCCATCATAAAGAATGCAGATTAGAAAACAAACATAAGGAGTAGCAAACCATAACAACAAGATTGATAACGGAGTTCGACAAGGTTGCCTACATCTCCAGGCCTTTGTCTCAGTGGGGGAGGCTTTCTTATTAATCTTCAATGTTGTAAAATTACATCAAAAGTATCTCAAAATGATTACAAACTGGCCTGGCTATGTTCTGCTCGACCTCAAGAATCCAACACAACTAACAACACTGAAAAAGATTGAGCATAACTCCCAAAAATGACCTCCAAAATTCGCTTCCTCAATGACCTCCCTGCATAAAAATGACTTAAACTTTACGAATTATTTAGCATATTTCCTATTCTAAACTTTTTCTCCATAAAAAATAGTCTTTACCAAAAATCCCCCTTTTACATTGGAAAAATACCTAAAAAAATCTTAACTAAATTGAGACTAGATCCAACTAAAAAAATTTGGATCCACTTTAACTTTAAAATGGATAATATCACAACTATATCCCAAAATATCATATATCCAACCATATATATTTGACCCAGTTTATAAGTGATATGGTATCCACTTTATTTCTATGGCATATGGCATAAAATATATTAAAACCATATCATAACAACCCAAAATGTGGTTTAATATTTCCTTGATTTTCATGGGATTCGATGCTTTTAATGGGGATATGAAATATATGGCATAAAGTATGGGATTTGGAATTTAAATAGGGTTAAAATAACCCGATGATAAAAGTTTCAACCCATTTTTATGGCAAATAATATGCAGCGCCTTTATATGGAGTGGTAACCATATGCTTACACGTTGGCATATCCTAACTTTAACTCCCGTGGAGATTTCAAATCCCATTTTTCAAGCCGACCATATGATATATCATATAGTATGTGGCTATCGTGGCATATTCATTGAAAAGGGGCCCGTATTTGTATACTATAACAAACAATTACCCATTAAATATAATATTGCCACAATTAGTTAACAAGTGATTCATGCGGTTTGTTGGTTAGAGTGTACACTATAAGTTGTTGTGTTCTCAAATGTCTCTATTTCGATTTTTGTGGAGGAGGAAAATAACTAATTTTGAACTTGTGATTAGGCCACGTGTCATCTTGTTATTGGCCTTCAAACTATCTAGTCACCATTTGACACATATGTATAGTCAACAATCCTACCACTCATCAACTCAATCAGTGTGTCACTGCCACGCGTTTGTTTATAACTCTGCCATGTGTCCATACTCTCTATTAGAGTGCCACGTGTCACTTCCACAAGCTGCCACATTACCCTTTGACTTGTTGACTTTTTCCTATTTGGGAAATCGGTTAGAACGTGATATCTTTCGCATATGGCGTCCATTTTGCAAAAAAAATTATATGGCCGAAATCAACGCGATGAGCTGGACGCAATGGCATTGGTTTCGTCTGATTCCGAGAACTTTTATTTTTAGGCCTTCCTCCTGGATCCATTTTGGATCAATAAGAGACACACCCAACATATTTGCCAGGTGAACCAAAACGTAGAGAACAAACCCGAATAATGAGTCTCACATTATCCCAACTACAACTTGTATATTGTCTTTCACTTCATAAGCGAGGCTCATAGTTATGAATTTTAAGTGTAATGGTACTTTGTTTATGCATTTCATTGTTTGTCTATCAATTTATGTCACACTGATTTGAAGAAGAATTGGTTCTAATAACAACCCATTTTTGCATCTAAGAATTCCTTTTTGTAATGTACCCGTTACCAAAAACTCAACAAAATTGCTCCTTTGTAACATACCCAGCCAACCACGTTGGGCCACGCCACGCAAAACTCTCTCTTTTACCACTTTGATGCCATTAAATATATTGATATGTTTTGCATATGAACAGAGTTAAGCGAAATAATAACAACATGCAACAATAACAATTTATACATATAGACAATAGAAATTCCATAACAGAACATCATAATTCATCGCATAACATTTGCACAAACACATAAAGACACTTACCTTTAGTGAATTAAACACCAACTACGTGCAGACCTTCCATGTTCTTCCCAACCATAGACCACACTGCTCATAATCTCAACAGTGGGTCGGGGCTTGATCCAAGTGGATATTGGTGGCCACCCACCTATTCCAACTGGCTTCTCTTGTCCATTTTTGGTTCAACACATTTTTCTGTACTTATTTGTAATTGTGGGTTCTACACTTCAGGGGATGTCTGAAGCCCTACACATCTTCCAGGTGGATACTGGTGGCCTCTCACCTAATCCAACTGGCTTATTTTGTATGTTTTCATGTCATCACATCTTGATGTACTTCCAGGGCCGTTTTGGAGGCCTAAACGGTGTTTTTTTGGCTAGTCACAATCAAACTATAGACGGAGTCAGAGTTTGATGGAATAATGTGTAGTTCTCTAAAAGACCTTTCCAATGGGCTATCACGCGCATGAAACGGAGGTGTATGCAAAAGTTACGACCCCGGTAATTTGAGGTACCAACTTACCCATAGGGGCCCACATAACTTTTGGCGTTTCACCTCCTAGGGTTAGGTTTTTGGATGTCTAGGGTTTTGGCATTCATGAGTAATATCAAAAAGGCCTTTGGAGCCTCATTGTAATCACTTTGCTCAGACAAATTTGCATAGCAGACACATCTCTTCTCAGAGATAGCTACCACCATTCAAGCAAGTGTTTCAGTTCCGCAGTTTTACAGTTTCAGCCTATTTCATTTATTCAATAGAAGATAGTTCACTGGATATCTGTGTTATTCTTCATATCTCTATGTTTATTGTATTCAGTCTACTAATCAGTTTGTTCCCCTCCTAAATCTGGATCAATGGTATCAGAGCGGTCTACTCTTCATTTATTTTTCTTCGTGCATGTCCCCGACAATATCTGGGTACAAGAAGTTGGGACTCAAACCAATCGAGTCGTTTCAAGATCAGTCACGTCGAGCCCGACAGCGACCCATGGGGGATGAAAAGAAAGATGATAGAGCAGGAGATCCTATTAAAAATTTTCTCAAGGAAGCCTTTGCACGCCAAATGAACAAAATGATGGAAAACTTTGCATAGATCCTTCAATGACTACCCACAGGAGAAGCATCTTCATCAAGCGACCATGCAACCCCTTTCAAGGTACAAGTAAATTTTGATATTCCATTATTTAAAGGACTGATAGATGCAGATGTTGTAGATAAATGGTTGAATTTGCTCGAAGGGTATTTTTCGGTCCACAATTTTTACGATAAGAAAAATATTACTTTTGCACTCCTCAAGGTCGTCCCCCATCTTAAGCACTGGTGGGATACTTACTCTGAGAAAAGGGCCATAGAAGAATCTGCAATATTTGTGGTGGCCCCTACATGGGATTCCTTCCAGGACACCATTAAGGAACAATACTACCCTATTGGAAGCTACGAGGACCAGTAAACTAGATGGACCACCCTACGTCAAGAAAGGAACGAGACAGTGTCAGATTTCACCAATATTTTCCATACCCTGCGAACCAAATTGGGTATCAAAGACTCTGAGCGTCATCTGGTGCTCAAATACCATGGCTATTTGCACAGATACATTCAAACATAAATGTAGTTTCTGGACATCGCCTCTTTGGGCACGACTTATAGATACGATGTCAAGATCGAGCAAAAGAGGCAAGAGTTTGGATCTACAAACTCCTCACAGCCGAAGCAGGGCAAAGGCAACCCCAACCCACACAGCAAGGGACCAAGCTGAGATGGTCGCTCTCAGGACAACCAGTCCAAGCCGCAACACAAGAAGGGCAATGAGAAGATGATGAAGGACATGGGAAAATGGTGTGAGTACCATAAAATCCCTTGGCACGACACTGAAGAACGTCGCTCCAAGCAGTCACTCATGGACAAGCTGAAGGCTTCCGAATCAAAGGTTGATTTTGATTTCGAATCAAATCCAGAAGGAGGAAACGGATTATCGATGTTGAACTCAATTCCACTCTCGCTACCACCAAAGTCTGCCAAGCGAACTAGAAGAACCAGAGGAAGGGGAACGCCTCTTTCACTCACAGATGTGGGTAAAGGGGGCTCCGCTTCATTTCATTATCGACAGCGACAGTCAGAAGAACTTGATTTCAGCAGAGGTCGTCAAGCGGCTGGACTTGCCAATGACACCGCACCCACAACCCTACACCGACCCTACATCGTCGGTTGGATTCGCCAAGGAAGAGATCTTTGTGTCAACCAACAATGTCGTCTACCCTACGACATCAAGCCTTTCAAAGATGAGGTATTATTTGATATTGCTCCCCTTGAAGTTTGTGATGTTCTTTTAGGACAACCATATTTGTGGAAGCGTCATGTTGTGTATGAGTCTAGACCCCGCAGTGTTATTATTACTTTGGGTAGACAATTGTACATTATACTAGAGGTAGCGTCGTCTACCGCTATTTCTTTAATCTCTGCTAAGCAATGCAGTAAGGTCATTTCACAGACCGGGAAGTTTGTCTTCTTTGTGATCTGTGCTCACAATGAGCAGAAGGTCGTTGCCACATCCGTCGCCTCTACATAGAGCCTCTCTTTTCAAAATAAGCAAGTGGACAAGATCATGGAAGAATACAGAGACATCTTCTCCTCACCCATCGAGGTACCAACGCACTTCCAAGTCAAGCATCCTATTGATCTGACCCTCGGTGCACCTCTACCTAATGGACTAGTCTATCGTCGTTTTATGATGGAAAATGATGAAATCAGGCGTCAAATCCAAGAGCTTCTTCAAAAGGGGAACATCATACACAACTCCTCCCCTTGCGGAAGCCCGATTGTACTGTTGCAGAAGAAGGACGAGACTTGGTGACTCTGTATTGATTACAGAGCCTTAAACAAAATCACAGTCAAGAACCGGTACCCCATTCCCAAGATTGATGACCTTCTTGAAAAACTCAAGGGGGCAAAGTTCTTCAACAAGATTGACCTAAAGTCTGGCTACCACCAGGTTCCCATCGAACCAACAAATGTATGGAAGACGGTCTTCAAATCTAAAGAAGGTATCTTCGAATGGTTGGCCATGCCCTTTGGCTTAACAAATGCACCAACCACTTTCATGAGGTTGATGGATGATGTATTGAGACCCTTCACCAACTCTTTTGTGGTGGTATATTTGGATGACATCCTCATCTTCAACAAAACTTGGGAGGAGAACATGCGGCCTATTCAATAGGTTTTGAGCACTCTGCGACAACACAAGTTATATGCCAACTTGAAAAAATGCTCTTTTGGCATGAACAGGGTCCAATACTTGGGCTACATTATTTATGAGCATGGGGTACATGTAGATCTAGATAATATCCAAGTCATCCATGACTGGCCAACCCTGACCACACTAACCGAGCTTCGGAGCTTCTTGGGACTGGGCAACTTCTATCGACGGTTTGTGTTAGGATTCTCCCATATTGCATGGGCCCTCAGCTAGGTGACCAAGGGCAGTGGCAGGGAAAATTTCTTGTGGGGGAAGGAACAACAACGAGCATTCGATGATTTGAAGCATCACTTGTGCTCATCTCTAGTACTCTCCTTGTCCAATCTGCAACAACTGTTCAAGATTGAGACTAATGCATTTGACTATATTGTAGGTTAGTTCTCACTCAACACGGTCATCCGGTGGCATACCATAGTGAGACACTCTCAGATGTTGTCCAAAAATACCCCACCTATGACAAGGAAATTTATTCCATTGTACAAGCCCGTCGTCAATGGAAACATTACATTATGGGAAAGGAGACGATCATCCACACTGATCACAAGCCTCTACAGTTCATACAGACACGGGGGAAATTGTAGAATGACTGCCATCAGAAGTGGTCCACCTACCTGCAACAGTTCCATCTCAAAATCAAGTATAAGACATGGATCTCAAATCATGTCGTTGATTTCCTCAGTCAACCTCCTATGGTTGCACTCACCACTATGCTCCATTCCTGTGGACATGAGGCATCTGAGTGGCCCCAGCTTTATCAGCAAGATCTGAAATTCGCTACTACCTATCATCTCTTGGGTACAGGCGCAGTTGTCACCAATTTTCACATTCAAGACGGACTATTATTCCATTTGGTTCATCTCTGTGTTCCTGCAAGCGAGCGTGCAAAGCTGATTTGGGAATCCCACTACAACCGGATGGCAGGACATTTTGACGTGGAGAAAACTGTGGTCGTTCTTCAAAAACATTTTAATTGGCCAAAATTTCGACAAGATGTCAGCAAGTATATCAGATCTTGCACTTCTTGTGCCATTTCCAAGCCAACCATCAAGAAGCAAGGCCTATACACCCCTCTTCCTACTCCTGAGAAGCCTTGGGAATCCATCTCAATGGATTACATGTCTAGCCTTCCATCCACCAAGCAAGGAAATGACTTCGTATTTGTGGTCATTGATTGGTTTTCGAAGATGGCCATCCTCACAACCTGCAAGAAGAATATCACAGCGGCCAATACTGCTAATCTCTTCTTCGAACGAGTGTGGGTCCATTTTGGGATACCACAGATCATCATCTATGACCGGGAAACAGGTTCCTCAACACATTTTAGTCGAGTCTCTGGTCACTATTGGACACCAAGCTCACTAAATCCACTGCTTTCCACCCCCAAATAGATGACCAAACATAGGTCATCAATCGTATGATTGTGCACATCCTGCACATGTACAACTCTAAGCATCCACGTACATGGGATGAGAGTCTCCCCTATGTTCAACACAATTACAAAAGGGCTCTCCATAGCTCCACCAGCCATAGCCCATTTCAGGTGGGGTTGGGATTCCAACCCTTGCGTCCCATTGATGTTGCACTACCTCTTTTGATGCAGGAGCATCGTAAGTAGCCAGCCAAGCGAGCATGAAGGCGAAAGACAGCTGGAGGAGCGCAACACACATTTTGCACATTTTGAATTTTTTTTGAAAAATTAATGAACAGATGTTAATGTAGTAGTTAAGGGAAACGTACTTGCATGTTGTAAATAGATCTTGAGCGATTTTCTCTCATCTATCAATGTAAAAGGCATTTAAGCCCAGTTAATGAAAGTAGGTAGATTTGAATTCATAGATTAGACAGTTTAGAAGTGTAGGAGGGAAAACGGATATAGACACCCTCACTCTTGTATTATTGTATCATTAGCATAGAACAAAAGAAAGAGAGTTGTGGCAGAGAGTTGTAGAGAAGAACCCATGTACAGGAGTATTTGAGTTAATATATGAAGCTTTGACTCAGGTTTCATGGTGTTATGATGCTTACTATTTACATATGCTAAATGGTATGCTTACAGTTGTTTTATTCTCTCTATTATGCATTTGTTATGATGTTATGTTTTGTTGAATGTATGATTTCATGTTGAATGTATGAAGTCTGAGAGAGAAAGAGAATGAGTTTCAATTGTTTCTCTTCCTGAGAGAAGTTCCTGCAAGGAGTGCAGTGAAACGTATGCAAGGTTTGTGTTGACAAGGGTTCTAAGTTTTATCTCAGAAAGCTCAGGAGGGATACCATTGTTATCATTCTAGAAGAAGTGCATGCGAAGCACAGAGTCGTGCAAGGTGTGCGCAAGCCAGTCGAAACCTTAGAATTTATCAACTAAGGGAAGGTTGAAGGACTGTTGTTGTAGAAAGTGCACAGAGTCGAAAGATCAAATACCCATGAGTATTTGAAAGATTTCCGCAAGGAGTGCGTGCAAGAGTCCTTCTAGAGACTCGTGTATACAAGTTAAAGCTCAGGAGGATCAACACCTTTGAAGTGTTCAAAGGGGGATGAGGAAGCGAAATCATCGTGCATAAGGTTAAGTTTTGGGGGAAGAACATTGGCTTGTTTCACAGAGATTCTTGAGGAAGAAATTGCACGGTCGAAATTCTCCGTGGAGAACACACGAAGTTGCGAGGACCGTAGGATCCATAGGAGTTGCAAGGTAGACAAGGGTTAGATGAACCCATTACATTGGTGTCAAGGATCAACTCGTCGATCGTGGTCAGTTTAGGTTGCCGGATCATTTCACGAACTCGGGGTTCGTGAGTTTGGAGGTGGAAGACTAAACTCTTGGAGTCGCGAAGTCCCGAGTTGCGAGAAGAGGAGGAAGAGATCTGAACCGTTGGATCCAAGCCGCGAGAGAATCATCAAATTTGAATCTTCGTGGGGTATCACATATCGTGAGTTCAGAGTATAGACCAAATTCTTTGGTTGTGTGAATTCCTGAATAGCGATAAATAGGAACAACCATTGGATCAGAACCTCTTCGCTATATCACGTATCAGGGTTTCAGAGGTTGGGAGGAATCAGTTTCAACTGCAGGACTCGTGAAGAGTCGAGGGCCAAGGTCTCAGGAGAGCACGTGGTGCGTCCATCAAGTGGGGACCGCGTGGTTGGCAGGTGGGCACTCATCTCCTAGGAAGGAGTCAACACCCTGTTGAATTCTTGTGCTTCGAGTTCTTGTAAGAAAGGAGCACAAAATCTCAACAACTCAAGTCATGAAGTTGCGAGTTTCGAGAAGCGTTGAAGGAGTCAAACCTTCTCTGACTTTCGCGTCTCGGAGTTTCATAAAATAAGGGCCCGGAGGTTCAACCTTACAACTCGTGAACTCACGAGTTGCGAGTGAGACTAGTGCTTAGCCCTAGCCAGTGGTTATGCGTGGAGGGCGCTAACAAGGAGGAGCCATATCCCATCGCATCTCGGGTATTGGTGTTGGGTTAAGAAAAAGTCTAGGGTCTTCGACCTGCGAACATGCGAGTTGCGAAAGGTGTTTGCGCAAGGACCAGGTCATGGTCGTATGGAAGTGTAAGGCTCACACCTAGACTTAAGGTGGAGAGGGCGGGTTTTTCAGGAAGGACCTGTGGATACACTCTTGTGTGTGTGATAATTTCCTGTAGGGAAATTGAAGAGTTAATCCGACTCAGAGGAGAAATAGAATGATCCTGTATGGATCTCAGCCTGAGGATTGGGGGGTCTGCACCATCTTTCCACCGCACAAATTGACTCTTCCCATGTTCAGTCTGCGACCGACAAAGCCACCAAATTCATTGAGTGGATTCAACACATCCTCTAATAGGTCTAGGATATTTTGTAGAAATCCAATGCTAAGTACAAGCAGTGCCATTATCAACATAGGGCACCGTACCAGTTTCAAGTTGGCAACAAAGTCTGGTTACATTTGTAGAAGGAGCGTCTTGCAGAGCCCCATCGGAAGCTCTACCCACTTTGCTATGGGCCTTACACTATCACCAAGGCTCTGTGTAGCAATGATTTTGAGCTCAACACTCCACCCTTCCTTGGCCTTCACCCAGTGTTCAATGTGGACCTCCTTCTACCATATTTTCCACCATTATTGGACACCTTAAAGATCATAGAACATCTGACACGAACAGATATCAACCCTGACTGCATGGAACAAGCATCCATTAATCAAATAGTGGAAACATGGGTGAAGGGCATTCACCAATAGAGGATCCATCTTTATCGGATTGTCAAGGCAGGGAAAATCCTACACCAAGGCAAGTGCCTCACCCGGGGCCAAATCCAACTGAAGTTTACTCACCTTATGGGGGAACTCAACGCAATGGAGACCATTGCTTCCTAAGGGGGGGGATTGATCCACGTGGATATTGGTGGCCACCCACCTATTCCAATTGGATCCTCTTGTCCATTTTTGGTTCAACACGTTCTTTTGTACTTATTTTTAATTGTGGGTTCTACACTTATTTTAATTGTGGATACTAGTGGCCTCTCACCTATTCCAACTGGCTTAGTTTGTATGTTTTCATGTCAGGACATCTTGTTGTACTTCTAGGGCCGTTTTGGAGGCCTAAACAGTGTTTTTTTTGGCTCTCCATAGTCAAACTATGGACATAGTCAGAGTTTGAAGGCGTAATGTGTAGTTATCTGAAAGACCTTTCCAACGGGCTATCATGCACCTAAAATGGAGGTCGTATGCAAAGGTTATGACCCCAGGAAGTTGAGGTACCAACTTACCCATAGGGGCCCACATAACTTTTGGCGTTTCACCTCCTAGGGTTAGGTTTTTGGATGTCTAGGGTGTTGGAATTCATGAGTAATATCAAAAAGGCATATGGAGCCTCATTGTAATTATTCTGCTCAGACGGATGCACGTAGCAGCCACATCTCTTCTCAGAGATAGCTACCACCATTCGAGCAAGTGTTTCAGTTCTACAGTTTTACAGTTTTAGACTATTTCATTTATTCAATAGAAGATATTGTTCACTGGATATCTATGTTATTCTTCATATCTCTGTGTTTATTGTATTCAACCTGTTAATCAGTTTGTTCCGCTCCTAAATCCGGATCAAGGCTAAACTCTACTCGGGAAAAGGAAGTTCTAAGCCAATCTATGGTCTGACAAACACCAACAATTCTCAGACTCGGGTGCCTACCTTTGCAACCAGCCTACAAAGTCTCATTCCCCACATGCTTGTGCCACCCCAGGAAGTGTGCCCCTTCTCTTCTCAACAGTCCCTTAGCTTCCCCACTTCCCTTCTAGGGCTTCAACAACAGGTCGGACATGAAGTCTCAAAGCACTGTAGTTACAACTTGTCCTCTATCAACCAACCTATGGTCCCTCATCCCACACATGCCTGCCCCACCCCAGGAAGTGTGCCCCTTCTCTTCTCAACAATCCCTCAATTTCCCCACTTCCCTCCTGGGGCTTCAACAACAAGTCGAACAGGGAGTCTCAGAGCCCTATAGTTGTAGATTACCACCTTGGGAATTAATTCCCAGTAGTTCTCTCACTTCGAGTGAATGCTCATGGGCCTGACCACCTGCTTCCTTCACACAACAAATCACTTATCTAGAGAGAAATTTCCTATGGGCATGTCCACCTGCTTCTTCGACCATGGGCCCGACAACTTGACTTTTGACTTGCAACAAAATCAGGTACCAGTATGGATGGTAGCATGGATTCCCCCAAAAATGGTAGCAATCATGCATGAATAATAGCCAACAGACAAGGAATTACACTGGGTCCCTATATATATGCATGTGTCCTTTAAGATCTTAGGATAACATAAAGTTATATCCATACTTTAGACTTTAGGAATAATAATATAATATTCATTTGGGATTAATCCCTCAAGCTTAGCCCCTTCTTATATTCTTAGGCACCTTTCCCATCCTAGTGGAGTTTATCCCCCCATATATTTTGTGTGGAAGGTCAGCAACAATGATGTTCTTTATTAAAATATGAGTGTTTACATATTGGAATAATAGGCATGCTAGCCTTTTAGCCAATCCATGCTCTCCAGCCTAATAGCCACATAGGTACGCTTTCCTGTAATATCCTGGCTGACCAGCCTATAAAACATATGTACAATTGGGGTTTAGCCTAAGGGTATTACATTCCCCTCCCCCTTGTTTATGCATTGTCATCAATGAGGTATATACACATATACAATCAAAACTTCAAAAGTATTCAAAAATATATGGGCATTTTTCCGGCAATGCATCCTCATGCTCCCAAGTTGCATCCTCAAGACCGTACCAAGTCCATTGGACCTTTACTAGCCCTATGGTTCGATTCCTGAGCTGCTTGATCTTCTGGTCCAATATGCAAACTAGTTGCACTAGAAAGTCTCCTTCTTTCTCCACCTGGATCGCATTCCAATCAATGACATGATTAGCATCATGTACATACTTTTTAAGAAATGATACATGGAATACATTATGAATACACATTGATGCAGGCAAGGAAAGCTTGTATGCTACAGGACCAATCCTCTCTAGGATTTCAAACGATTCACAATAATGAGCTGCTAGCTTTGAACAATTTCCCAACTTCATGGAACTTCTTTTCGCTTTTAATTTCAAGAACACATGGTCACCCACTTTGAATTCTTTGTGAGTTCTACTCTTATCAGCATAACTTTTATGTATTTCCTAGGTAGCCTTTAAATTCTATTTTATTCTCACCACTTGCTCTTTCATTTCCCTGAGTAATTCTAGTCCAACCACTACTCTGTCTGTTGGGTTGTCCCATCTCACTGGTGTTTTACATTTTCTTCCATAAAGTGCCTCAGATGGGCTCATCTTTAGAGATGCTTGGTACCCATTGTTATAAGAAAACTCCACTAAATGCAAGTAAACCTCCCATTTGGATGTTTTATCCATCGCATACATCTTTAGCATGTATTTTATCACTTGATTCACCCTCTATGTTTTCCCATCGGACTTGGGATGATAGGTTGTGCTAAAGTTCAAATTTGTCCCAAATCCTTTGAATAATCCTTTCCCAAAATTTGATGTAAATTTTGGATCTTTATCCAACACAATTGTCATGGGTATACCATGGAGTTGAGCAATTTCTCTCATATAAATATCAACAATCTTGGCTGCCTTGTGAGTGATCTTTATTGGAATAAAGTGGGCAGCCTTAGTAAACTTATCCACCACTACCATGATGGAGTCATGCTGCTTGGTTGTTTTGGGAAGCTTGGTGATGAAATCCATTCTTAAAACCTCTCATTTCCACTCAGGAATGGGTAATCGTTGTAGCAGACCATTTGGGTGTATGTGCTCGACCTTGACTTTTTTACATTCTAAACACTTGGCAATAAAATCAACAACCCCCTTCTTCATACCTGGCCAATAATATTGTCTCTTGACAACTGCAATGGTTTTCGGGTAACCTGGGTGTCCAACATAAGGTACATTATGCATTTCTTTTAAAATCCGATTTTTCAATTCCTGAGAATTTGGCACATAAGTTCTACCCTTGTACATGAGAATTTCATCCTTTCCCAGTTTATATTCTTCACTTTTCTGCTACAAATTACCTTGTTGAAAATTTTCCTTTACCTCGATGTATTTCTGATCTGATTTTGTAGCCTCTAAAATTATGTCCTTCAAATCTGATTGATACATGCTAACAACTGCAGCATGGATCTCATACACCCTTCTGTTGAGTGCATTTGCCACCTTGTTCTCTTTACCTTTGATATGCTTAATATCAAAGTCATATTCGTTGAGAAGTTCAAACCATCTACTTTGCCTAGAATTTAGATTTGGTTGTTCAAATAAGTATTTCAGACCACTATGGTCTGTCCTTAATTAAAAAAAATTCCCCATGAGGTAGTTCCTCCACATCTTCAAGGCATGCACTATCGCTGCCAATTCTAAATCATGAGTAGCATAGTGCCTTTCATATTCCTTTAATTTCCTTGATTCATAGCATACCACATGCCCATTCTGACTAAGAACTCCACCAAGTCCTTCTTTACATGCATTAGTGCAGCTAATGAATTTTTCATTTGGATCAACAATCTTTGATATTGGATCTCTTGCCAATAAATGTTTCAATTGTTGGAAACTCCTTTCACAATCTGATGTCCACTCAAACTTCACACCCCTCTTTTGCAAGGAATTGATTGGGTGTGCAATATTTGAGAATCCTTCAATGAATCTTCTATAGTAACCCGCAAGTCCCATGAATGATCTCACCTCAAAGGCATTCCTTGGTGTTGGATGCCCCACAATTGCCTTTATCTTTTCTGGCTCCACTGTTATTCCTTCCTCTGAAATGATATGGCCCAAATAATTAATTTGCTTCTGGTAGAATGAGCACTTGCTCCATTTGTATTAATGCCCCCTCAATACCTGTAATACCATCCTCAAGTGTTTCTCATGCTCTTCCTCAGACTTAGAATATATAAGAATGTCATCCAGGAAAAAAATGACAAACTTATCTAAGTAGCTTCTGAAAATACCGCTCATTAAACACATGAAGACAACTGGTGCATTTGATAACCCAAATGGCACCACTGTGAACTCGTAATGACCATACCTTGTTCTGACGGAAGTATTGATGGTGTCTTCTTCTTTAATTCTTACATGATAATAGCCTGACCTAAGATCAATCTTGGAGAATATATTAGCATCTTTCAATTGATCAAAGAGGTCTTCTATCCTTGGCAAAGGATATTTGTTCTTCATAGTTACCTTGTTCAACTATCGTAAACCAATGCAAATCCTCAAGGTATCGTCCTTCTTTTTCACAAACAACATTGGGGCACCCCAAGGTGACACACTTGGGAGTATATACCCCTTCTTCAAAATCTCTTCAAGTTGCATTTGCAATTCCTCTAGTTATGGAGTGCTCATCCTGTAAGGAGTCTTCGATACTGGGGCTGCTCCAGGCATCAGATTAATGGATAAATCAATATCTCTCTTGGGTGAAAATCCTGGTATTTCTTTAAATACATCTTCAAACTTATTTAGGACTGCATAATCTTCAATACTTAGAACCTTATCTTTACGTGTCTCTTCCATATGTTCTATGAATATTTGACACCCTTTTTTGAAACTTGTCTTCAGTTGTAACGCTGAAAATTATTTGATGGTTACTTCTCAGGGAATTCCATGAACTGTCCTCCAGTTTCCTTCATCATCCAAACAAGTAAAGGCCTTATTATAACAATCTAGGATAGCATGATGCTTGTCCAACCAATCCATACCAACGAGGCAATCATATGAGCCCAATTCTATGATATTCAAATATACTCTTGCGCTTAATCCATTCATGTCTATTGGACATGCCTTAACCATGTCATTAATTTTCCTTCTATCTCATGTAGATAGTTGCACTAACCAAGGTTTTCCAAGCTTTCTTCTTGGCAATTGAAATATTTCCACCATCTTAAGATCTAGATAACTATGCTAACTCCTTAATCAATTAAAATAACAATGGGTTGGTTGTTGATCTTACCCTCCACTTCAATCATATGTGAATGAAACTTAGTTTGCTTGTTATCTGGAGTTGCATAGATCCTTGTTAAATTTTTTCCCATGTTCTCTATTGTTTCAACTTGTTGTACATTGTAATCAGTCTTCACTTTTTCACCTTTGTGAGGGAAATCTCTCAACACATGATCTCCTCCACAACCCCAACATTGAATAGGTTTTTTCCTTGGTCTTTCCCCTATTTCCTCTATCATTTTGAGTTCTTTAGAGGTTGGTTGTCCATGAAAATTATTTATGATGAATGGTGGCTTGATCCCCTTCTTCCTTCATTCCATCTTACTTTTCTTTTTGTCTTCCCACGCCCTTTGGAAAGTTGGTCTTCCTTTATGCTGATCATAAAGGAATTTATCCCTTCTTATAGTTTCCTCTAGTGTCTTGGGATCATCATATTGTATCGTATCATTGATACCATGTTGAATATTACATGTGGGTATCTCTCAAATAGATTAATCATGTCACCATGACATCCACTACCTCACAATACATTTGTACGTCATCATATGCACCCTTGTGACTTCACAACTAATGCATCCAAGGTCTGTGGGTAGTTCTCAAATAACTATAGCATGTCCCCAAGACATCTACTACCTTGCAATGCATTTGTACCTCGTCAGGTGCACCCCTATGACTTCATATCCAATGCATCCAAGGCATGTGGGTAGTTCTCAAATAACTACAACATGTCACTAGGACATCCACTACCTTGAATTGCATTTGTACCTCGTCACATGCACCCCTGTGACTTCACAACCAATGCATCCAAGGCATGTGGGTAGTTCTCAAATAAATACAACATGTCTCCAGGACATCCACTACCCTACAATGCATATGTCTCTTGTCACTCCCTCTAAAGAGGGACCACACCAAGCTTGTCCCTGAAGTGCTTGAACTTCATCCTCAACAGTGGCTTGGTCAAAACATCTACAACCTGCTCCTCGGTAGTAAAGTACTGGAGCCTCATTGCTCCCCTCTGTACCATATATCTGATATAGTGATATTTGATCTCGATATGCTTCGACCTATCATGGAACACCAAATTCTCTGAAAACTTCATGCAACTCTGGTTGCCACACCAAATGCAGGTTACCTCCAATTTGAGACCAAATAACCCAAACAACAGCTTATGAAGCCATACTGCTTCTCTACATGTTGCCACATATTCAGCCTCAGCCGTACTGAGTGCTACAAATGGCTGCTTCTTACTGATCCATGATATCATACCAGATCCTCAAAGTGAAGCAACAACCTAATGTAATTTTCCAGTTTGCAACACTATTGGCCCAATTTGGATCTGACTATCCAAGTAGATTGATCTCACTGTCTACAACATATTTGAGCCCATAATCCATTGTACCTTTAAGGTACCTTAGCACATGTTTTACTGTAATAAATTGAACACGTCTAGGGTCAACCATGTATTGACTCAGAGTGTTCACAACAAAACATATATATGGTTGTGTATTCGTCTAATACATCAATGATCCAATCATTTATTGTATAATGTAGCATCCACAACCTCTAAAGTCATGTCATCCATCAACTTCATATTTTATGTCATCGGTGTAGCCATCAGTTTACAGTCCAACATCTCGAACCCCTTTAGGATCTCCACAACATTTTTTTCTTGATTCAGGAAGATTTCATTCTTCCTCTGTCATACCTCTAGACCCAAAAAGTAGTGCATCAAAGCAAGATCATTCATATCAAACTCAGAGGCCAAATCCCTCTATCACGAAAAACCTTGCTTGTCTAGTCTACCTCATTGGTTGCTCCCTCTGTGACTCTATGACAATATTTCCATTTTTCAAAGCACACAACATCATAGTAACCACCACATCAACATATTGACACAAGCTTCATGTGATCTCAACTAAAGAGGGTTTTCCACTACTTCTTATGTCCATGTCGATCACTCCTCACCAAATACTCGTGTTGATATTGATCTTCTTTCTCTGTCAAATTATCTACATGAACCCTGAACTTTTAGAATCTATTGAAGACCTCATCCTTGGTCTTCATGAAAAAGATCCATGAGTGTCACATAATATAAGAATCTCGGTAAATTTTCATTTTCCTAGAAGCACCACAATCTTCTAACCAGGTATCCATGGTAACTTGCCTAGAACAAGAACAAGAACATCTCCATGGAACAAGCATTCCCATGGTAACTTTCCCAAAAGAAAATAAGAGCAAAACAAGAATATTTCTCGTTCTAAAGTTTGCTGCAGTGATCCTTGAAAACACATTTCCTATTCATGATACGGATAATAATCAATGTGGCGACCTTGTGATAGTATTTCTCAATAACCTTGTAGATGATAAATCCTTCATTCACACAGGGTCGTGTCCACATTCATATTGAGTTGACAAGGTTCAATGTGTCTCTTTTACAAATCCCAATAAAAAAAATTCAAGAACACATTTTACTTCACCTTGAACTTGTTTCATAATAACATGAACCTCTTACCATAGACTTGGAAACTTTGGGCATGACCATGCACCGTAACCATTCCTCTCTTTTCGAATCCGCTTCACCAATCGATCACTATTAGCATTGTCACCAAGGAATAGGCCCAATGTATCATCCACTACAAAAATAGAATGCAACAATACAAAATATCTCCCAACCACTATACAAATAGAACACAACAATATAAAATATATGTACATGCACCCAAGTTCCCTTTCCTATCAGTATTCAGTCTTCCCATATCCACCTTATTCCCTCTATATCCCTTACCCTCACGAGTCTTTTTTTCTCTGAAGTATATTATCCTTACATGGCCATTGCCATCACCCATAACAATTATTGCCTATCTCGAACCATCATTAGCAACCACATACTGATGAACATCAATCTACATATTTGTCTGTAGAAAGGGGGACCACATTAACATTCTCCTTATCATCCTAGCAGAGTAACTCTTTGTACCGAAAACTAAGCTTCTTAGGGACATAACCCAAGAATTTCCACAGTTCAAGGGAGAAAACCATGGGAAAACCCTCAAACAACTCGGGATCACCTCCCAGAATGCCCTAAACATGAACCCTATATTCCATCTAAACCTTTGATGCCATTCAAAGTGAGGTCACTAGACAATTGTCCATCCTCATTGTCTACTACACGTCGATTTTTTTGCCAACTATCTTTCTAGCGCACTATTATTGGGTTCGAATCTCCTTCACAGTTTGTCACCTTTCACTGCATTCCACAACTATCACTCCCTATTGACTATCCAAGCGGCTCCGCTCTCAACTCGAGGGTGGATCTACCTCTATGGATCTACTCTCAATGTTATTCTCTATCTCACCATGATATAGTGTCTACCCTCGAGCCGCTCACATATATGTTCCATCAGTTGCTCCCTTCGACCTCTCTATAGCTAACAGTCATCGAGTAGCTACTCCTTCCTCTCTCTTATCTAATGACTGGAGCGCCAACCATTCCTTATATTGACAATTAACAAATCAAAGTAATTATTCCCCCTCTTTCTATGCAGGATAAACATCTTCTTCTTCCTAATACGTAAACACATCTAGGATCTTTAGACTCTCATCTTCATGGGCTCTCCTATGAGGGAGTCAAGCCCAATCCTTCTCTGATACCATGTTTAATTTTCTATATGAGATGATATGCATTCGATGCAATTATTACAATGATGAATGTTCCACATATATAGAACATATAGTGACCATCCATGAAAGGATGCGTCCCTTGGATAAATATAATATTACATTAATAATATATTTATGTCGTATATAAATATATTATTACATTAATAATATTGTTTAATAATTAACAATCATATTATTAATTATTAATTTAGTAGAATGTCTTTCCGATTTTGCCCAAACATCAACCGTACCTCAGAATCTTAACTTGTTCATCCTTGATGAAAGAAACATATTTCACATGGTGCATTTGATAACCCAAATGGCACCACTGTGAAATCATAATGACCATACCTTTTTCTGAAGGTAGTCTTGATGATGTCTTGTTATTTAATTCTTACATGATGATAGTCTGACCTAAGATCAATCTTGGAGAATATCTTAGCATATTTTAGTTGATCAAAGAGGTCACCTATCCTTAGAAAAGGATACTTGTTCTTCATAGTTACCTTGTTCAACTATCGTATGCCAATGCAAAGCCTCAAGGTATCATCCTTATTTTTCACAAACAACATTGGGGCACCCCAAGGTGACACACTTGGGCGTATATACCCCTTCTTCAAAATATTTTCAAGTTTCATTTGCAATTCCTCTAGTTATAGAGTGCTCATCCTGTAAGGAGTCTTGGATACTGGGGTTGCTCCATGCATCTGATTAATGGATAAATCAATATCTCTCTTGGGTGGATATCCTGGTATTTCTTTAAATACATCTTCAAACTTCTTTAGGACTTCATAATCTTCAATAATTGGCACCTTATTTTTAGGTGTCTCTTCCATATTTTCTACGATTATTTGACACCCTTTTCTGAAACTTTTCTTCAGTTGTAATGCTGGAAATTATTTGATGGTTACTTCTCGGGGAATTCCCTAAATTGTCCTCCAGTTTCCTTCCTCATCCAAACAAGTAAAGGCCTTCATATAACAATCTAGGATAGCATGATGCTTTTCCAACCAATCCATGCCAATGAGACAATCATATGAGCCCAAAGCTATGATATTCAAATCTACTCTTGTGCTTAATCCATTCATGTCTATTGGACATGCCTTAACCATCTCGTTAATTTTCCTTTTAGCTCATGTAGACAGTTGCACTAACCAAGGTTTTTCAAGCTTGCCTCTTGGCAATTGAAATCTTTCCACCGTCTTAAGATCTAGATAACTATGACTAGCTCCTGAATCAATTAAAATAGCAATGGGTTGGTTGTTGATCTTACCCTCCACTTTAATCATATGTGACTGAAACTTAGTTTTCTTGTTATCCAGAGTTGCATAGATCCTTGCTACACTTATTCCCATGTCCTCTATTGTTTCATGTTGTTGTACATTGTAAGCAATCTTCACTTTTTCACCTCTGTGAGGGAAATATCTCAACACATGATCTCCTACTCAACCCCAACATTGAATAGGTGGTTTCCTTGGTATTTTCCCTATTGCCTCTGTCATTCTAGGTTCTTTAGAGGTTGGTTGTCCCTACAAATTATTTATGAGGAATGGTGGCTTGATCCCCTTATTCCTTTGTTCCATCTTACTTTTCTTTTTGTCTTCCCATGCCCTTTGGAAAGTTGTTCTTCCTTTATGTTGATCATAAAGGAATTTATCCCTTCTTATAGTTTCCTCTAGTGCCTTGGGATCATCATATTGTATTGTATCATTGATACCATGTTTAATATTACCTATAGGTAGCTCTCAAATAGATTCATCATGTCAACATGACATCCACTACCTCGCAATGCATTTGTACCTCATCATGTGCACCCTTGTGACTTCACATCCAATGCATCCAAGGCCTGTGGATAGTTCTCAAATAACTACAACATGTCCCCAGGACATCCACTACCCTACAATGCATATGTACCTCGTCATGTGCACCCCTATGACTTCATAGCCAATGCATCCAAGGCCCGTGGGTAGTTCTCAAATAACTACAACATGTCCTCGTGACATCCACTACCTTGCAATGCATTTGTACCTCATCACATGAACCCATGTGACTTCACAACCAATGCATCCAAGGCTTGTGGGTAGTTCTCAAATAAATACAACATGTCCCTAATACATAAATTACCCTGCAATGCATATGTCCCTTGTCACTCCCTCTGAAGAGGGACCACGCCAAGATTGTCCCTGAAGTGCTCGAAATTCATCCTCAACAATGGCTTGGTCAACACGTCTGCAACCTTCTCCTCGGTAGTCACGTATTGCAGCCTCATTTCTCCCCTCTACACCATATCTCTGATAAAGTGATATTTGATCTCGATATGCTTCGACCTATCATGGAACACTGAATTCTTTGAAAAATTCATGTAACTTTGGTCGTCACACCAAATGCAGGTCACCTCTAATTTGAGACCAACTAACCTAGACAACATATTCTGAAGCCACACTCCTTCTATACATGTTTCACATGTTGCCACATATTCATCCTCAGTCATACTGAGTGCTACAAATGATTGCTTCTTGTTGATCCATGAAATCATACCTGATCCTCAAAGTGAAGCAACAACCTAATGTACTTTTCCAGTTTTCAACACTATCGGCCCAATTTGAATCCAAATATCCAAGTAGATTGATCTCACTGTCTGCAACATATTTGAGCCCATAATCCATTGTACCTTTAAGGTACCTCATCACATGTTTTGTTGCAATCAAGTGAACACGTCTAGGGTCAACCATGTATTGAATCAAGGTGTTCACAACAAAATGTATATATGGTCGTGTATTCGTCAAATACATCAATGATCCAATCATATGCCTGCATAATGTAGCATCCACAACCTCTGAAGTCCTGTCATCCAACAACTTCATATTTTATGCCATCGATGTAGCCATTGGTTTACAGTCCAACATCTCGAACCCCTTCAGAATCTTCACAACATTTTTTCCCTGATTTAGGAAGATCTCATTCTTCCTCTGCCATACCTCTAGGCCCAAAAAGTAGTGCATCAGACCAAGATCCTTCATATCAAACTCAGAGGCCAAATACCTATGTCACTAAAAGCCCTACTTGTCCAGTCTGCCTCATTGGCTACTCCCTCTGTGACTCTATGACAATATTTCCATTTTCCAAAGCACACAACATCATGGTAACCACCACATCAACATATTGACACAAGCTTCATGTGATCTCAACTACAGAGGGTTTTCCACTACTTCTTATGTCCATATTGATCATTCCTCACCAAATACTCATGTTGATATTGATCTTCTTTCTTTGTCAGATTCTCTACATGAGCCCTAAACTTTTAGAATCTATTGAACATCTCATACTTGGTCTTCATGAAAAAGATCCACGAGTGTCATATAGTATAAGAATCTCGGTAAACTTTCATGTGCCTAGAAGCACCACAATAAACTAACCAGGTATCCATGGTAACTTGTCTAGAACAAGAACAAGAACATCTCCATGGAACAAGCAATTCCATGGTAACTTTCCCAAAACAAAATAAGAGAAAAACAAGAATATTTCTTGTTCTAAAGTTTGTTGCAGTGATCCTTGAAAACACATTTCCTATTCATAATAGAGATAATTATCAAGGTGGCGACCTTGTGATAGTATTTCTCAATGACCCTGTAGATGATAAAGCCTTCATTCACACAGGGTCGTGTCCACATTCATACTGAGTTGACAAGGTTAAATATGTCTCTTTTACAAATCCCAAGAAAACAAATTCAAAAACACATTTTACTTCACCTTGAACCTCTTTCATAATAACATGAACCTCTTACCATAGACTTGGAAACTTTGGGCATGACCCTGCACTATAACCATTCCTCTCTTTTCGAATCCACTTCACCAATCGATCACTATTGGCATTATCACCAAGGAATAGGTCCCAGGTATCATCCACTACATAAATAGAATGCAACAATACAAAATATCTCACAACCCTATACAAATAGAACACAACAATATAAAATATATGTACAAGCACCCAAGTTCCCTTTCCTATCAACATTCAGTCTGTCCATATCCACCTTATTCCCTTTATATCCCTTACCCTCACGAGTCTCATTGTCTCTGAAGTATATTATCCTTACATGGCCATTTCCATCATCCATAACAATGATTTCCTAGCTCGAACCATCATTAGCAACCACATATTGATGAATATCAATCTACATATTTGTTTGTAGAAAGGGAGACCACATTAACATTCTCTTTATCATCCTAGCAGAGTAACTCTTTGTACTGAAAATTAAGCTTTTTAGGGACATAACCCAATAATTTCCACATTTCACGGGAGAAAACCACAGGAAAACCCTCAAACAGCTCGAGATCACCTCCCAAAATGCCCTAAACATGAACCCTATCTTCCATCCAAACCTTTGATGCCATCCGAAGTGAGCGCACTAGATAATTGTCCATCCTCATTGTCTATTGCACATCGAGTTTGTTGCCAGCTATCTTTCTAGCGCATTACTACTGGGTTCGAACCTCCTTCACCGTTTGTCACTTTTCACTACATTCCACAACGACGAATCCCTATTGACTATATAAGCGACTCTACTCTCAACTCGAGGGTGGTTTTGCCTCTACAGGTCTACTCTCAATGTTATTCTCTATCTCACCATGATCTAGCCTCTACCCCCGAGTTGCTCGCATATCTATGCCATCATTTTCTCCCTTTGACCTCTCTATAGCTAACAGTCATCAAGTGGCTACTCCTTCCTCTCTCTTATATAATGACTGAAGCGCCAACCATTCCTTATCTTGACAATTAACAAATCAAAGTTATTATTCCCCCTCTTTCTATGCAGGATAAACATCTTCTTCTTCCTAATACGTAAACACATCTAGGATCTTTAGACTCTCATCTTCCTGGGCTCTCCTGTGAGGGAGTCAAGCACAGTCTTGCTCTGATACCATGTTGAATTTTCTATATGAGATGATATGCATTCTCTTCAATTATTACAATGATGAATGTTCCATATATATAGAACATATAGTGACCATCCATGAAAGGATGTGTCCCTTGGATAAATATATTATTACATTAATAATATATTTATACCGTATATAAATATATTATTACATTAATAATATGGTTTAATAATTAATAATCATATTATTATTTATTAATCTAGTAGAATGTCTTTCCGATGTTTCCCAAACATCAACAATACCTCAGAATCTTAACTTGATCATCCTTGATGAAAGAAACATATTTCAGCAACTCTAAAACCCTTCTCTCATATTCATCTATGGTTATACTCCCAAGCTTGAGTTCAAAGAACTCCTTCATTTTCTTATCATAGTATCATTTGGTCAAGTATTTCTTTTGAAAATACTTCTTGAATTCCCTCCAAGTAACTTTCTTCTCATCAATGTCTTGCACCTGCACAAATTGGTCCCACCACATTGATGTTTTTCCTTTGAGCTAATAGATGGAAATTCTTCCTTCTTCTTGTGAGGCGTAGTTATGTAACTGGAAGTACTTCCTCATGCCCAATAACCAGGTCTCTATATCCTCATCCTTCTTGTGTTCACCATCAAATGTAGGAGGCTTGGTCTTATTCATCTCTCCTTGTAGATCATCTATTCCAGACCTCCTCTTTTGCTTCCTGACAGGGGATGGACTTGTACTATTGTGTGCTCTCCTAGTTGAATGCCTTGGGGAGTGATGGTGATGTCTTCCAAAACTTCTTGTTCTTCTCATCTCATCATGAGATATGTGACTCCTTGATTTGCTTGACTCGGTCTCCTTATCCATCTTTTTCTCTATTATGTCCAATATTTGCATTAACTTGATGTTGAAGCCCTCTTATTGCTCCTTGGATTTCATAAGCCTCTCATTATCATCTTTATAACTATGGACATCATTTTGCATACTTTTTATGGTTTCTAATAAATTGATGCTTTCCTCCTTGCCTTCTCCATGTCCATTTGAATTTGTACCTTCATTACTCAAACTATCATACAACCCCCTAACATCATCTTCATGGATGTAAGTCCTCTATTTATCTTCCATTTTGTTGATCTTTGTGTTGATCCTATTTCGATCTAAATTTTGTTAACTCTGCAAAATGTGCAGGAAACAAGATTTGTTAGACAAAATAATTCAATAGATTCATGAAAATTATGTACAATTCTTTTCCAATAATGCATCAGAATTATTTCTCCCAATTTCTTGTGAAATCAATTGCCCAGATCAATTTTTTGGGTGGTTATCTAGACTTCTTTGTCCAAGACCCTTCCATGAACCCGTTGTCAACACTTAGCCATTTTTCCATCTTCTCAGACTCGCAGACTCGTAATCTTGTAACCTTCCTTTTCTTAAGTTCGTTTGAGAAGTCCCAACACTTAGCCATTTTTCCATCTTCGCAGACTCGCAAACTCATAATCTTGCATCCTTCTTTTCATAATTTCGTCCGAGAAGTCCCAACACTTACCCATGTTTACATCTTTGCGGACTCATAATCTTGCATTCTTATTTTCATAAGTCCATCCGAGAAGCCCCAACACTTAGCCATTTTTCCATCATCACAAGCTCATGGACTCACAGGCTCATAATCTTGTATCCTTATTTTCATAATTTCATCCAAGAACTCCCAACACTTAGCCATTTTTCCATGATCTTACCGCAGTTTTGTGGAATTGATTGTTGGTCTGCCACATGGATCCATGTCACCTGCCAACTATCATCTCATCCAACATGTACCTGCCACCATGGAAACACACATATTTCTACCATGTTTGTTGACATGTGGCCTCCATGTCATACCAATGTCATCATACAAAAAAATACTTAAATTTTTTTGATTTGCTTATGTTCAATTTTTTCCAAAGAGTCTCAATTCTTCACATTACCCATGAAATTTCGCTCAATTTTACTGTCGTAATTCCAACAAACAAATTTCAAACATCCTTTTTTTGGCATTATGTTAACTAGTTTGTCGGCATAGTCTATAAATTTCACTTTTGTGTTCCATTAATTGGCCCATCTAGGCTCAATGTTGAAAACTGAGGCTCTGATACCACTTTGTAACGTACCTGTTACCAACAACTCAACAAAATTTCTCCTTTGTAACGTACTCAGGCACCTAGGTTGGGCCACGCCATGCAAAACTCTCTATTTTACCACTTTGATACCATTAAATATACTAATATGTTGTACATATGAATATAGTTAAGAAAAATAATAATAATATGCAACAATAATAATTTATACATATAGACAATAGAAATTCCATAACAAAACATCATAATTCATAACATAAAATTTTCACAAACACATAAAGATACTTATCTTTAGTGAATTAAACAACAACTACGTGCATACCTTCCACATTCCTCCCAGCCATAGACCACACTACTCACAATCTCAGCAGTGGGTCACCCCCGAGCTGGGGCTAAATTCTACCCAGGAAAAAGGAAGTTCTAAGTCAATCTAAGGTTTTACAAACAACAACAATTCTCAGACTCAAGTGCCTACCTTAGAAACTAGTCTATAACCTCTCATTCCCCACATGTTTGTCCCATCCTGGGAAGTGTGCCCCTTCTCTTCCCAACAATCCCTCGGTTTCCCCACTTCCCTTATGGGGATTCAACAACATGCCAGACAATAATTCTCAGAGCTCTGTAGCTGTAACTTGGCCTCTAGAAACCATCTTACAGCCCCTCATCCCCCACATGCATGTCCCACCCCAGGAAGTGTGCCCCTTCTCTGCTCAACAGTCCCTCGGCTACCCCACTTCCCTTCCGGGGCTTCAGTAACGGGTCAGACAGGGAGTCTCAAAGCCCTATAGCTGCAGCTTGACACCTTGGGAATTAATTCCTAGTAGTTCTCTTACTTCTAGTGAATTCTCATGGGCCTGACCACCCACTTCCTTCACACAACAAATCTCTTATCTGGAGAGAAAGTTCCTATGGGCCTGTCCACCCGCTTCTTCGACCACGGGCTTGACAACCCGACTTTTTGACTTGCAAAAGAATAAGTTTATAGTACGAATGTTAGCATGGATTCCCCCAAAAATGGTAGCAATCATGCATGAATAATATCCAGCAAATGGGGAATTACACCGTGTCCCCCAAATATATGTGTGTGTGTGTGTGTGTGTGTGTGTGTGTCTTTTAAGACACATGGAATCAAAGGGACTCCCTTTTCCCACTTGTAATTCGTTTCCTTCCCCGTGAACTTAGGATAACATAAAGTCATATCCATACTTTAGACTTTAGGAATAATAATATAATATTCCTTTGGGATTAAACCCTCAAGCTTAGCCCCTTCTTAGACTCTTAGCCCCTTTCCTATCTTGGTGGAGTTTTCCCCCCCATCTCTTTTGTGTCGAAGGTCAGCAACATTGATGTACTTTATTAAAATATGAGTGTTTACATATTACAATAATAAGTATGTTGTCCTTTTAGCTAATCCATGCTCTCCAGCCTAATCACCACATAGCTACTATGTCCTATAATATCATGGCTCAACCTAGAAAACATATGTACAATTGGGGTTTGGCCTAGGGGTATTACACTTTTTCTAAGAAAGTGGCTAAATTTTCCAATTGACGTGTCCACTTATTGTTCACCCTTAAAACACAAAAAAATTCCAAGTGTTCAAAGATTCTAAGCTCTTTTTGAATTCTTTTTATGATTCTAGCCAATTTCTCATATTTTGATGTAGAAGATTTATGCGTGAGTTTTATGATGGTAACCAAGTCTCCTACAATTAGTCAAAATGCTTTATTCATTGTAATATTAAAGTGTCTTTGCTTAATTATTTTTTGGAGATCCTAACTCATATTCAATTGTTACTTATTATCAGTCCCTTATGTAGACATAGAGGGACTATAGTGATCGATAATTCGTTGACCTCATATTAGATTGTCCATTGACCACAAATATTTCCATATTATCTATTGTTGGAACCAGGGAACTGAAAACATAGATTTTTATATAATAAAAAGTACCATATTTTCCATGATCTGATTGGACAACAGATTGGAGGTCTTATTGCCAGCTTCACTATTCCCAGTGTTAAATATGTTGGAATATCCAAAGTATTTCATCGTATATGGAATTTTTGAATCATATATTTTCTTATGCATTGTTCAAAGGTGGATTAATGCTAGCATTAGTTCAAATGTTTTCTTTAGTATTTTCTACTAGCTAGAATACATTCTCTAGCATATTACTATGTGTGATTTTTTCTTTATTCTTGCGTGCTTTGAGAGAATAGGCCTGCCACGCTGCATTTTTTCTTAAATGTTTGCACAAGACTACGCGCTTTGATAGTTCTGACAGTCTTAAGTGTTTACCTAACAGGTCTGGAAGTCTTAAATGTTTATTGTACAGATGCATTGCAATGCAGTTTCGTTCCATTTTTTTGATGGTGTTGTTTGCAGTGAAATTGTGCTGAATTGTTCTCCATCGACATCACTGGTTCAGTAGTCGATGCTTATTCGTTGTTTCGTTCCATGATTCTTGTTCTTGTTTGATTCAACTTTGCAAAGTTGAGCTCCTACAGTTGCAGTTGGACCTCTTCGTGATTGTTCACTGGTTTTTTGTTTTTCAACTTTGCAAGTTGTTGGACCTGTTGTTGCAGTTTGCAGTTTTTGGGGTTGAGCTCTTGTCATCCCTCGTTGACTAGTAAGTTTTGGTGCCATCGTTTCATTGTTTTTTTTCAATGGTGGGAGTCCCTCCCTTGAAATTCTGTTGCATACCATCTTTATTTGTGCTCTTAATTTATGTTCCCGGAAACCATGTGTCTTCATATGTCGACTGCCACATCCATAGCTATTTCAAAAATTGCAATGTAGAGGGGTTTTTGAAAAGTAGTTCGGAGTTATATGTCCTTTCTATTTTGTATAACTTTTCCTGGCTCTGAGAAGCTTGTAGGATGCACACCATGAATAGGTTCAAATCGGTCTTTCTGATGAGTAAATTTATGGTGTTATTTATTTGCGTTGTTTCTTTTGTTTGGTTCGCTTTCCAGTGTGGGTTTGTTTTATTGTCATATTCTATGGGTACTAGGGGGGATTGAAGTTGACAATAAGAAGGTTTAAAGATACATATGGGGATTGGTACCCACTTCTGTGCTTGTAGTTTTCCTATTTTTCTTTCCTTTTTTTTTTCCTACTTTTTTTTTCCCCTTTCCTTTGTTTTCATGCAAACTGAAAGTATCTAACAAACAACTTCAAAATTACAGTTCAAAAGATGAAAGAAGTAATATATGTTGATTTGTATGAAATAGATACACACTCCATTATACATGACATCATTGATGAGGTTTTTCATAGCAATGGCCTTTTTAGATTGGATGCATTCTCATATATTGTAGGGGATTGCCTTTTCGATGCATTTCATGTTCTACTGCATTTCCGTTATTCCTCAACCGACCTGCGCAATGGATTGATAGATTATTTCTTGGGTTGTTTAAAAAATGGCAACGCTGAGGCATTGGAGTCGTATGAATACGAACTGGAATCTGATTTTCTTCGGCGGTTGCATGGAATACATGATGTCGCTACGTATTTTTCAAAGATGCGGTTGTCTTCATCTGCAATTCTACCTGCACATGAGAGGGGACTTTGGGGAGATACATTTTGTATATGGTGTCTGTCTAACTAGCTCAATATATCAATTGGAATATGGTCATTGACAAGAAAAACAAGATATCTACTATTCAACAAAACTGCATCTGACAATCCATATTGCATTTTGTTCCATGATGCCAATGTTGTCAGTGATCATTATGAACCACTATTGTACAGAAAAATGTCCATATGCAATGTTGAAGGAGCTCATATTTACTTGTCCCTCATTTGAAAATACCTTGAATCGCAGTGGAAACAGATTATGCATCGCATAGACTTCCATGGTTTACAGCTAGCAACAACCGTTGTGTCTAGCTGTGGAGATAGTTTTCTGAATGGAATTTGTTGTTTGGTAGAAACATTGTTCGATGTGCAGTCGTTGCGGCTTTACACTGTACAGTCCTTTTGCAATGCAAATATAAGCAGCAGCCAACAGGATTTTAGGTGTGTGCATCAGCACCTTTCGCCATATCTCCTAGAAAATATGTCGGCAATTGGAAGTTGGCAACAATACCTTGTAAACATGGCATTGCCATATGAAAAGGGGAATGTGGAGGGTTGCAGATTTTTTTTGCAATGGTTGTCTATAATGTTTAGAGTAAATATCCAGGTCTGGTCGGCCTTGCAGATGGCACTGTCCATTCTTGGTCTATTGATTCAAATTATAATCGAACAATTGGCATCCTCTCGTTGAAAACAGATACAACACATATACACTATCAACCTTTGCTTGGGCATATCAGTGGTTCAGGGTTCAATGTCCATGCCACCCAAACCGCATCGAATCTGCATACGCATGGCATGCTTTTTAGTGAGAATGAAACTCCTCCCAGTTGTGATATGGCCAAACAGGGCTTGAAACAAAAATCCTTGCATGAAATTCATGATAGTTGTGATGAGGCCATACAGGGCTTAAACAAAAAACGTAGAGTAAGTTATCACAACTTGAAAAAATCTATGAGTAAAATTCGTCCCAATTGTGAGGCCTTAAACAAAAAACATACACTAAGTTATCACAACCTAAATCATAGTGAAATTCATCCCAGTTGCCATCAGGTCATTGTGCCCTTGGACAAGAAACGTAGAGTAAGTTACCACAACTTGAAAAAGTTCATGCGCGAGAGAAAAAAATACATTGCTATGCTTCCTTTTAGAGAGAAACTCACATATCACAATCTAAAGAAATGTGTTCATGCACAACACAATAGAAACAGGTACGGTTGCATATCCCAGAATGGGCATGCAACTGTCACATTTTGTGGCCTAGAAGCAACACCATGCACTACTACCAATGAAAACCAATAAACATTTTCTACTCATACTTACCTGCGAAAGAAAAATGCAAGACAGACCTACATGAAACAAATTAAAGACACTCATTCCATTGCATGTGCAATTTGTGAACAATTGAATTTCTCAAAAAACAGTAAGTCTTCCACGCCTGATTTGCAAGCAGAATACCTCTGCTTGATAGCGCACAATAAACCATTTTCCAGTGGAAAATTTTGTCTTCCATGCAAAGGGTCACTTGAAAATGGAAAACTTCCACAATTTGCAACCCCTAACCAAATAAGATGCAATACACCACTACCAGATGTAAGTGCACTTACAGAACTTGAGGAGAGACTTGTGTCTCTGTGAATTTCATTTGCACAAATCAGGCCTTGGTGCTATAAACGACCCCAGATGGGCTTAATAGGATCAATTATTAATGTGCTTGTTCAGCTAGATGTTGTGCAAAAATCCTTGCCACAATTCATTAGAGATACAATGACAATTGTTGTGGCTCTGAAAATACGCTTGCAATACAAAAATTCCTATCAGATAGGCAAAGTGCATGTGCATGCTGTTATGAAAGCATTAAAGGAATTATGTTCCAGGGCCCTGTACAAAGCACAAAACATTTGTATAAATGACAACTAGAATAATGTTATTGTAGAAGAGGATGCCAACTCTGCAGAGACTCTAAAAAATGATAGTGAATTTGATACAAGTGATGAATCGGAGAATGAAACACCTGTTGAGACATTGGTGCATGGATTCACTGATTCACAGTGCATTTGTGACTTGCAAGACAAGATTATCGAAATTTCACCTGCTGAGGAGCAGCGTCCACTTGGAATATTCAAGGAAAAATTCATTGAGGAAATGAACTTTCCAACACTCTTCTATGGATATCCACGTGCCACCGACATTACAAAACAATTCAATTATCATAAAATAGTCTGATGGGAGTTGTTACATTCAAGCGGTGACTTCTCCTGTCACATAAAAAAATTGTTTTTCAAAACAATGTGCATAATAATAGAGCAAGTTCTCTCTTGCATGTGGGTCCGAATAAGAAAAGGTAAGTTACAAGGAAGAAAGTTGTTGGCCAAGGATGTCAAGTAAAAAGTAAACCTAGAAAAAATTCTGAAATCCGATATTGGATACATAGATTTCAAAAACATTTGCACCTCTCCTGACTATTTGCAACAAAACAAAAAAACTATTTTTGCAATGATCCGACAATTGGGCCCGCCAACATTTTTCATCACATTTACAAGTGCAGAGCATTGCTGGGATC
>ML784734.1:424425-456319 GCA_009831015.1 Picea engelmannii
CATTCCAATCAATGACATGATTAGCATCATGTACATACTTTTTAAGAAATGATACATGGAATACATTATGAATACACATTGATGCAGGCAAGGAAAGCTTGTATGCTACAGGACCAATCCTCTCTAGGATTTCAAACGATTCACAATAATGAGCTGCTAGCTTTGAACAATTTCCCAACTTCATGGAACTTCTTTTCGCTTTTAATTTCAAGAACACATGGTCACCCACTTTGAATTCTTTGTGAGTTCTACTCTTATCAGCATAACTTTTATGTATTTCCTAGGTAGCCTTTAAATTCTATTTTATTCTCACCACTTGCTCTTTCATTTCCCTGAGTAATTCTAGTCCAACCACTACTCTGTCTGTTGGGTTGTCCCATCTCACTGGTGTTTTACATTTTCTTCCATAAAGTGCCTCAGATGGGCTCATCTTTAGAGATGCTTGGTACCCATTGTTATAAGAAAACTCCACTAAATGCAAGTAAACCTCCCATTTGGATGTTTTATCCATCGCATACATCTTTAGCATGTATTTTATCACTTGATTCACCCTCTATGTTTTCCCATCGGACTTGGGATGATAGGTTGTGCTAAAGTTCAAATTTGTCCCAAATCCTTTGAATAATCCTTTCCCAAAATTTGATGTAAATTTTGGATCTTTATCCAACACAATTGTCATGGGTATACCATGGAGTTGAGCAATTTCTCTCATATAAATATCAACAATCTTGGCTGCCTTGTGAGTGATCTTTATTGGAATAAAGTGGGCAGCCTTAGTAAACTTATCCACCACTACCATGATGGAGTCATGCTGCTTGGTTGTTTTGGGAAGCTTGGTGATGAAATCCATTCTTAAAACCTCTCATTTCCACTCAGGAATGGGTAATCGTTGTAGCAGACCATTTGGGTGTATGTGCTCGACCTTGACTTTTTTACATTCTAAACACTTGGCAATAAAATCAACAACCCCCTTCTTCATACCTGGCCAATAATATTGTCTCTTGACAACTGCAATGGTTTTCGGGTAACCTGGGTGTCCAACATAAGGTACATTATGCATTTCTTTTAAAATCCGATTTTTCAATTCCTGAGAATTTGGCACATAAGTTCTACCCTTGTACATGAGAATTTCATCCTTTCCCAGTTTATATTCTTCACTTTTCTGCTACAAATTACCTTGTTGAAAATTTTCCTTTACCTCGATGTATTTCTGATCTGATTTTGTAGCCTCTAAAATTATGTCCTTCAAATCTGATTGATACATGCTAACAACTGCAGCATGGATCTCATACACCCTTCTGTTGAGTGCATTTGCCACCTTGTTCTCTTTACCTTTGATATGCTTAATATCAAAGTCATATTCGTTGAGAAGTTCAAACCATCTACTTTGCCTAGAATTTAGATTTGGTTGTTCAAATAAGTATTTCAGACCACTATGGTCTGTCCTTAATTAAAAAAAATTCCCCATGAGGTAGTTCCTCCACATCTTCAAGGCATGCACTATCGCTGCCAATTCTAAATCATGAGTAGCATAGTGCCTTTCATATTCCTTTAATTTCCTTGATTCATAGCATACCACATGCCCATTCTGACTAAGAACTCCACCAAGTCCTTCTTTACATGCATTAGTGCAGCTAATGAATTTTTCATTTGGATCAACAATCTTTGATATTGGATCTCTTGCCAATAAATGTTTCAATTGTTGGAAACTCCTTTCACAATCTGATGTCCACTCAAACTTCACACCCCTCTTTTGCAAGGAATTGATTGGGTGTGCAATATTTGAGAATCCTTCAATGAATCTTCTATAGTAACCCGCAAGTCCCATGAATGATCTCACCTCAAAGGCATTCCTTGGTGTTGGATGCCCCACAATTGCCTTTATCTTTTCTGGCTCCACTGTTATTCCTTCCTCTGAAATGATATGGCCCAAATAATTAATTTGCTTCTGGTAGAATGAGCACTTGCTCCATTTGTATTAATGCCCCCTCAATACCTGTAATACCATCCTCAAGTGTTTCTCATGCTCTTCCTCAGACTTAGAATATATAAGAATGTCATCCAGGAAAAAAATGACAAACTTATCTAAGTAGCTTCTGAAAATACCGCTCATTAAACACATGAAGACAACTGGTGCATTTGATAACCCAAATGGCACCACTGTGAACTCGTAATGACCATACCTTGTTCTGACGGAAGTATTGATGGTGTCTTCTTCTTTAATTCTTACATGATAATAGCCTGACCTAAGATCAATCTTGGAGAATATATTAGCATCTTTCAATTGATCAAAGAGGTCTTCTATCCTTGGCAAAGGATATTTGTTCTTCATAGTTACCTTGTTCAACTATCGTAAACCAATGCAAATCCTCAAGGTATCGTCCTTCTTTTTCACAAACAACATTGGGGCACCCCAAGGTGACACACTTGGGAGTATATACCCCTTCTTCAAAATCTCTTCAAGTTGCATTTGCAATTCCTCTAGTTATGGAGTGCTCATCCTGTAAGGAGTCTTCGATACTGGGGCTGCTCCAGGCATCAGATTAATGGATAAATCAATATCTCTCTTGGGTGAAAATCCTGGTATTTCTTTAAATACATCTTCAAACTTATTTAGGACTGCATAATCTTCAATACTTAGAACCTTATCTTTACGTGTCTCTTCCATATGTTCTATGAATATTTGACACCCTTTTTTGAAACTTGTCTTCAGTTGTAACGCTGAAAATTATTTGATGGTTACTTCTCAGGGAATTCCATGAACTGTCCTCCAGTTTCCTTCATCATCCAAACAAGTAAAGGCCTTATTATAACAATCTAGGATAGCATGATGCTTGTCCAACCAATCCATACCAACGAGGCAATCATATGAGCCCAATTCTATGATATTCAAATATACTCTTGCGCTTAATCCATTCATGTCTATTGGACATGCCTTAACCATGTCATTAATTTTCCTTCTATCTCATGTAGATAGTTGCACTAACCAAGGTTTTCCAAGCTTTCTTCTTGGCAATTGAAATATTTCCACCATCTTAAGATCTAGATAACTATGCTAACTCCTTAATCAATTAAAATAACAATGGGTTGGTTGTTGATCTTACCCTCCACTTCAATCATATGTGAATGAAACTTAGTTTGCTTGTTATCTGGAGTTGCATAGATCCTTGTTAAATTTTTTCCCATGTTCTCTATTGTTTCAACTTGTTGTACATTGTAATCAGTCTTCACTTTTTCACCTTTGTGAGGGAAATCTCTCAACACATGATCTCCTCCACAACCCCAACATTGAATAGGTTTTTTCCTTGGTCTTTCCCCTATTTCCTCTATCATTTTGAGTTCTTTAGAGGTTGGTTGTCCATGAAAATTATTTATGATGAATGGTGGCTTGATCCCCTTCTTCCTTCATTCCATCTTACTTTTCTTTTTGTCTTCCCACGCCCTTTGGAAAGTTGGTCTTCCTTTATGCTGATCATAAAGGAATTTATCCCTTCTTATAGTTTCCTCTAGTGTCTTGGGATCATCATATTGTATCGTATCATTGATACCATGTTGAATATTACATGTGGGTATCTCTCAAATAGATTAATCATGTCACCATGACATCCACTACCTCACAATACATTTGTACGTCATCATATGCACCCTTGTGACTTCACAACTAATGCATCCAAGGTCTGTGGGTAGTTCTCAAATAACTATAGCATGTCCCCAAGACATCTACTACCTTGCAATGCATTTGTACCTCGTCAGGTGCACCCCTATGACTTCATATCCAATGCATCCAAGGCATGTGGGTAGTTCTCAAATAACTACAACATGTCACTAGGACATCCACTACCTTGAATTGCATTTGTACCTCGTCACATGCACCCCTGTGACTTCACAACCAATGCATCCAAGGCATGTGGGTAGTTCTCAAATAAATACAACATGTCTCCAGGACATCCACTACCCTACAATGCATATGTCTCTTGTCACTCCCTCTAAAGAGGGACCACACCAAGCTTGTCCCTGAAGTGCTTGAACTTCATCCTCAACAGTGGCTTGGTCAAAACATCTACAACCTGCTCCTCGGTAGTAAAGTACTGGAGCCTCATTGCTCCCCTCTGTACCATATATCTGATATAGTGATATTTGATCTCGATATGCTTCGACCTATCATGGAACACCAAATTCTCTGAAAACTTCATGCAACTCTGGTTGCCACACCAAATGCAGGTTACCTCCAATTTGAGACCAAATAACCCAAACAACAGCTTATGAAGCCATACTGCTTCTCTACATGTTGCCACATATTCAGCCTCAGCCGTACTGAGTGCTACAAATGGCTGCTTCTTACTGATCCATGATATCATACCAGATCCTCAAAGTGAAGCAACAACCTAATGTAATTTTCCAGTTTGCAACACTATTGGCCCAATTTGGATCTGACTATCCAAGTAGATTGATCTCACTGTCTACAACATATTTGAGCCCATAATCCATTGTACCTTTAAGGTACCTTAGCACATGTTTTACTGTAATAAATTGAACACGTCTAGGGTCAACCATGTATTGACTCAGAGTGTTCACAACAAAACATATATATGGTTGTGTATTCGTCTAATACATCAATGATCCAATCATTTATTGTATAATGTAGCATCCACAACCTCTAAAGTCATGTCATCCATCAACTTCATATTTTATGTCATCGGTGTAGCCATCAGTTTACAGTCCAACATCTCGAACCCCTTTAGGATCTCCACAACATTTTTTTCTTGATTCAGGAAGATTTCATTCTTCCTCTGTCATACCTCTAGACCCAAAAAGTAGTGCATCAAAGCAAGATCATTCATATCAAACTCAGAGGCCAAATCCCTCTATCACGAAAAACCTTGCTTGTCTAGTCTACCTCATTGGTTGCTCCCTCTGTGACTCTATGACAATATTTCCATTTTTCAAAGCACACAACATCATAGTAACCACCACATCAACATATTGACACAAGCTTCATGTGATCTCAACTAAAGAGGGTTTTCCACTACTTCTTATGTCCATGTCGATCACTCCTCACCAAATACTCGTGTTGATATTGATCTTCTTTCTCTGTCAAATTATCTACATGAACCCTGAACTTTTAGAATCTATTGAAGACCTCATCCTTGGTCTTCATGAAAAAGATCCATGAGTGTCACATAATATAAGAATCTCGGTAAATTTTCATTTTCCTAGAAGCACCACAATCTTCTAACCAGGTATCCATGGTAACTTGCCTAGAACAAGAACAAGAACATCTCCATGGAACAAGCATTCCCATGGTAACTTTCCCAAAAGAAAATAAGAGCAAAACAAGAATATTTCTCGTTCTAAAGTTTGCTGCAGTGATCCTTGAAAACACATTTCCTATTCATGATACGGATAATAATCAATGTGGCGACCTTGTGATAGTATTTCTCAATAACCTTGTAGATGATAAATCCTTCATTCACACAGGGTCGTGTCCACATTCATATTGAGTTGACAAGGTTCAATGTGTCTCTTTTACAAATCCCAATAAAAAAAATTCAAGAACACATTTTACTTCACCTTGAACTTGTTTCATAATAACATGAACCTCTTACCATAGACTTGGAAACTTTGGGCATGACCATGCACCGTAACCATTCCTCTCTTTTCGAATCCGCTTCACCAATCGATCACTATTAGCATTGTCACCAAGGAATAGGCCCAATGTATCATCCACTACAAAAATAGAATGCAACAATACAAAATATCTCCCAACCACTATACAAATAGAACACAACAATATAAAATATATGTACATGCACCCAAGTTCCCTTTCCTATCAGTATTCAGTCTTCCCATATCCACCTTATTCCCTCTATATCCCTTACCCTCACGAGTCTTTTTTTCTCTGAAGTATATTATCCTTACATGGCCATTGCCATCACCCATAACAATTATTGCCTATCTCGAACCATCATTAGCAACCACATACTGATGAACATCAATCTACATATTTGTCTGTAGAAAGGGGGACCACATTAACATTCTCCTTATCATCCTAGCAGAGTAACTCTTTGTACCGAAAACTAAGCTTCTTAGGGACATAACCCAAGAATTTCCACAGTTCAAGGGAGAAAACCATGGGAAAACCCTCAAACAACTCGGGATCACCTCCCAGAATGCCCTAAACATGAACCCTATATTCCATCTAAACCTTTGATGCCATTCAAAGTGAGGTCACTAGACAATTGTCCATCCTCATTGTCTACTACACGTCGATTTTTTTGCCAACTATCTTTCTAGCGCACTATTATTGGGTTCGAATCTCCTTCACAGTTTGTCACCTTTCACTGCATTCCACAACTATCACTCCCTATTGACTATCCAAGCGGCTCCGCTCTCAACTCGAGGGTGGATCTACCTCTATGGATCTACTCTCAATGTTATTCTCTATCTCACCATGATATAGTGTCTACCCTCGAGCCGCTCACATATATGTTCCATCAGTTGCTCCCTTCGACCTCTCTATAGCTAACAGTCATCGAGTAGCTACTCCTTCCTCTCTCTTATCTAATGACTGGAGCGCCAACCATTCCTTATATTGACAATTAACAAATCAAAGTAATTATTCCCCCTCTTTCTATGCAGGATAAACATCTTCTTCTTCCTAATACGTAAACACATCTAGGATCTTTAGACTCTCATCTTCATGGGCTCTCCTATGAGGGAGTCAAGCCCAATCCTTCTCTGATACCATGTTTAATTTTCTATATGAGATGATATGCATTCGATGCAATTATTACAATGATGAATGTTCCACATATATAGAACATATAGTGACCATCCATGAAAGGATGCGTCCCTTGGATAAATATAATATTACATTAATAATATATTTATGTCGTATATAAATATATTATTACATTAATAATATTGTTTAATAATTAACAATCATATTATTAATTATTAATTTAGTAGAATGTCTTTCCGATTTTGCCCAAACATCAACCGTACCTCAGAATCTTAACTTGTTCATCCTTGATGAAAGAAACATATTTCACATGGTGCATTTGATAACCCAAATGGCACCACTGTGAAATCATAATGACCATACCTTTTTCTGAAGGTAGTCTTGATGATGTCTTGTTATTTAATTCTTACATGATGATAGTCTGACCTAAGATCAATCTTGGAGAATATCTTAGCATATTTTAGTTGATCAAAGAGGTCACCTATCCTTAGAAAAGGATACTTGTTCTTCATAGTTACCTTGTTCAACTATCGTATGCCAATGCAAAGCCTCAAGGTATCATCCTTATTTTTCACAAACAACATTGGGGCACCCCAAGGTGACACACTTGGGCGTATATACCCCTTCTTCAAAATATTTTCAAGTTTCATTTGCAATTCCTCTAGTTATAGAGTGCTCATCCTGTAAGGAGTCTTGGATACTGGGGTTGCTCCATGCATCTGATTAATGGATAAATCAATATCTCTCTTGGGTGGATATCCTGGTATTTCTTTAAATACATCTTCAAACTTCTTTAGGACTTCATAATCTTCAATAATTGGCACCTTATTTTTAGGTGTCTCTTCCATATTTTCTACGATTATTTGACACCCTTTTCTGAAACTTTTCTTCAGTTGTAATGCTGGAAATTATTTGATGGTTACTTCTCGGGGAATTCCCTAAATTGTCCTCCAGTTTCCTTCCTCATCCAAACAAGTAAAGGCCTTCATATAACAATCTAGGATAGCATGATGCTTTTCCAACCAATCCATGCCAATGAGACAATCATATGAGCCCAAAGCTATGATATTCAAATCTACTCTTGTGCTTAATCCATTCATGTCTATTGGACATGCCTTAACCATCTCGTTAATTTTCCTTTTAGCTCATGTAGACAGTTGCACTAACCAAGGTTTTTCAAGCTTGCCTCTTGGCAATTGAAATCTTTCCACCGTCTTAAGATCTAGATAACTATGACTAGCTCCTGAATCAATTAAAATAGCAATGGGTTGGTTGTTGATCTTACCCTCCACTTTAATCATATGTGACTGAAACTTAGTTTTCTTGTTATCCAGAGTTGCATAGATCCTTGCTACACTTATTCCCATGTCCTCTATTGTTTCATGTTGTTGTACATTGTAAGCAATCTTCACTTTTTCACCTCTGTGAGGGAAATATCTCAACACATGATCTCCTACTCAACCCCAACATTGAATAGGTGGTTTCCTTGGTATTTTCCCTATTGCCTCTGTCATTCTAGGTTCTTTAGAGGTTGGTTGTCCCTACAAATTATTTATGAGGAATGGTGGCTTGATCCCCTTATTCCTTTGTTCCATCTTACTTTTCTTTTTGTCTTCCCATGCCCTTTGGAAAGTTGTTCTTCCTTTATGTTGATCATAAAGGAATTTATCCCTTCTTATAGTTTCCTCTAGTGCCTTGGGATCATCATATTGTATTGTATCATTGATACCATGTTTAATATTACCTATAGGTAGCTCTCAAATAGATTCATCATGTCAACATGACATCCACTACCTCGCAATGCATTTGTACCTCATCATGTGCACCCTTGTGACTTCACATCCAATGCATCCAAGGCCTGTGGATAGTTCTCAAATAACTACAACATGTCCCCAGGACATCCACTACCCTACAATGCATATGTACCTCGTCATGTGCACCCCTATGACTTCATAGCCAATGCATCCAAGGCCCGTGGGTAGTTCTCAAATAACTACAACATGTCCTCGTGACATCCACTACCTTGCAATGCATTTGTACCTCATCACATGAACCCATGTGACTTCACAACCAATGCATCCAAGGCTTGTGGGTAGTTCTCAAATAAATACAACATGTCCCTAATACATAAATTACCCTGCAATGCATATGTCCCTTGTCACTCCCTCTGAAGAGGGACCACGCCAAGATTGTCCCTGAAGTGCTCGAAATTCATCCTCAACAATGGCTTGGTCAACACGTCTGCAACCTTCTCCTCGGTAGTCACGTATTGCAGCCTCATTTCTCCCCTCTACACCATATCTCTGATAAAGTGATATTTGATCTCGATATGCTTCGACCTATCATGGAACACTGAATTCTTTGAAAAATTCATGTAACTTTGGTCGTCACACCAAATGCAGGTCACCTCTAATTTGAGACCAACTAACCTAGACAACATATTCTGAAGCCACACTCCTTCTATACATGTTTCACATGTTGCCACATATTCATCCTCAGTCATACTGAGTGCTACAAATGATTGCTTCTTGTTGATCCATGAAATCATACCTGATCCTCAAAGTGAAGCAACAACCTAATGTACTTTTCCAGTTTTCAACACTATCGGCCCAATTTGAATCCAAATATCCAAGTAGATTGATCTCACTGTCTGCAACATATTTGAGCCCATAATCCATTGTACCTTTAAGGTACCTCATCACATGTTTTGTTGCAATCAAGTGAACACGTCTAGGGTCAACCATGTATTGAATCAAGGTGTTCACAACAAAATGTATATATGGTCGTGTATTCGTCAAATACATCAATGATCCAATCATATGCCTGCATAATGTAGCATCCACAACCTCTGAAGTCCTGTCATCCAACAACTTCATATTTTATGCCATCGATGTAGCCATTGGTTTACAGTCCAACATCTCGAACCCCTTCAGAATCTTCACAACATTTTTTCCCTGATTTAGGAAGATCTCATTCTTCCTCTGCCATACCTCTAGGCCCAAAAAGTAGTGCATCAGACCAAGATCCTTCATATCAAACTCAGAGGCCAAATACCTATGTCACTAAAAGCCCTACTTGTCCAGTCTGCCTCATTGGCTACTCCCTCTGTGACTCTATGACAATATTTCCATTTTCCAAAGCACACAACATCATGGTAACCACCACATCAACATATTGACACAAGCTTCATGTGATCTCAACTACAGAGGGTTTTCCACTACTTCTTATGTCCATATTGATCATTCCTCACCAAATACTCATGTTGATATTGATCTTCTTTCTTTGTCAGATTCTCTACATGAGCCCTAAACTTTTAGAATCTATTGAACATCTCATACTTGGTCTTCATGAAAAAGATCCACGAGTGTCATATAGTATAAGAATCTCGGTAAACTTTCATGTGCCTAGAAGCACCACAATAAACTAACCAGGTATCCATGGTAACTTGTCTAGAACAAGAACAAGAACATCTCCATGGAACAAGCAATTCCATGGTAACTTTCCCAAAACAAAATAAGAGAAAAACAAGAATATTTCTTGTTCTAAAGTTTGTTGCAGTGATCCTTGAAAACACATTTCCTATTCATAATAGAGATAATTATCAAGGTGGCGACCTTGTGATAGTATTTCTCAATGACCCTGTAGATGATAAAGCCTTCATTCACACAGGGTCGTGTCCACATTCATACTGAGTTGACAAGGTTAAATATGTCTCTTTTACAAATCCCAAGAAAACAAATTCAAAAACACATTTTACTTCACCTTGAACCTCTTTCATAATAACATGAACCTCTTACCATAGACTTGGAAACTTTGGGCATGACCCTGCACTATAACCATTCCTCTCTTTTCGAATCCACTTCACCAATCGATCACTATTGGCATTATCACCAAGGAATAGGTCCCAGGTATCATCCACTACATAAATAGAATGCAACAATACAAAATATCTCACAACCCTATACAAATAGAACACAACAATATAAAATATATGTACAAGCACCCAAGTTCCCTTTCCTATCAACATTCAGTCTGTCCATATCCACCTTATTCCCTTTATATCCCTTACCCTCACGAGTCTCATTGTCTCTGAAGTATATTATCCTTACATGGCCATTTCCATCATCCATAACAATGATTTCCTAGCTCGAACCATCATTAGCAACCACATATTGATGAATATCAATCTACATATTTGTTTGTAGAAAGGGAGACCACATTAACATTCTCTTTATCATCCTAGCAGAGTAACTCTTTGTACTGAAAATTAAGCTTTTTAGGGACATAACCCAATAATTTCCACATTTCACGGGAGAAAACCACAGGAAAACCCTCAAACAGCTCGAGATCACCTCCCAAAATGCCCTAAACATGAACCCTATCTTCCATCCAAACCTTTGATGCCATCCGAAGTGAGCGCACTAGATAATTGTCCATCCTCATTGTCTATTGCACATCGAGTTTGTTGCCAGCTATCTTTCTAGCGCATTACTACTGGGTTCGAACCTCCTTCACCGTTTGTCACTTTTCACTACATTCCACAACGACGAATCCCTATTGACTATATAAGCGACTCTACTCTCAACTCGAGGGTGGTTTTGCCTCTACAGGTCTACTCTCAATGTTATTCTCTATCTCACCATGATCTAGCCTCTACCCCCGAGTTGCTCGCATATCTATGCCATCATTTTCTCCCTTTGACCTCTCTATAGCTAACAGTCATCAAGTGGCTACTCCTTCCTCTCTCTTATATAATGACTGAAGCGCCAACCATTCCTTATCTTGACAATTAACAAATCAAAGTTATTATTCCCCCTCTTTCTATGCAGGATAAACATCTTCTTCTTCCTAATACGTAAACACATCTAGGATCTTTAGACTCTCATCTTCCTGGGCTCTCCTGTGAGGGAGTCAAGCACAGTCTTGCTCTGATACCATGTTGAATTTTCTATATGAGATGATATGCATTCTCTTCAATTATTACAATGATGAATGTTCCATATATATAGAACATATAGTGACCATCCATGAAAGGATGTGTCCCTTGGATAAATATATTATTACATTAATAATATATTTATACCGTATATAAATATATTATTACATTAATAATATGGTTTAATAATTAATAATCATATTATTATTTATTAATCTAGTAGAATGTCTTTCCGATGTTTCCCAAACATCAACAATACCTCAGAATCTTAACTTGATCATCCTTGATGAAAGAAACATATTTCAGCAACTCTAAAACCCTTCTCTCATATTCATCTATGGTTATACTCCCAAGCTTGAGTTCAAAGAACTCCTTCATTTTCTTATCATAGTATCATTTGGTCAAGTATTTCTTTTGAAAATACTTCTTGAATTCCCTCCAAGTAACTTTCTTCTCATCAATGTCTTGCACCTGCACAAATTGGTCCCACCACATTGATGTTTTTCCTTTGAGCTAATAGATGGAAATTCTTCCTTCTTCTTGTGAGGCGTAGTTATGTAACTGGAAGTACTTCCTCATGCCCAATAACCAGGTCTCTATATCCTCATCCTTCTTGTGTTCACCATCAAATGTAGGAGGCTTGGTCTTATTCATCTCTCCTTGTAGATCATCTATTCCAGACCTCCTCTTTTGCTTCCTGACAGGGGATGGACTTGTACTATTGTGTGCTCTCCTAGTTGAATGCCTTGGGGAGTGATGGTGATGTCTTCCAAAACTTCTTGTTCTTCTCATCTCATCATGAGATATGTGACTCCTTGATTTGCTTGACTCGGTCTCCTTATCCATCTTTTTCTCTATTATGTCCAATATTTGCATTAACTTGATGTTGAAGCCCTCTTATTGCTCCTTGGATTTCATAAGCCTCTCATTATCATCTTTATAACTATGGACATCATTTTGCATACTTTTTATGGTTTCTAATAAATTGATGCTTTCCTCCTTGCCTTCTCCATGTCCATTTGAATTTGTACCTTCATTACTCAAACTATCATACAACCCCCTAACATCATCTTCATGGATGTAAGTCCTCTATTTATCTTCCATTTTGTTGATCTTTGTGTTGATCCTATTTCGATCTAAATTTTGTTAACTCTGCAAAATGTGCAGGAAACAAGATTTGTTAGACAAAATAATTCAATAGATTCATGAAAATTATGTACAATTCTTTTCCAATAATGCATCAGAATTATTTCTCCCAATTTCTTGTGAAATCAATTGCCCAGATCAATTTTTTGGGTGGTTATCTAGACTTCTTTGTCCAAGACCCTTCCATGAACCCGTTGTCAACACTTAGCCATTTTTCCATCTTCTCAGACTCGCAGACTCGTAATCTTGTAACCTTCCTTTTCTTAAGTTCGTTTGAGAAGTCCCAACACTTAGCCATTTTTCCATCTTCGCAGACTCGCAAACTCATAATCTTGCATCCTTCTTTTCATAATTTCGTCCGAGAAGTCCCAACACTTACCCATGTTTACATCTTTGCGGACTCATAATCTTGCATTCTTATTTTCATAAGTCCATCCGAGAAGCCCCAACACTTAGCCATTTTTCCATCATCACAAGCTCATGGACTCACAGGCTCATAATCTTGTATCCTTATTTTCATAATTTCATCCAAGAACTCCCAACACTTAGCCATTTTTCCATGATCTTACCGCAGTTTTGTGGAATTGATTGTTGGTCTGCCACATGGATCCATGTCACCTGCCAACTATCATCTCATCCAACATGTACCTGCCACCATGGAAACACACATATTTCTACCATGTTTGTTGACATGTGGCCTCCATGTCATACCAATGTCATCATACAAAAAAATACTTAAATTTTTTTGATTTGCTTATGTTCAATTTTTTCCAAAGAGTCTCAATTCTTCACATTACCCATGAAATTTCGCTCAATTTTACTGTCGTAATTCCAACAAACAAATTTCAAACATCCTTTTTTTGGCATTATGTTAACTAGTTTGTCGGCATAGTCTATAAATTTCACTTTTGTGTTCCATTAATTGGCCCATCTAGGCTCAATGTTGAAAACTGAGGCTCTGATACCACTTTGTAACGTACCTGTTACCAACAACTCAACAAAATTTCTCCTTTGTAACGTACTCAGGCACCTAGGTTGGGCCACGCCATGCAAAACTCTCTATTTTACCACTTTGATACCATTAAATATACTAATATGTTGTACATATGAATATAGTTAAGAAAAATAATAATAATATGCAACAATAATAATTTATACATATAGACAATAGAAATTCCATAACAAAACATCATAATTCATAACATAAAATTTTCACAAACACATAAAGATACTTATCTTTAGTGAATTAAACAACAACTACGTGCATACCTTCCACATTCCTCCCAGCCATAGACCACACTACTCACAATCTCAGCAGTGGGTCACCCCCGAGCTGGGGCTAAATTCTACCCAGGAAAAAGGAAGTTCTAAGTCAATCTAAGGTTTTACAAACAACAACAATTCTCAGACTCAAGTGCCTACCTTAGAAACTAGTCTATAACCTCTCATTCCCCACATGTTTGTCCCATCCTGGGAAGTGTGCCCCTTCTCTTCCCAACAATCCCTCGGTTTCCCCACTTCCCTTATGGGGATTCAACAACATGCCAGACAATAATTCTCAGAGCTCTGTAGCTGTAACTTGGCCTCTAGAAACCATCTTACAGCCCCTCATCCCCCACATGCATGTCCCACCCCAGGAAGTGTGCCCCTTCTCTGCTCAACAGTCCCTCGGCTACCCCACTTCCCTTCCGGGGCTTCAGTAACGGGTCAGACAGGGAGTCTCAAAGCCCTATAGCTGCAGCTTGACACCTTGGGAATTAATTCCTAGTAGTTCTCTTACTTCTAGTGAATTCTCATGGGCCTGACCACCCACTTCCTTCACACAACAAATCTCTTATCTGGAGAGAAAGTTCCTATGGGCCTGTCCACCCGCTTCTTCGACCACGGGCTTGACAACCCGACTTTTTGACTTGCAAAAGAATAAGTTTATAGTACGAATGTTAGCATGGATTCCCCCAAAAATGGTAGCAATCATGCATGAATAATATCCAGCAAATGGGGAATTACACCGTGTCCCCCAAATATATGTGTGTGTGTGTGTGTGTGTGTGTGTGTGTCTTTTAAGACACATGGAATCAAAGGGACTCCCTTTTCCCACTTGTAATTCGTTTCCTTCCCCGTGAACTTAGGATAACATAAAGTCATATCCATACTTTAGACTTTAGGAATAATAATATAATATTCCTTTGGGATTAAACCCTCAAGCTTAGCCCCTTCTTAGACTCTTAGCCCCTTTCCTATCTTGGTGGAGTTTTCCCCCCCATCTCTTTTGTGTCGAAGGTCAGCAACATTGATGTACTTTATTAAAATATGAGTGTTTACATATTACAATAATAAGTATGTTGTCCTTTTAGCTAATCCATGCTCTCCAGCCTAATCACCACATAGCTACTATGTCCTATAATATCATGGCTCAACCTAGAAAACATATGTACAATTGGGGTTTGGCCTAGGGGTATTACACTTTTTCTAAGAAAGTGGCTAAATTTTCCAATTGACGTGTCCACTTATTGTTCACCCTTAAAACACAAAAAAATTCCAAGTGTTCAAAGATTCTAAGCTCTTTTTGAATTCTTTTTATGATTCTAGCCAATTTCTCATATTTTGATGTAGAAGATTTATGCGTGAGTTTTATGATGGTAACCAAGTCTCCTACAATTAGTCAAAATGCTTTATTCATTGTAATATTAAAGTGTCTTTGCTTAATTATTTTTTGGAGATCCTAACTCATATTCAATTGTTACTTATTATCAGTCCCTTATGTAGACATAGAGGGACTATAGTGATCGATAATTCGTTGACCTCATATTAGATTGTCCATTGACCACAAATATTTCCATATTATCTATTGTTGGAACCAGGGAACTGAAAACATAGATTTTTATATAATAAAAAGTACCATATTTTCCATGATCTGATTGGACAACAGATTGGAGGTCTTATTGCCAGCTTCACTATTCCCAGTGTTAAATATGTTGGAATATCCAAAGTATTTCATCGTATATGGAATTTTTGAATCATATATTTTCTTATGCATTGTTCAAAGGTGGATTAATGCTAGCATTAGTTCAAATGTTTTCTTTAGTATTTTCTACTAGCTAGAATACATTCTCTAGCATATTACTATGTGTGATTTTTTCTTTATTCTTGCGTGCTTTGAGAGAATAGGCCTGCCACGCTGCATTTTTTCTTAAATGTTTGCACAAGACTACGCGCTTTGATAGTTCTGACAGTCTTAAGTGTTTACCTAACAGGTCTGGAAGTCTTAAATGTTTATTGTACAGATGCATTGCAATGCAGTTTCGTTCCATTTTTTTGATGGTGTTGTTTGCAGTGAAATTGTGCTGAATTGTTCTCCATCGACATCACTGGTTCAGTAGTCGATGCTTATTCGTTGTTTCGTTCCATGATTCTTGTTCTTGTTTGATTCAACTTTGCAAAGTTGAGCTCCTACAGTTGCAGTTGGACCTCTTCGTGATTGTTCACTGGTTTTTTGTTTTTCAACTTTGCAAGTTGTTGGACCTGTTGTTGCAGTTTGCAGTTTTTGGGGTTGAGCTCTTGTCATCCCTCGTTGACTAGTAAGTTTTGGTGCCATCGTTTCATTGTTTTTTTTCAATGGTGGGAGTCCCTCCCTTGAAATTCTGTTGCATACCATCTTTATTTGTGCTCTTAATTTATGTTCCCGGAAACCATGTGTCTTCATATGTCGACTGCCACATCCATAGCTATTTCAAAAATTGCAATGTAGAGGGGTTTTTGAAAAGTAGTTCGGAGTTATATGTCCTTTCTATTTTGTATAACTTTTCCTGGCTCTGAGAAGCTTGTAGGATGCACACCATGAATAGGTTCAAATCGGTCTTTCTGATGAGTAAATTTATGGTGTTATTTATTTGCGTTGTTTCTTTTGTTTGGTTCGCTTTCCAGTGTGGGTTTGTTTTATTGTCATATTCTATGGGTACTAGGGGGGATTGAAGTTGACAATAAGAAGGTTTAAAGATACATATGGGGATTGGTACCCACTTCTGTGCTTGTAGTTTTCCTATTTTTCTTTCCTTTTTTTTTTCCTACTTTTTTTTTCCCCTTTCCTTTGTTTTCATGCAAACTGAAAGTATCTAACAAACAACTTCAAAATTACAGTTCAAAAGATGAAAGAAGTAATATATGTTGATTTGTATGAAATAGATACACACTCCATTATACATGACATCATTGATGAGGTTTTTCATAGCAATGGCCTTTTTAGATTGGATGCATTCTCATATATTGTAGGGGATTGCCTTTTCGATGCATTTCATGTTCTACTGCATTTCCGTTATTCCTCAACCGACCTGCGCAATGGATTGATAGATTATTTCTTGGGTTGTTTAAAAAATGGCAACGCTGAGGCATTGGAGTCGTATGAATACGAACTGGAATCTGATTTTCTTCGGCGGTTGCATGGAATACATGATGTCGCTACGTATTTTTCAAAGATGCGGTTGTCTTCATCTGCAATTCTACCTGCACATGAGAGGGGACTTTGGGGAGATACATTTTGTATATGGTGTCTGTCTAACTAGCTCAATATATCAATTGGAATATGGTCATTGACAAGAAAAACAAGATATCTACTATTCAACAAAACTGCATCTGACAATCCATATTGCATTTTGTTCCATGATGCCAATGTTGTCAGTGATCATTATGAACCACTATTGTACAGAAAAATGTCCATATGCAATGTTGAAGGAGCTCATATTTACTTGTCCCTCATTTGAAAATACCTTGAATCGCAGTGGAAACAGATTATGCATCGCATAGACTTCCATGGTTTACAGCTAGCAACAACCGTTGTGTCTAGCTGTGGAGATAGTTTTCTGAATGGAATTTGTTGTTTGGTAGAAACATTGTTCGATGTGCAGTCGTTGCGGCTTTACACTGTACAGTCCTTTTGCAATGCAAATATAAGCAGCAGCCAACAGGATTTTAGGTGTGTGCATCAGCACCTTTCGCCATATCTCCTAGAAAATATGTCGGCAATTGGAAGTTGGCAACAATACCTTGTAAACATGGCATTGCCATATGAAAAGGGGAATGTGGAGGGTTGCAGATTTTTTTTGCAATGGTTGTCTATAATGTTTAGAGTAAATATCCAGGTCTGGTCGGCCTTGCAGATGGCACTGTCCATTCTTGGTCTATTGATTCAAATTATAATCGAACAATTGGCATCCTCTCGTTGAAAACAGATACAACACATATACACTATCAACCTTTGCTTGGGCATATCAGTGGTTCAGGGTTCAATGTCCATGCCACCCAAACCGCATCGAATCTGCATACGCATGGCATGCTTTTTAGTGAGAATGAAACTCCTCCCAGTTGTGATATGGCCAAACAGGGCTTGAAACAAAAATCCTTGCATGAAATTCATGATAGTTGTGATGAGGCCATACAGGGCTTAAACAAAAAACGTAGAGTAAGTTATCACAACTTGAAAAAATCTATGAGTAAAATTCGTCCCAATTGTGAGGCCTTAAACAAAAAACATACACTAAGTTATCACAACCTAAATCATAGTGAAATTCATCCCAGTTGCCATCAGGTCATTGTGCCCTTGGACAAGAAACGTAGAGTAAGTTACCACAACTTGAAAAAGTTCATGCGCGAGAGAAAAAAATACATTGCTATGCTTCCTTTTAGAGAGAAACTCACATATCACAATCTAAAGAAATGTGTTCATGCACAACACAATAGAAACAGGTACGGTTGCATATCCCAGAATGGGCATGCAACTGTCACATTTTGTGGCCTAGAAGCAACACCATGCACTACTACCAATGAAAACCAATAAACATTTTCTACTCATACTTACCTGCGAAAGAAAAATGCAAGACAGACCTACATGAAACAAATTAAAGACACTCATTCCATTGCATGTGCAATTTGTGAACAATTGAATTTCTCAAAAAACAGTAAGTCTTCCACGCCTGATTTGCAAGCAGAATACCTCTGCTTGATAGCGCACAATAAACCATTTTCCAGTGGAAAATTTTGTCTTCCATGCAAAGGGTCACTTGAAAATGGAAAACTTCCACAATTTGCAACCCCTAACCAAATAAGATGCAATACACCACTACCAGATGTAAGTGCACTTACAGAACTTGAGGAGAGACTTGTGTCTCTGTGAATTTCATTTGCACAAATCAGGCCTTGGTGCTATAAACGACCCCAGATGGGCTTAATAGGATCAATTATTAATGTGCTTGTTCAGCTAGATGTTGTGCAAAAATCCTTGCCACAATTCATTAGAGATACAATGACAATTGTTGTGGCTCTGAAAATACGCTTGCAATACAAAAATTCCTATCAGATAGGCAAAGTGCATGTGCATGCTGTTATGAAAGCATTAAAGGAATTATGTTCCAGGGCCCTGTACAAAGCACAAAACATTTGTATAAATGACAACTAGAATAATGTTATTGTAGAAGAGGATGCCAACTCTGCAGAGACTCTAAAAAATGATAGTGAATTTGATACAAGTGATGAATCGGAGAATGAAACACCTGTTGAGACATTGGTGCATGGATTCACTGATTCACAGTGCATTTGTGACTTGCAAGACAAGATTATCGAAATTTCACCTGCTGAGGAGCAGCGTCCACTTGGAATATTCAAGGAAAAATTCATTGAGGAAATGAACTTTCCAACACTCTTCTATGGATATCCACGTGCCACCGACATTACAAAACAATTCAATTATCATAAAATAGTCTGATGGGAGTTGTTACATTCAAGCGGTGACTTCTCCTGTCACATAAAAAAATTGTTTTTCAAAACAATGTGCATAATAATAGAGCAAGTTCTCTCTTGCATGTGGGTCCGAATAAGAAAAGGTAAGTTACAAGGAAGAAAGTTGTTGGCCAAGGATGTCAAGTAAAAAGTAAACCTAGAAAAAATTCTGAAATCCGATATTGGATACATAGATTTCAAAAACATTTGCACCTCTCCTGACTATTTGCAACAAAACAAAAAAACTATTTTTGCAATGATCCGACAATTGGGCCCGCCAACATTTTTCATCACATTTACAAGTGCAGAGCATTGCTGGGATCCATTGGTAGCTACCGTATCTAACCTGCATAGGAACAAGAAACGTAAAAAACAAATCGATACACTGGAAAATAATGACATTGACTACCTCATAAGAAAAGACCCAGTGACATGTACTCGCTACTATAGACATAGAATAAATGCTTTGAGACAATTGATATGCCATGATGAAACATTTTTCGGGAAACTATCGGACTACTTTTTTGTGACTGAATTCCAGAATAGGGGAAATAAACATGACCATGCACTGTTGTGGATAGAGGGTGCACCATTCTATGGAACTGACAACAATTCAGAGATCAAACAATTTGTGGAGAAATACATAACATGCAACACAGATCATTTGGATCCAGAATTTGTCAAAGTTCATACACATTACCATACAAGAAGTTGTAGAAAATGAAAAAACTCGCATTTCAGATACAACTTTCCCGTGCCACCAATGAGAGCTGCAAGAATCATAGAGCCACTTAGTTTAGAGGACAATGTTGTTTTTGAGAAATCTAAATCCTTGTTCGCATTTCTAGAACAAGGAGAATTTGACGAGATGATGAGCTTTGATGCGTTCTTGACAGAGCTAAATCTATCATAAGATGATTACATCAAAGTCATACAATGTACGCTTAAGCAACCAACAATTTTCCTTAAACGAAAACTTTCCCATATTTGGAACAACAGTTTCTCCAAGGACATGCCAGTTATGTGAAAAGAAAATATAGATGCGCAGTATGTGCTCAATATGACAAAGGTTGACAAATCTATGACAAGTGCATTCAGAAGAATACATAAAGAACATGAAAGAAGTCATATTGATGCCATACAAATGATACACACACTTGGAAATACATTGCTTAATATTCAACAAATGTCGTCTCAACAAGCAGTTCACATTGCACTTTCCCTGCCCCTCACTTATAGTTCAAGAAAATGTGTCTTCATAAACACATCTCCACTTGAAAAACGCACATTTGTTCTTAAACCACCGGTTTTACTAGAACAAGATCATGACAATTCAGAAGACATGCTATGTCGCTTTATTGTTTATTATTACCTCCAGCGTCCATCTCCTATTATGCATATCTACTTAGCAGAATTTGTATCGCATTACAAAAAAAATGGTGCACCCATATCAAAAATAAAAAAACCCTATGTGATACGGTTTGTCAAATACAATAAACATCCTGACTATGAAAACTATTGTAGAGAAAAACTGTTGTTGTACGTTTTGTTTGATGAAAACGAAGAGACATTAAAACATAACTTCTCTACATGGGAGGTTGCGTATGTTGCCTCTAAGACTGTAGTTCACATCAATGAATCTAGATTTACCTACAATGTTAATCCAACATGGGGTGATCTAGAAATTCCAGTTAATGATCTAGAAAACCATGACAATCCTGATGAGACATTCACAAACCGAAAAACAACTAGAACTCCTTGCGAGTCCTATGACTTACAAGCGGATTTGCCTCGTCCTCCAGCAGGTGGAAGTGAAAAACGTATCAATATTGGTTTTCAAGTCACAAAACATCCTTTCCTAATTGAAAATAATGAATACCACACAATAAGACGTCTCTTGAATCGAGAACAACAAACAATTCTAAAGGATATTGCTCTTAAAAAATGCTTGAACATGGAAACACATGTGCACTTGTTCCTTACAGGCGGAGCATGAACATGCAAGACATTCACAGCAAAAGCACTGTTCCAAATTCTTACATGAATCTATGATTCAAACAATTCCTATGATCCTATGAAACCAAAGGGCCTAATAGTTGCATACAAATGAAAATCTGCATATAATGCAGGTGGAACAACAGTCCACTCTGCATTTTTAATGCCTTTTAACAAGTCATGGTTTCTTCCACTTAGAAAGGAAATGTTGGATACACTGTCTAAGCTTTATGAGGAACTCCAACTTGTCTTTATTGATGAAGCATATTTGATTGGAAGTCAGTTCTTGTATTCCATTGACAACCGACTAAGAAGCATAAAACATGTGCACACAAAATACTTTGGAAACATTGACATGATATTATGTGGGGATCTTTACCAGGCACAACCCATCCAAGATTATTTTATATTTGAACAACCTATCATTAACATGGAAACAATGATGCATGACTTTTGGAGAGACAATATTAAATGCTTTGAATTGCATACTATAATGCGTCAGACAGATGAAACATTCATTGCAATTCTGAATAGAATGCGGACAAACATCCAAACACATAATGACTTAACATATATCAATTCAAGGTGCTTGCGGCCTACACCAACGAACCCAACGTTCCCTTACATGTTCTACACAAATAAGGATGTTGCAATGCATAACAGCCACATGCTATCGCTCATGCCTGGTGATGATATCATCATCAATTCAATTGACCTGAAAGAAGACAACCATGGAAATGTACCACATCATGAACATACAGCCACTTTACCTTTGCAGTTTGTCCTCAAATTAGAAATGTTGGTTGAAATATATGCCTGTAACTATGATTCACATGATGGCTTGGTCAATGGTACATATGGAATACTCAAAGACTATATGAAAACAAAAAAACTTGATGTCCTTTGGATTAAGTTCCATGAACCGCATATAGGAAAGCAACAAGAAAGCAAGTTGTCTTATCTATATAATTCAAACACTGGAAGCGATTGGACACTTGTTTTACGAATATCAAAGCCAGTATTGACATCAGCAAAGACAGGTCGACTGAAAATTCGAAAACAGTTTCCGATTAAACTTGCATGTGCACATACAGTCCATAGATCGCAAGGACTAACACTTGATAATGTTGCATTTCAGCCTGCTGGAATTCAGATACATGGACTTGTATACACAGCATTGTCCCATGTCAGAAGCATAGACTCCTTGTATTTACTAAGTCCTCTTACAAAAGATAACTTCAAATTCAAACAGAAAGTTGTTATTGAAATGGAAAGACTCAGAACCATCGCAAAATGGCAATTGCACTATGATTATCAATTGATACAAACAAATTCATCTATATCAATTCTCTAACTTAACACACACATCTTAAATGCACAGATTGATGATATACTCAATGACTATGATACAATGCAATCCGATATTATGTGCTTGCAGGAAACATACATGGCATTATGCATGCAGAACAAACAATTCCCAAATCACAATTGCATATCAAGTTACATTACATATGGGGTGATGATATTGGTGAAAAAACATGTACCAATTTTGGACCATATATATATCGAACAAAAGAATGTTGAGGTGGTGCTTCCAATTTTTTTCCATATGAAATAGAAGTTGCAATACTAAATCTGTATGTTGCTCCCCATGCAGCATTCTCCAACATAGTAGATGTTATTTCCAATGCATTGGGCCATTTCCATATGAACGGACCCATTGTGGTTGTAGGAGACTTCAATATTGACATGCTACAAAATAATGGCAGAACAAAAGAATTGGAAAACTACATGTGCAAATACAGTCTTCGCTTTCTTTTGAACAACACAAGCCATCTGCAAAACGCACTTATTGACCATGTGTGGTAGAATGTGCCCATTCCTCAATACAGTATGTTTATCTTAGAAACATATTGGTCTGATCACAATACAATTGGTATTGTACTTGAATTATGAGATATATATCAAACATATTGCAAAGTCATATTTCTATGTTTCAAAGCATATTTGTGTAGCTTGTTGCAAAAAAAAAAAAATTATCCAGCTTCTTAGTTTTCCCTGATTTGTACACATATTGGTCTAGTCACCGTGCAATTGGTGTTGTACTTGAATTATAAAATATACATTATGCAAAAGAAAAGAAAAAAAGGTACATCCTTCTAAAAACTATTTGTTACTCTATTCATGTTATTCTATTCTTTTTAGTATATGTACATAGTACTTGCATTTTTCTTTACATGTTAACTTATGTTCATATTCCTTTTGTTTTGTACTTTTGTTCATAGAAACAAACCGGAAAACTAGACGCTGCAAAGAACTCCTAACCAGAGATGTAGAGGAATCCATGCAAAGGTGTGTTTTTCCTGCCCGTGTTCCATATTAAATAGTTTTTCGTTTACTCTGTGTCTATTTGTTGAACTAGTTTGCAGCTGTGTTTTTTATTTTTTTTTATTTTGCGCCTCCTTTGACACTCCATATCTTCCTCTACATTCACTTGTCTTCATGTGTGTAATACATATTCAATCTTGAGCTCGCCAGTCCTGGAGTCCGTCTGTCAATTTGTATATCGCGGAACTCTGAATGTTGTTTGGAGGACACGGAACAATAGAAGTGCAATGTTGAGCCAGCCATCCCGCAAGTCCACTTGTCAATTTGTATATCGCACAACTCTGGCTACTATTTGCAGGACACGGGACATTAGAGGCCCAATTTAGAGTCCGTCAGCCCGCAAGTCTGCGATCCAAAAAAGTGGATAAGTATGGAATAAGGAATCTGTACATGCTCTATAACATGTCATGTCCATACTTTATAAAAGTACATATTTAGTATGTATTGCTCGTTTCTCAGAGCCTGCCAGCCCTGGAGTCTGTCTCTCAATTTGTATATTGAGGAACTCAGAAGAAGTTCAATGTTGAGCCAACCAGCCCGCAAGTCCACTTGTCAATTTGTATATCACACAACTCTGGGTGCTATTTGCATGACACGGAACATTAGAGGCCCAGTTTAGAGCCCGCAAGTCCGCGATCCAATAGAAGTGCAATGTTGAGCCAGCCAGCTTGCAAGTCCACTTGTCAATTTCTATATCGTGCAACTCTAGGTGCTATTTGCAGGACACAGAACATTAGAGGCCCAATTTACAGCGCGCAAGTCCGTGATCCAAAAAAGTGGCTAAGTATGGAATAAGGGATCTGTACATATTTAGTATGTATTGCTCGTTTCTGGGAGCCCACCAGCCCTGGAGTCTGTCTGTCAATTTGTATATCACAGAAATCACTAGAAGTACAATGTTGAACCAACCAACCCACAAGTCCGCTTGTCAATTTGTATATCACAAAATTGTGGGTGTTATTTGTAAGGCACGGAACAATAGAGGCCCGTTTTTTAGCCTGCCAGCCCGAGAAACCGCAATCCAAAAAGTGTTCATGCTCTATAAAATCTCATCCACCCCGCAAGTCCTCTTGTCAATTTGTATATCGCAGAACTTTGGGTGCTATTTATAGGACACGAAACAATAGAGGGCTATTTTTTGAGCCCGCCAGCCCAAGAACCCGTTATCCACAAAGTGACCAAGTATGGGATGCAATATCCGTACATGCTCTATAAAATCTCATGTCCATACTTTATAAAGGTACATATTTAGTTTTTCCTGGTTTGTACACATACTGGTCTAGTCACCACATAGTTGGTGTTGCACATGAATTATGAAATATGCACTACAAGTCCAATCGATCTCTTTCGCCTCCTTAGCCAATTTTATGCCCACGGCTTCCCCGCTACGCATTATCGAACTCTCATTCCCCGTGTTTCGAGTGTACATATTGCATCCAAAACTTGGTAATCCATGTCTATGCTCGCGAGTTCCCAAATGGCGGAGTGGAAAATTTCATGTCCATCTATATTTCTACATCACGAGTCCAACCGAACGTCGTTCATTTTCATAGTTCGCGAATTTTATGGCCACGGGGTCCTTTGTGGGCACCATCCAACTCTCATGCCCCGTGTGCATGGTATACATCTTGCGCCCGAAACTTCAGTGATCTACAATTGGACCTGGACTCGAAGCTTGCGAGTCATTTGCTAATTTTCTTTAATTAAATTGTACAATATCAATATTTATTATTAATAATTTAGTACTTGAAAATAATGTTTTTAGATAATGTTAGCTATATAACATATATGTTATATGTTATACATGTAGGCAATCGCAATCTTGAATCCACCAGTCCTGGAGTCCGTCTGTCAATTTGTATATCACGGAACTCCCAGTGCTACATGGAGGACACGGAACAATAGAAGTGCAATGTTGAACGAGCCAACCCAAACTCCGACTGTCAATTTGTATATCGCGGAACTATGGGTTCTATTTGTAGTACATGAAACAATAGAGGCCCAATTTTCAGCCCGCCAGCCCGAGAACCTGCAATCCAAAAAGTGGCTAAGTATGGAATGGGGGATTCGTACATTCTCTATAAAATCTGATATCCATACTTTATAAAAGTACATATTTAGTATGGATTACTCGTTCCTCGGAAAATTTCTAGGTTCGGAACTGGCGGATACACGTGCTCAGATTTCCACTTACTTTTATATCACCAGCCCGAGAGTCTGCTAGCCTGTTTCATATTGTACATATTACATGTAATATGTATTACATATTACATGTAATGTGAAATACATATTCAATTTTGAGCCTGCCAGTCATGGAGTCCGTCTGTCAATTTGTATATCGCGAAACTCTGAGTGTTGTTTGGAGGACACGGGCCAATAGAAGTGCAATGTTGAGCCAGCCAACCCGCAAATCCGCTTCTCAATTTGTATATCACGCAACTCTGGGTGTTTTTTGCAGCACACAGAACAATATAGGCCCAATTTTGAGTCCACCGGCCCGAGAACCTGGGATCTAAAAAGTGGATATTTGGAGCCCACCAGCCCGATAACTTGCGATACATATTACATGTAAAATATTGAGTTCGCCAATCCTGGAGTCTGTCTATGGATTTCTATATCACGAAACTCGGAATGTTGTTTGGAGGACACGGGACAATAGAAGTGTAATGTTGAGCCAGCCAGCCCGCAAGTCCGCGATCCAAAAAAGTGGCTAAGTATGGAATAAGGGATCTGTACATGCTCTATAAAATGTCATGTCCATAGTTTATAAAAGTACATATTTAGTATGTATTGCTCCTTTCTCGGAGCCCACCAACGCTGGAGTCCATCTATCAATTTATATATCGTGAAACTCAATAGAAGTACAAAGTTGAGCCAACCAGCCCGCAAGTCCGCTTGTAAATTTGTATATCGCGAAATTTTGGGTGCTATTTGTAACGCACGAAACAATAGAGGCCTGTTTTTTAGCCCGCCAGCCCAAGAACCAGCCATCCAAAAAGTTTACATGCTCTATAAAATCTCAACCAGCCCGCAAGTTCACCTGCCAATTTGTATATCATGGAACTTTGGGTACTATTTGTAGGACACGGAACAATAGAGGCTTGTTTTTTAGCCCGTCATCCCGAGAACTCGCGATCGACAAAGTTCCCAAGTATGGAATGTGATATCCGTACATGCTCTATAAAATCTCATGCCCATACTTTATAAGGTACATATTTTGTTTTCCTTGCTTTGTACACATACTGGTCTGGTCACGACACAATTGGTGTTGCACATGAATTATGAAATATGCACCAGGAGTCTGATCGAGCACTTTCATTTCCTTAGCCAATTTTATGCCCGCAGGTTCCCCGCTACGCGTTATCGAACTCTTATTCCTCGTGTTCTGAGTGTACATCTTGCATCCAAAACTTTAGTAATCCATGTCTATGCTCGCGGGTTCCCAGACGGCAGAGTGTCATATTTCATGTCCATCTATATCTCTACATCATGAGTCCAACCGACCGCCATTCATTTTCATAGTTCACGAATTTTATGGCCGCGGGTTCCTTTGTGGGTGTCATCCAGCTCTCATGACCCATGTGCCCGGTATACATCTTGCACCCAAAACTTCGTTGATCTACAATTAGACCCGGACTCAAAGCTTACAACTCATTTGATAACTTTGTTTAATTAAATTGTAGAATATCAATATTTAATATTAATAATTTAGTACTTTAAAATAATGTTTTTAGATAATGTTTGCTATATAGCATATATGTTGTATGTTATAGATGTAGACAATCGCAATCTTGAACCCGCCAATCCTGGATTATGTCTGTCAATTTGTATATCGCGGAACTCTGGGTGCTATTTGTAGGACACGGAACAATAGAGGCCCAATTTTGAGCCCGCCAACGCGAGAACCCGCGATCGAAAAAGTGGCGCTGCGTACATACTTTATAAAGGTGCATATTTACTTTTCCCTGATTTGTACACATACTGGTCTGGTCACCAGACAATTGGTGTTGCACATGAATTATGAAATATACACCACGAGTCCGAACGAGGGCTTTCGTTTCCTTAGCCAATTTATGGCCGTGGGTTCCCGGATACTCCTTATCGAACTCTCATTCCCCGTGTTCCGAGTGTACATATTGCATCCAAAACTTGGTTAATCCATGTCTATGGTCGGGGTTCCTAGATGGCGAAGTGGCAGCTTTCATGTCCATCTATATCTCTACATCACGAGTCCAACCAACCGCCATTCATTTTCATAGTTCGTGAATTTTATGGTTGCAGATTCCTTTGTCGAAGCCATCCAGCTCCCATGCCCCATGTGCATGGTATACATCCTATGCCCGAAACTTCGGTGATCTACAATTGGCCCCAAACGCGAAGCTTGCCACTCATTTGATAATTTTCTTTAATTAAATTGTACAATATCAATATTTAATATTCATATTTTAGTATTTGAAAATAACGTTTTTAGATAATGTTAGATATATAGCATATATGTTATATGTTATACATCTAGACAATCACAATCTTGAGCCTTCTAGTCCTGGAGTCCATCTATCAATTTGTATATCGCGGAACTCTGCCTGCTATTTGTAGGACACGGAACAATAGAGGCCCAATTTTGCGCACTCCAGCCCGAGAACCTGCGATCCAAAAAGTGTCTAAGTATGGAAGTCCGCCTATCAATTTGTATATCGCGGAAATATGAGTGTTGTTTGGAGGAAACGAACCAATACAAGTGCAATATCCAGCCAACCAATTAAATTGTACAATATCAAAATTTGTATATCGCGGAACTCCGATCCATAAACAATCGCAATCTTGGGCCCGCCAGCCCTGCAATCCATCTTTCAATTTGTATATCGCGGAACTTCGAGTGTTGTTTGGAGGACACGGAACAATAGAAGTGCAGTGTTGAGCCCGCAAGTCCGCTTCTCAATTTTTATATCGCGGAATTTTTGGTATTATTTCTAAGGCACGGAAAAATAGAGGCCAAATTTTGAGCCCGTCAGCCCGAGAACCCGCGATCCAAAGACTGTACATGCTTCCCTTCGCTATGCTCCCTGGAAGCCTACACAAAATCACACTGCTCTGCAGGCTATTGAGAATTGGAATGTCATTCGCGGGACCTCGGGTTGGCCCGTTCATGAAATCTTCAAACCCTAGTTCTGAAAACGAGCCCAACCGACATTTCCCTATTCCATACTTAGCCACTTTCCCACAATTATTCAAATATACAAACCATCTATTGAATTGCACCACCATGCCCTCTTACGTTTTACGTGTTTTGCAATCAAAAATTCTGACTCATGCAGTTTCACCGTTGGACAGTCACATGTCCTCACTATCTCCTGTAAACTTATTTTGAAGCCCATTCGACCGCTTTTCAAAGCTTTCTCTTCCCCGTCTCTGTCACCTTCACACCTGTCTATAATAAAAAATAATGTTTATATGTGTGTGTGTGTGTGTGTGTGTGTGTGTGTGTGTGTCGTGTTTCTAAATCTTTAATGCTAACAGCTCATCGTGCAGGCACTGTCTAAATTGTCATTGATGGGTGCAAGGCTCGAGAAGATCTGCCATTAATGCGCACTACACCAATATTTGTGGAGGCTTTTGTTATCCCTTCCCAATGTTAATTTCAAATACCATGGAATGCCATTCGCACGCCATCAACTTTGTTTGTTCATGAAACCTCCAATCCTTAAATGTTCTTCGTCATAACCGCCACCTTCACACTTCTAAGTATGCAATAATTAAGCTTTACTTCTAACAACTCACCATACAACATGCATAGAGATTTTCATTAATGAGCGAAGATCTTGAGGATATTTTCCATTTGCATGCATTGAACCAACATTTCCGGGGGGTTATATTATCCCCTCCCTTTTTTCATTTGAACCAACGTCTGGAGCAAATTGACGTTTTCATAAACTACTGGCAGCATCTCCATAGCAGTTCTGTAGAGATACAGTGAACATCTTCGGGCATGAGGACCAGAACCACCACAGTAACAAAGCATCACTCCAACGACCTACCACAGTAACAAATCAACCCAAAGTTATTCAAACGGATGAGTTTCATCCTAAAATTGATAGTTCTCACAAGCTTCCCATGCAGAAGAAGGGAAAAAGAATTGTAGGGGAGGCGAACGAGCCCGAAATTGAGAGTGAAAACATGGATCTTGACACTGATCTAGATAGCATATTTTGCAACCTTGATCAGTTCGGAGACGTGATTCACCATAGGTACCCAATGGACATAGTTGATGCCAAAAAAAATTACGAAGATGAATCCTTCGTATTCCAGAGTGTTGTTTTTGAAAGCTAATCTAAAAAATTAATTATTGAAAAAAGAGATGTAAAAAATAAAAAAATAAAACATCGTTCAGAACCTGATCTTGCCAATATGCAGGCGTCCAAAATCTTTGAACTTCACATGGCAACCAAAGATGCTCTTCATGATTCCATTGGAGTCATTGAGGCCGAGAATGCTAGACTAAAGGACCGGATCAAGGAATTAGAGGAAGCTTTGTTTCTTATGCCATTGCTTGGCAGTCCTTTGGTAATAACCATGCCTACGACTCCCTGCACCCCTACAACAAAGCTAAAAGGCTCCTTCAGCTTCCTTGCATCGTGTAGAGGATATGTGGAGAAAAATATCAACAAAATAATGGAACTGATTACTAAGGCCTGGGAAACATCACAAAATATGGATTCCCTGGGAAATAGGGCACATAACTTGCTCGAACTTCTGCAAATGGATTTAAAAAATGAAGAAAATTTATACTTTCACATGACCATCCCTTTTACCTTTCATGTCAACAACATGGCAGACACGACAAGAAGACAACATGATCTCCCCTCCAAAAAATGGCTCACTCAATTAGAAGCATGCTGGAAAGAGAAGGTGAAGAACCTGTATCTCATTGTCCAATCATGTGAGCAAGCAATATCAATGAAAGAAACATTACTCACAAAGCTCACCAAACTAGACTTAGCCGGAAGGACCAACGACTTCCAAGACCCCAGCTTAATTGCCAACTCGTTGGCGTTAACCAAGCAAGATTTCGATAAACAAGTTGATAATTTTAAGGCGTTGTCTTTAGAAAATTTTTACAGGATTCTTGAATATCATGAAGAACACGTGGACAACTGGCTAGTCCGTTATTCAGTATAGAATGGAGACATTCATCGGGCTCTATGGAATCTTTCTATTGATCTAAGTGAATTAGAAAATTAACTTTTCAACATTAAAATATGAAATGACATCAACTTCGCCCCCTTGAGAAGCTACATTGAAGAGAACTTGAAGTGGGTCGCCGACGAAATCCAACAAGAAAAGACATCAGCAAGCAAATAGAAGAAATACTTATATGGAACATTGCTATAAATCCTTTGTTTATCAACCCAGTTATTCAAGCGAGTCGAAGACGAAAACCAACAGGAAAAGGCATCAGCAAGAAAATACCAAAAATACTTATATGTACCATCATTGTAAGTCTATATTGATAGTCCTCTCTTTATCAATCCAGTTATTCCACCTTTTATGAATAGAAATATATATCCAAAGACTGATATCTTCCCATTTCTACTTTTCAGGTATTACACTCTACCGTCTCCCACTTCTTCTTTCCATGGTCCTATTTCTTGTACATATTTCTCTTATGGTCCATGGGAGCCCCAATCCCAGTCTATATGACAAACGCATTTAAATTTCCAGGAATATGTAACAAACTATTATTTTTTCATATATTCCAAATAAAACTATTCTTTTGTCTCCTTATATATTTATGTGCTCCTAGATTTTCATCTTCAACTATGTTGAATGTCAAGACATTATGTTTATTTTATTTCAATTCTCTTTTTTCTGATGCATATCTTTTTCTGCTTCGTCATTTTCGAAATTAAATTTGAGATAAA
>ML784734.1:467254-481290 GCA_009831015.1 Picea engelmannii
CGAGGTGTGTAAGAGATTAATGTGTTAAGGTGATTGTGTCAACATCATTGTGGATTAGGTGGTGATTGTATCAAAGGTCACAAGGACTATAGAGCATAATGTGTTCTAGGTCATAGTCCCTACATGTTATTATGTATTAGAGACTTAGTGTGTTCAATGCAATGGTGCTCATGTATTCAACATAATGGTGTTCTTCTAATTATAATTATAATTACAAAGTTAAACATTTATTACGCTTCTAAACACCTTGCAATAATAAATTAAGATATTTTTTTAATAATATTTTGTAAACTTAAAACATTCAATTATAATTAAGTTTACCCAAATTTTCAAAAATAATTTCAATACCAAAACATGAAAATTCAAAATACCACAATCATGTCATAACTTCACATACAAGTTATCTCATAACTTCTCCTACAAGTTGAGAACTTGAAACAAATATATATATATATATATATATATAGGTGGGATGAGGATAGGAATTTCAAAATTGTACCACTAGTTAAAGTCGATGGTTTTGAGAGCTCGTTTCAACGAAGAATGTTGATGTTGACGAGTCAGAAATTTTTAATCATATTTGACAAAAAAAATTCTCATCAAATTTCATTCCTTGGCGGGATCCTCATTGCTCAAAAATTATTATTATTTTCCAAGGATCTAATAACCAAACATAATCTCTAGAACCAATTGATCAGTTCGAAGTACCTAAATCCTAACTCCTTAACTTGGATACGAAGAGAGGATGAGAATTGGGAGAATGGCTTGACTCACTAGACGACACTCATATCCTCATTTCTGGTTGTACAAAATTATTTGGGCTAGAAGGTCGGTAATACATAATCTCTAGAACCAATTGATCAGTTCGAAGTACCTAAATCCTAACTCATTAACTTGGATATGAAGAGAGGATAAGAATTGGGAGAATGGCTTGACTCACTAGACGACACTCATCCTCATTTCCAGTTGTACAAAATTATTTGGGCTAGAAGGTCGGTAATGGGGAGGAGGTGAGAGTGGGAGTTGACTCCATCATGGGATGTGGACATCAGGTCAGAGTATCAGCCAAACTTGTAGAGTTTTTGTAGAGGAGGGATATAAGAACTCTTAAAGATTGTTGTGATCCAGTCAACACTTCCATTTGGACTCAGGTCTGGAAGAAAGAATATAGATCTTGGACTAGAAGGGGGGTGGAAGTGGAAAGGGGATGCCTTTACAAATGAATTAAAACATGCCCACGTGAGGATTTAGGAGGAGCCTGACAACCTCATTTCGATGAAGAATAATGTGGGAGGGGAATACATAGTGAAATCTAGTTATAATTATTTGGCTACAACGGTAAAAGGACCCCCGTTCTAGTGGAGGAAACATATCTAGAAGATTAAGGTGCCTAAGAAGAATAAGATTTTTATATGGCTTGCTCTGAAGAATAAAGTGCTAACTTGGGAGGCTCAACAAAAAAGGAATATTCAAGGTCCTAGATTTTGTATTATGTGTAGGAGGGTGGAGGAATCAATGTTCTATATATTTGTCCAATGTCCTTTTATCCCGTGAATTTTGAGTGATATCAATAAATGGCTCAACCAAAGGGATTTGTGGAACAAGGGTGAGTTGGGATTGTGTCTTAAGGGATGGTTCGATAAGACGAAACTTAAAGAATTTAGAGCATTACATTTTATTGTATTATGGTGTGTATGGTTGTCATGCAATAATCGAATCTTTGTCAATAAAGAGGTTCTAACTTTCCAGTGTTTTCTTAGGTGGTGGCTATGTTTAATGCTATTAAGCAAGATACTTCCCCTCGAACATTGCATCAGGTTGGTGATCTATGGATTGATAAAAGTACAAGTTGGGGTTTTTTCGACTGGGCATGCTAAGGATCGAAACATCTATGTGGATTGGGGGTGGTTTTATTTATCTCAGAGACACATTATTTCATCCTGAAAGAAAACTATGGTTAGGACTCAAATACTCTGGCAGAGTTAATGGCATTGAAAATTTTGTTAAAACAAGCCTTTGATTATGGGTTGAAAACATTAAAGGTCTTTGGGGATTCATTGATGGTGGTTAATTGGATGTTAGGTAAGCAACAGATTCATAACCTGGAGTAAAAAGATATGGCACTCTATCTTAAAGAATGTAGTCTTAGTGTTTGAATCTTTCTCCATAAGTCGCATCTATCCATAAGTACCTAGATAATTGGGTAGTAAAACTAACAGTATTGGTGATCCTCCTTAGTTGGTGCCTTAAGATATTGGGTCGAGTATTATTGTTTGACCCCGCATGTATATTAGAGATCTATAGCACAGGGAAAACCCTTGTCTGTAGAACCCCTGAAAACCATAACCCTTGGGAAAGGAACAAAAGAGATATAGTGTCACATAACCCTGCGTCCCGCATTCTAGTTGCGAAATTCCTACACAATTTTTCCTATTAACAATTTGGGCAATTCGTCACTCCAATATTCTTCAAGCCAGAGTATAACTCTGCATGAGTAAAAAAATATAAAAAAACAAATAGTGGTCCCGCCGACACTCTTATTCGGGACATATCCCATTAGATTCCTCTCTTCGCCTTGATCGTCATGGTACCTATCATTTTTAATCCTTTTTTTTTCTCATGGACCCAACCCCCTTCCCGACACTTATTTGGGACGTATCCCATTATATTCCACTTTTCGCCCTGGTTATTTTGGTTCCTATCGCTTGTAAGCCTTTTTTTTCTATGGTCCCACCCACCCTTCTCAAAACCCTTATTTTCCACCTATCCCATTAGATTCCTCTCTTTGCCCCATCTGTTGTGATACCCCTCACCTATAACCCTTTTTCTGTGCAGACCCACCTTCCCATTTTTTCCTCTACCCAAATGGCTCTCACCCGCAACCAAGAACTCAATTCCTTGATTATCGATAACATCCAGAAAAAGGAGGACATCAAGACCCTCAATTCCAACATTAGCAAGCTCAGTTCCTCCATTGAGACCCTCAAGGACCAATGTGCCACCATCAAAGAAATCAAAGACACACAACCAATTGATGAGCCAATCCTTGAACCCTGCCTCTTCTGAAAAACCTTCCTATCATGAAGACACCGACTCTTGTGATTTCCAAGGACCTCATTCCAATCACCTTCATCGTGACCTGCGCCTTCCTAGAATTGAGGTGAACAAAGTTTATGGCTCAGATCCCATGAGTTGGGTCACTCAAATGGAACATTATTTCTCATTGCATGACATTACTGATGAGTTGGACAAAATTTGTTACGGTATTCTCTATCTAGATCTAGAATGTTGGAAATGATGGAAATGGTGTATAAATGCATGCCAAGGGTATGTTGTTTGGACACAGTTTGTTGTATAGCTTTATGAACGATTTGACACAAACACCCACCATTTAGGCCATTTGACCAAGTTGAAATAGTGTAGCATAGTGGAAGACTTTATTGTTTCCTTTAAGCACTTGTATTTCATAATGAAGGGCATGTCAGATGCATTCTTCCGGGAGTGCTTTATCAGTGGCCTAAAGGATGAAATACATGCCCAAATCATAATGGATCACCCCTAGACTTGGTTGGAATCTACTAAATGAGACAAGGAAGCAAAAAATATTGTCTCATCCCAAACTAGAAAACCCTCATTTCTTCCTCTCCCTAAACCCATCAATCCTACCCCTCTAACCACTCCCCTCAAGATCCAGAAATTAACTAGGGCATAAATGGTTGAAAACCAACTCAAGGGTCTTTGTTATAATTGTGATCACAAATATTTTCTAGGGAACAAGTGTAAGGAACAAAATATTTGTATGGCCATGTCTGAGGGTTTTTCTGAAGAATAGGTAGATGTTTCCCCTGTGGAAGAGTTACCCCAACCATTTGATCTTACTCCACCCTATCATCCACCAAAAGTTGAACCGATGATTTCACTAAATGCCCTTACTAGATTCTTTGCTCCCCAAAACCTCAAGTTAATTGGTTACATTAATCATCAGAAAGTCATCATCCTCATTGATAGTGGTAACACCCATAATTGTATTCATCGCTGCATTTCCAAAGAAATCAATTTCTATATCCATGCAGTCAATAATTTCAAGTCATGATTTCCAATTGTGGTTCCATTAAATGTGGGGGATGTTGTGAAAATGTGCACCTCAAAATTGGTGAGTACCACTTGAAATCTCATATGTTTTCTATTGACATGGGCAGTTGTGACATTGTGCTTGGTGCATAATGGTTACGCACTCTTGGCCCCATTCTCATGGATTTTAAGGAATTAACCATGAAATTCCAACATGAGGGACAACAGTTCAAGTTCCAAGGCATCACAACAGGCTCCCCGAAGATCATTGGTTCCCATCGAATAGAAAATATCCTAAAAAAATGTCATTTTGTCATTATTTCCCAACTCCATTCCATTCAATTCATTGAGACACCCTCAATGCATCCCAACCTCCAATCTATACTCTCCCAACACTAAGTTGTTCTTACCACTCCCAATGGAATTCTCCCCTCCTGTGGCGTCCATGATCATTCCATTCCTCTCGTATCAGAAAATATTCCTCCGAATGTTCAACCTTATCGTCATCCCTTTGCCCAGAAGAATGAAATTGAGAAAAAAAAATCAATAATTGCTCGAAGAAAGTGCTATCCGTCCTAGTACCATCCCCTATTCTTCTCATGTGGTCATGGTACTCAAGGAAGAAGGCACTTGGCACATGTGTCCCAATTTTTACACCTTCAAAAAACTCACAATCAAATATAAATTTCCCATTCATGTCATTGATGACCTATTGGATTAATTGAGTGGTGCTCAATGCTTTACCAAACATGATCTGCACTATAGATACCACCAGATAAGTATGAAAGAGGAACACATTCCCAAGACTGCATTTAAAACTCATGAGGTTCACTATGAGTTCTTGGTCATACCCTTTGGCCTATGTAATGCCCCCTCCAAACCTCAAAGTCTCATGAATCATGTCTTCCATCCTTTACTCTATCATTTTGTTTTAGTTTTCTTTGATGATATTTTCATCTATAGTAAAACTTGGCAAGCCATCTCGCCCATGTGGATCAATTTCTACATATACTCTCTCAGCACAACGTTTTCCTCGATCAGTCTAAATGTGCCTTTGGAGCCTCGTAAGTGGAGTACCTAGGTTATACTGTCGGCGAGGATGGAATATGGGTGGATCCCAAGAAAATTAAATCTATGTAGGATTTCCCTTGCCCTAAAACTCTTAATATCTTGCATGGTTTTATGGGTTTAATGGACTATTACCGCAAGTTTGTTCAGAACTATGGAAAAATTGCAGTACATCTCACTGTTCTCCTTAAAAATAATGTTTTTACTTTGACTCCAACAATGAATCAATCCTTCCATGCGTTGAAATGGGATATGTGCACAACTCTTGTCTTGGCACTACCTGACTTCACCAAGAATTTTGTCCTGGAATGTGATGCTTCTTTTGGTCCAATCAACCTATGAAAAGGAAATGTTGGCTATTCTGCATGTAGTGGATCTTTGGCATCCTTATCTATTTGGGAAATGATTCCAAATTAAAACTGATCATCGGAGCCTTGATTATTTTCTGGAACAATGAATTTCATCCTTGGAGCAACAAAAAGGGGTGACCAAGCATGTTCACCTTGATTTTTCTCACTAGGAGGGCGCATATAACATGCATGAGGAAAGAAGGGCACATATCATGTGCATGCACGTGTTTCTATCACCTCCACACGTGGGACTCAGTTAACTGATGATTGTTGGGTATGTGTTATATTCTTTGCACGAGTAGTAGTGTCACATGCCTCGGGAAATGTGTTGCATGCCTCAGGAAACATGTCACATGCCTCAAGAAACATGTCACATGCCTTGAGAAACATGTCACATATTTAGGTGGTTTTTCGGCACATGGTTTTTTGTCGATGGTTTTCTATTTACTGTTAAGGAATTAGGGTTGTGGACTAATCCAGGTCATTGGGTTAGGGTTTTGGATGTCGTTGGCTCCTATATGTATATTGTATTGTAAACAATCTAACATATGAATGAATATAGAATATGTTGGTTTTCCCGGTTTGGGTTTCCAGGGGAAAAATCTTTGTGTAATGTTTGTATTTGTCATTGTATCTTTTATGTTCTTTTACTGAATATCTGTTTGCAGTAGATATTGTACAAGGTTAAAATCTACATTTGGTATCAGAGCTTTGTTGGCTTTAGGGGGACACCTTTGTGGTCAAGGGTTTGGCTCGGGACTGTGATAAGCCCTGTTACAGTGGGAGATCTGTGGTATTGATTTTTCAGGTGAAAAGAAATGGCAAGCAATTCGAAGATGGAGATCGAGAAGTTTAATGGGGATATTTTTGAGCTATGGAAGCTCAAGATGGAAGATATATTGGTGGACAGAGATTAGTGGATCGCGGTAGATCTAGGTACTACACCTACAGGAACTTCAGCAGATGACTGGAAAAAGTTGGATCGGAAGGCAAAAATCACAATCCGACTGTGTCTCTCCGATTCAATATTATTGAATGTGTCAGAGGAAGCTACAGCCAAGGATTTATGGGAAAAGTTGGGGAAGTTGTATCAGTCTAAGTCCCTGGTAAATAAAATTCCTGAGAATGAAGTTGTATAACTTGAGGATGAGAGATGAAGACTCAGTGGCAAAGCATTTGAACGCCTTCAATATTGTGGTAAGTCAGTTAGTATATGTTGAGATTAAAATTTCAGATGAAGATAAATGTATTAGTTTAATTTGTTCTTTACCAGACTCCTGGGATGGTCTGGTTGTGGCCATAGGTAGTAATACAATTGCCTTGAAGTTTGAAGAAGTGGTCTCATCCTTGTTGTCGGAGGAGATGAGATGGAAGAATATGGAAGGACAGAGCACAAACACATTATTTTCAAGAGGATGTTCCCAAGAAAGGAATAGATATAATTTCTCAAGTGTGAGATCTAAGTCTAAGGGTAGATCTAAATCTCTTGGAAATTTTGTAAGGGTATGTTGGAGATGTGGAAAAGAAGGGCACTACAAGAAGTAATGTAGATCCAAGGTTGAGAAAAAGAAGGGATCTGAAGAATCTCATTCTACAGAAGAAAATACCTCCAAGGAATAAGGAGGGGATGTGTACTTGGCTTCTTCAAGCACACATGCAGATCATGAGGCATGGTTGGTTGACTCTAGTGCATCCTTTCATATGACTCCCCACAGGGAGTGGTTCTATGAATATGAAAGGTATGATGGAAGTAATGTTTTTTTAGGTGATGATTCGACAACCAGAATCATAGGACAAGGAAGAGTCAAGTTGAGGCTCATAGATGGAAGGATTAGAACACTGCCTAGTGTCTTGCACATCCCAGTTTTGGCCAGAAATTTGATTTTTGTAAGCAAAATGGATGATGCAGCGATAAAAACAATATTTGAAAAGAAAACCTCCAGGATGGTTTGAGGAGCAATGGTGTTGCTAAAAGGAGTTCGGTTTGGAACTCTATATAAGCTGGAAGGAAGCACTATTAGTGATGGGTGTAATAGTTCCATTGTTCCTTATATTGGAGTTGAAGAAGAAAGAACTCCTACATTCTTTGGGGAAAAGTTTATGATCTGGCATCAAAGACTGGGGCATATCAGAGAGAAGGGTCTTCGACTACTACACGATAAAAGTATGGTTGAAGGTATGTCTAACTACTCTCTGGATTTTGATTTCTGTGAACATTGTATATATGGGAAGCAGAATAGGGTAAGATTCCCCTCTGGTGCAAAGAGGGCAGAAGGAATCTTACAGCTAGTTCACAATGATGTTTTTGGACCTGTGTCAGTCCCATCATTGGGAAAATCTGTGTACTACGTCTCATTTATTGATGACTTATCGAGGAATACTTGGATATATTTCCTCAGGAAGAAATGTGAAGTCTTTGACAGGTTTAAAGAGTTTAAGGTTCTTGTTTAGAATCAAACAGAGAAAAAAATTAAGGTGTTGAGGACAAATAATGGCGGAGAGTCTCCGGGAATGGATTTGAATAATTATGTAAGAATTGTGGTATAGCAAGGTAGAAGACTAATCCATATACACCTCAGCAAAATGGAGTTGTAGAAAGGATGAATAGGACGATGATGGAAAAAGCAAGGTGCATTCTCAGTGGTGTCGGGTTAGGGCAAGAATTTTGGGTAGAGGTAGTGGGTATTGCATGTTACCTAGTCAACAGATCACCCTCGTCAGCGTTGGATGACAAGACTCGACAAGAGGTATGGACTGGTAAGTAACCTTCTCTCACACATCTCAAGGTATTTGGTTGTGATGCATATGTTCATATTCTAAAGGAAAACAGAAGTAAGTTGAATAAGAAGGATGAAAAGTGTATCTTTATTGGATATAAAGATGGTCTCAAAGGTTATAAACTTTGGAACCAAGAAACTAAGAAGGTAGTGTATAGACAATATGTGGTATTTAGAGAAATGAAGGATGTTAAACAGGAAGTCCTACCAAGTAAGGAAGAACCAGAGAAAATAGAGTTTGATTTAAAGAATGATGAATCAGACTCTACAGAAGAACAGGAATCAAAAGAAGAAGATCATCATACTCCAGTATTGAGGAGATCGATTCGAAAAAGAAGGCTACTGAAAAGGTATACTCCATCTGATTTCCTTTCAAATTTTTCTTTGTCTATTATTGATGATGATCTTAGATCTGTCAGGGATGCAGTGGATTCAGAGGATGCAAATCTCTGGAAAAGGGCCATGAATGAATAAATGGCATATTTGGATAAGAATGAGGCTTGGCATCTAGTGGAGTTGCCAACTGGAATAAATCCCATTGGTAGAAAATGGGTATTTAAAAAGAAGTTGAATGCAGAAGGAAAAATGGAGAAATACAAAGCTCAGTTAGTAGCAAAGGGTTATTCCCAGTTTGAGGGAATTGATTTTGGTGAGATTTTTTCTCTTGTTTCCAAGTTAACCTCCATAATATTTTTGTTATCTGTTGCTACTACATTTGATTTTGAAATAGAACAAATGGATGTGAAGACAACATTACTACGTGGGGATCTGGAAGAAGAAATCTATATGAAGCAACCAGAAGGTTATGTCGTGAAGGGAAAGAAGGAGTTGGTATGCAAGCTGAAAAAGTCCATGTATGGTTTAAAACAATCACCAAGGATGTGGTATCAAAAATTTGATACTTATATGTTGGGACTTGGCATCACAAGAAGCAAAGAGGATCATTTTGTGTATTTTAAATTAATTGGTGATCATTTGATTTATTTGATCTTGTATGTGGATGACATGTTGCTGATAGGAAACAACAAGGAGATTATCCAGGATGTGAAAATTCAGTTGTCCTCTAAATTTGACATGAAGGATCTCGGTGCTTCAAATTTAATTTCGAGCATGGAAATTAAAAGAGATCAGAAAAGGAGGAAACTTTGGTTAAATCAGATAAAATATGTCAAGACGATATTGTAGAGGTTTAATATGCAGGAATGTAAACCGGTCAAGGTTCCTATTAATGTTGGTGTAAAGTTATATGTGGATCAATGTCCCAAGACACATGAAAAGGAGGAGGACATGTCTCGTGTTCCATATGCAAGTGCAGCTGGAAGTTTGATGTGTGCAATGGTTTGTACTAGTGTTATTAGATAAATCCGTAAGTGCGGACACAAACCGATCTCCCTAGATCCACCTGGTATCTAGAACAAAACAGGACAGAATAATACACTTTCCCTAGATCTAGCCTATTGAATGAACTGAGAGATAAGGGCTATGGACATACCTTATGAACGCTTTCCTTAGATCTATGTTGTTCCAAGCTTCGCTTCAATGCTCTCGTCTCGTCCAGATCACAACAAAACGAACCAATCGAAGTAAAGACAAGTTAAGATATTCAATGACTAGTCTATACATATGATCAAGGAATTATGTAATAAAATGACATCATCTTTATGGGAAAGAGACATATTACTGTATTGCATTAATTGAAAGTGAAACTTACAACCTAAGCCTTGATGCCATAGGTCTCCTTTCGATGGCTTCTAGCTCTGACACACACACTTGCTCATGTATGAAGAAAATCTACCACATGTGTTGACCTTGCTGTTGTCTCTTGCTGCTGTAGCATCAATCCTTCATACTGTCTTGCACTAATTCTCTAATCAAACTCTTGCTAACTTGCTGCCAACTGAACTTAACCCTTTCCATGAGCAATCTCCTCAATATATAGGAAGAGATAGATTAGTTACTTGGATAGGGAATGATCCCAAGATATCTGGAATGACAGTACTTGAATAACCACTCAAAAGCCAACTCACCCTTCTAGAAGATTCCCTTCTAGAAGGTTCAAGATCTTTATCTTTTTCCCCTTTAAGAGCATGTTCGCACCCTAACCATGAGTACAGTGCACCCTAACATGTTTCAAAGTGTGAATTCTGGAAGAAGACAACTATAACTTTTCTCAGGAAAGTATTCTTGGTAAAGAGCTTGATTTTCCATCATCATGACACCATCACAATGACCAAATTTGTGGATAACAAAATGCCCCCCAAAGTCTGAGAGCGGAACCAGTGACAGTCGATAGACTTTGTAAGCTGCATGTGTGTGTCAAGAACCAAAAGCACATCTAATCAGAGACCTGCAAATATCCAAGCATCAACAGAATATCATATATATCAATTCCGAGGTAGGCATTCCCATACTCAGATCATAGACTGATGACATCATAAATCAAGGTCATGGCCACCAATCATACAAAATAAATTATGAATGAGTAAATTAAAACATAGAAAATCAATGTGCATCAACAAATTTTTGAAGTTATTATGAATCATGGTTTTTTACAAAATAACAAACAGCGATCAATCTACACTCAGCAGTATAGTATTTAATATTCTATATGCTAGGATATATACAATTTCATCTAAAACACTTTTTAACTAGATAATATATATCTAAACATATAAGGCATTAAATACTATGCTAAGGGATACATATTGTTTACTATCAAAACTAATCCAAAAAAAATAATTAAATAAAGCAACAATACTAAAATTCTAAAAACAAATTTGATCTCAAAAAATTTACAACAATATTAAAAAATTTATGACATACATTTTTATTTTAACACAAACACAAAGAAGAATCATTATAAGAAGATTTACTCTCAAATTCCTCAACGCATTCATGAAAAAACCATGACTTCATAACCACGACCAATAAAGCAGATTCACCATAAAATTCCTCACGCTTTCATGAGAAAGCCATGACTTCATAACCAGATCCCATAAATACTTTAAAAAAAAAGCACAAGTGAAGAAAAGTTACAACTACTACATATTTTAATGTGAGACTAGAAAAAGTTATACCAAGTTTTTCAAAAACCGTTACAACTACTACAGATTTTAAGGCGAGACCAGCAAGGCAAGCTTTTCAAGGTTCACGTGATTCAAAAACCGTTGGTTACCTTAGATAATAAGTTACGGAATAATCACATGTATTATAAATTTGAGGGTGTATATATCATTTGTCGTAGCATTGAATGTTATCAATGTGAATTATTTCTAATTAAAAACAACACATTATGAGATAGTTACAAGCTTAAAAAAAAGCATCTTACAAATATATAAGATATATTGGCAAACTTATCTAATTGTTAAGAATAAACAATTTTTTTAACAAATACCATCTATACTTGCCCAATATTATATCTTTAAAGATGTATATACCACCTGCCGCAGTATTGAATGCTGCCAATACAAACTATCTCTAACTAAAGACAACACACTCACTGAAATAGTCACATACTTAAGAAAAAGACATCAAACAAATATAGGCATATTGGCAAGCTTATCTAATTGTTAAGAATAAACATTTTTTAACAAATACCATCTATACTTGCCCTTACATCTATTGGCTACAATATTTGCTATGGTGTTTGGGGAACTTTCAACCACTGCATTGACCTTGTTATGTCTTAGACTAGCTGTTTTTTAATGATTTTTGTGCAAGAGACAATAAGCATAGATAGTGGTCTCCAACCACTACATTGAACTTCATGTGCAACAATGCTATCTTCCATTTTTAGTGACTTTTGTGCAAGACAGTTGATATAGTTACTCGTCTCCAACCACTGCAATTCCCACACTGTCAGTCAGCATCTGTAATCCAAAAGTCAGGCTGCAAAAGTCAGGTTGCAAAAACAACGTATCCAACATTCAGGGTGCAAAAATAATAACAAACCGGGAAAATTTTTGTGAGAGAAAATAATAACAACCGAGAGAAAATAATAACAACCACAACCATCGAAGGAGAATTTTTTTATTTCCAAAACCATCCAAAGAGAATTTTTCTATATTTCCAAAAAATATATGAAGAGAATTTTTCTATATTTTCAAAAGATATATGAAAAATAAGAAAATCTTTTTGAGAAAAAAAATTAATTTTGAAATGATTTATAAAGAAACACTTTAATTTTTTATTTAAAAAACTAAAGTAAAAAAATGTAAATATACCATTTTTAAAAAAATTAATATAATTATCCATACTAAAAATTCTCGTACTTAAAAAAGCATTACTCTTCAAAATAAAATAACAATCTAACACTAATATTCCATGCTAACCATTAAAAAAACACAATACACCAATATTCCATGCTAACCATTAAAAAAACACAATATAGAAATATTAAAAGACTAAAAAGAGAGACATCGTTATTCACCTGAAGGAAAGGGAATATAATTATAAATGGCATTACTTATTCTTGAGCATTATCCATCGTCTCTTTACATTATTTTAATTTATTATTTATTATATATTATATATTATTTTATTTTAAATACATTTAATATTATAAATTTATTTATAAATTTAAAAAAAAATATTTATTAATATTTATAATTTTATTATTTTAAATTTACATAAAATAATAAATAAAATTATTTCTATTTACATAAAATATTTGTAATTGAGTTTCAAAGATGTTAGAAGTTCTTTTGGATGTAAATATAGGTTGGAATAATTAAGGATGAGGAGTGTACTTAAATAAGTTAAAAATAAATAAATGAGGTGAAGCTAGTTTCAACAATTTGCAAGCGAGTACTAGTAGGAACTTGTGACTTAACAAGGTTTGAGGCGTCTCAGTACTAACAAGAAGACTTAGCAAGGGTTGAGGCGTCCTAATACTAGCAAGAAGTCTTTCAAGGTGAGCTTATATCCCAGGGTTGCATATCTTAGCAAGGCTAGAGGTATCACAGTACTAGCAGGAAGCCTGTCAGGGTGAGCTTCTATCTCAAGGGGTACCTACCGTAGGCCAAATATTAAACATCACGTATAGCTTCTAGAAGGAACCCTATCAGGGTGAGCTTCTATCTGAGGGGGCACCTACCATAGCAAGGCTTGAGGCGTCCTAGTACTAGCAGAAAGCTCGTTATGGTGATTTTCTATCCCAGGGGGCACCTACCCAAGGCAAAATATTAAACATCATGTATAGCTTCTAGCAGGAATCCCATCAAGGTGAGCTTCTATCACAAGGGTGCCTACCTTAGAAACGCTTGAGGCATCCCAATACTAGTAGGAAGCCCATCAAGGTGATCTTCTATCCCAGGGGGCGCCTACCCTAGGCCAAATATTAAACATCATATATAGCTTCTACTCCCCACTGTGAGCTTCTATCCTAGGGGGTGCCTACCCTAGGCCAAATATTAAACATCATGTATAGCTTCTACCCCTCGTTGTGAAATTTTATCCCAGGGGGAACCTACCCTAGGACGAATATTAAACGTCATGTATAGCTTCTACCCCCTACTAGTTTTGAACTTGTGACCTCCAGGGAGAAAACACATGTTCTCTGACCATTAGGCCCACTAAAGTTGCACAAATAAATCAGGAACTTATAAGATATAAGTTGTTATTTGTATGGCTATGGCATAAGGAAATGAGGGGCCAATCGATTCACTAAATAAAGTGGCTCTTCATTTCTTTATACCATAGATATAATTTTGTTATGTTATGGCTATGGTATAAGAAAACGAGGGGGCTCCTCATCATAGTCATATTTTTT
>ML784734.1:494598-515652 GCA_009831015.1 Picea engelmannii
CAACAAATGCAAAATATGATAACCAACTTCTTCCATTCATTAATGGTGCACAACCATAGATTCTAGAGGTGAATAATGTAGCACACACCAATAAGGGTGGTGACCACCATGTATTACCATATAGACTCAAAGTTGTAGTATATAGCACAATTAATATATAGGGCTCGTGTTATATGTGATATACGACCCTAAAGCTACATGCACATCAAGGAATTAACACATTTTAATGAAAATATATTAAATCATTATAGCATAACTTGAAAGAACATAAAGAAAACACAACTAGATCTATGCACTAAGTTAGAACAATAACTAAACATTTCTAACTCAAGAACGGAGGGACAACAACCTAGTGGGCTAACTCAAGTGGTTAAGTGCTTTGAGATTCATTTTAGAGATATCGAGATTGATTATCTAGATTGGATGCCTCTATTGCACACCTCACTCAAGGTCCCTAGAGGGTCAAGGTCATTAAGTCTACATCGCTCATTTTATAATGAGCATCATCCTTAGAATGAGGGAAGTGCCTTAGGCTTCTCGATGAGTTATTTCCAAGCAAGAAAAAAAATTGGACAAAACTTAATAACATAAAACATGGAGATTATTGATTGTAAAGAAGTTGATAAAATATTATGGTAGTCTAACTATATTACATATTATGCTAGCATTGTCAACCAATTACCTTTTCCTTTATAATTGTGGTTTATTTATATATGAACAATCAATCAAGATGCATTCTTTAGGTCCACAAGTTATCCCTGAAACTTCGCATGGATACAAAGAGTCACAATAATCTGACACTCAAAACGGGCACAATCATAACTATATGCATTCAAAATACATCAAAAAGTATAAAATCCAAAAACACAAAGGGATTTTAACTCGAACAATAATAATAACTCAATAATTTGTTAAAACTTTAATGGATATATGTAACAAACCCTAGAACTTAAAGAACATACCACCCATATTTCTACCAAAATAATTCATTTTTGAATTCTTCAATTTTTGGGGTATTTTTACCTTTTGGTGCATTTTGGGTGGTCATTTTCATTTACAACTAGAAAAGCATTTTAAGAAATATATGCTTTTGCAACAAGCAAAATTCCCATGTGTCTCTTTTTCAATCAAATAAATATATGTAATTGTAATCATAGAAACACCTAAAAAAATCCATGATTAAGACTACAAAACCGCTCAATTTCCAAGTGTCTCTTTTTCAATCAAAGAAATATATGTAATTGTAATCATAGAAACACCTAAAAAAATCCATGATTAATACTACAAAACTGCTTAAAATAGAGTCATCATTTAAGACCTTGATATGTCCCCTAAAATGTCCTTATAAACATATAAATTAAGGTCTAAAGAAGCATTTGGAGTCACATCTCTACTATCTTAGACATTATTTTTGGGGTTAGTTACATCCAAAACAAAATATCTAGAAAAGTATTCCTAGTATGGTAGTGTAGCATTTGGAGTCACATCTCTACTATCTTAGACATTATTTTTGGGTTAGTTACATCCAAAACAAAATATCTAGAAAAGTATTCCTAGTATGGTAGTGTTGTTGACATCTCCTTCCATAGTTTTTTTTGACCCATTTCCCCGATATCATGAACTTGTCCACAAAGCCATGATTTTTCCTTGACATTTCATTGATGGCAGTGGTAGTTACATGGTTGAAACCAACAACTTAGCATAATGGTCATACTTGTTAAAAGGATTGTTATGTATAGGTAACCTACATAACACCCCCCAAAAAAACTAGTATCATGGATAACATGAACCCTTATTGTTTTACCTACCACCAACCTCATTTTACCCCTCTGATTCATATCCTCCACAATAAAGCAAGTTCTACACCCATCCTTTTCATCTGCTTTATATTCCCCACACATCATAAACATAAAGATAATGTCAATGAGAAGGATGAGTGCATAATTTGTCTTCCTCACGTAGATAAATCTAAGAGGTAAAATGGAGAGCATGTAAAATGGAAAGAGGGCATGTCACCCTCAATAAGATTTTTTGGGAGGCATTTTTCAAGTTATAACTGCATACACACCTATAACCAATGGAATCATTGGTTTCAAACCAATGGAATCATTGGGAAATACTAAATCATTGGTTTCAACCATGTAACTAACATTATCAATACATAACGGTAATGGCAAGTTGCAGTTCCATGTGGCAATCTCATGACATAGGAGGACATGGAAATAGATGAAAAAAACATTGTCACCATCACATTGGGAAGAAATGTCCATATATTTGTTTTATTTAGATTCCATTGAGACCATAACAACATCCAAAGTGAAGTGTTGGAATAATGGCACTAATTTTTAAATAAAGAATAATAAAATAAATTAAACAATGATGCATTACAATCAAGAGATGTCGAGAAGAGAGCGTAAAATAAATCTAATTAACTACCACACAATTAAGAGGACAACTATCACAAACTATCATAGTGAAATGCAAAAGTAAAAGAGGGAAAAAAAGAAAAATTATACATGCACTTACCATCTTAAAGGTGCCATGTTATTGAAGATAAAATAGTGTTGATGATCATTTGCAATGTTGTTTTTGGAAAATACTCATTAGAATCATCTTCATCACTAGTAGATGGATGATTAGGATGATTTTAAGATAAAAATAATAATGACATTTCCGGTGATGTGGATAATCTGCATCCATTTTTTTTACATAACAATTACAATATATTAAGAATATAATGGAAACTAGTGTTAATGTTAAAATATATGGAAGAAGTTTCTTACATGAATACATTAATTGTAAAAAATTATTCTCTTACCAAAAGAGATTTGTTTTCCTCATTGTCGTCATCATCACCCTCGACATCAACATCTTCTCCATTATCATTAGATTCATCATTTCCCTCAATATTATCCTTATCATCATGTCAATCACCATTAATGGATCAACATTTTCCCTGCTATCATTAGATTCATCATTTCCCTCAATATTATCTTTATCATCATGTCAATCACCATTAATGGATCTAATGGTGACCAACGTAATGATGAGGATAAGAATGACACTCTCCAGTTGATGCGCATCACATGCACCATAAAATTTTTAAGTGGCCATGGGGATGGAGAGGTATATTGTGTACATGGTTATAATGGTTAGGTGTTATAATATATTACAGGGTTATTTTGTTTTTGAATCGTAGAGTAGTAGGGGATGATTGTGTTGATGGTCATGAGGGTTAAGGGTCACATTATATTAAAGGAATGGCATACTTGAGGTCATAATGTCTTATTGGGTGATTATGTTAGAGGTTATAAGAGTCGAAGGGAAAAGTGTATTGGGAGGTTAGCATGTTCGTGGTCATAGTGCATTAGGGGTTGATTATGTTAGTAAATCATTGGGTGAGGATGTTACTTGGTTAATAGATTAAGGATTGTTGGGTTAGTCAGTTATGAGGTCTAGGGATTTGTGGGTTGACCATGGTAAATATGGCCATTGATTGTTAAATATTGTTAATGGGTTACTAAAGTCAGTGGGTAAGGAGGTACGTAGCTTAGAAGGTTAAGAGTTACTAGTTAGTGAATCAATGCAATCGATATATTCAAGCATGACAATATGGTCAACAACAATCAAACACGATGAAACATGATCAATATGACCAAATATGGTCAATGTAGTCAAACATGGTCAATGTGGTCAATACTATCAAGAGGGTGGGTTAGAATGTTTGGGGTCATAGTGCATTAAGGGATGTTTGTGTCTAGGGTCATAAAGGTTAGGTGGTACTATGTGTTTAGGCTTAGAGTGGTTAAAAGTTGACTGTATCAAAGAACACAGGGGCTAGGAGGTATAGTGTATTTGAATTCATAATACTTAAGGGCCCCATTGTGATAACAAGTTAATGTGTTCAAAGGTCATAATGTATTATGAGATAAGAAGCTCGATGGATAGATCGAGTGGTTGAGTATTCTCAATTCCAAATAAGATATCTCAAGATCAAGTCCTTCTCACTTGAGTGGACTATATGGTATATGTTAATATTCAATGTCCTTTCCAGGTTAGGCATATTATAGTCCATGTCAACAAATTACCCTGGTTACCACTTGTTTATGATGGTGAATTCTTCAAGTGTTTCTTGTGCACGGTGACATGGGAAAAAAAGGAAATTATTATGTCAAAGGTCATATCGGTTAGAGAGTATAGTGTTTCCAAGGTCATATTAATATAGTGTGTTAATCTGTCAATTTGTCAAGGGTCACATTGTGTTTGGGATCATAGTGACTAGGGGTTATAGTGTGTTAGAGGGTTAGTTTGTAAGCAATTATAGTGTAACAAGGGTCATAATAATTGGGAGTTGTAGTGTGTTAGGAGGTGATTTTATTCTAAGTTAAAGGGAATAGTATATTGAGGGTCACATTGGTTAGGGTTTGGGGCATGTAAGAGGTTAATGTGTTTGGGTAATTGTGTCAAGGTCGTCGTGGGTTAGAAGGTGATTTTGTCAAGGTCATTATGGGTGGGGAGGTGACTCTTGTCAAGGGTCACAAGGGCTATAGAGTGTAATGTGTTCTAGGTCATAGTTGCTACATATAATTATGTATTGGGGAGTTAATGTGTTCAATGTAATGGTGTTCTTCTAATTCTAATTACAAATTAGAATTACAAAGTTAAACATCTATGATGCTTCTAGACACCTTGGAATAATAAATTAAAATGAGTTTTTATAATATTTTGTAAATTTAAAACATTCAAAAATAATGAAGTCTACCCATTTGTCTGATCCAAAGAGTTCGGATAGTAGGACTAGAACTAATTGTAACGTACAAGAAACTAGGTTTTTTTCTTTTGGTTTTTTTTTAGAGACACTTCTAGATTCTAGATACAAATATAGATAGAGTATTGAGGTATTTCATGCTATCTATATTGCTTGGATTTGCACAATGTCTTTTATAATTCTCATTACAAGTTCGTCTAGTTTGGAACCGAAATTTCAAAAATAATTTCAATACCAATTATTTCAATATAATGGTGTTGTTCTTCTAATTCTAATTAAAAATTATAATTACAGAGTTAAACATCTATAATGCTTCTAAACACCTTGGAATAATAAATAAATAAATAAATAAAATTATAATATTTTATAAACTTAAAACATTCAAAAATAATTAAATCTATCCAAAATTTCAAAAATAATTTCTATATCAAACATATAAATTCAAAATACCACAATCTCAAGTTATCTCATTAAGTCACATACAAGTTAAACACTTGAAACAAATATTTTTATCACCACCAACATGCATATATATTATTATCTCTTGTTAAGTAATCCTTCGCCAAAAACCAACATGCATCACAATCTCAAGTTATCTCATTACGTCACATACAAGTTAAGCACTTGAAACAAATATTTTTATCACCACGAACATGCATATATATTGTTATCTCTTGCCAAGTAATCCTTCACGAAAAACCAACATGCATATATATTATTATTTCTTGCTAAGTAAGCCTTCAAAAAAAAAACCAACATGCATATATATTATTATTTTTTGCTAAGTAACTCTTCATGAAAAATGTTTGGAGTACTTCCTCTACTTTCTCATGATCCATGGATGGTAAATGTAAAGCCAAACCCGTGACCTTTTCAATTTTAAAGGAGAAATAAGAAATCTCACATTTGATTCATAACCACTTGAACTGATACTCCAAACTAATATAATAAATATAAACGTTCAACTAAAAAGTTTAACCTCTCCAATTTTGAAAAAAAAAAAAAGTCTCACATTTTATTCATAACCACTTACTTTATACAAACAACCATCATTCCATCTCATAAATATTCGAAATGTTAGAATTTTCAAACCATCATTCCATCTCATAAATGTTCCAAATTTTTGAAATTTCAAACCATGGCTATTTAATAATTAATTTTCATGCCGTTGGAGTATTAATGCCGTTGGATTATCTAGCTTTGACTTTATACTATTTTCTGATTTTTAAACAATGACTATTTAATAGCAAAATGTTACCACTTGAATATTCTGAATGCTCAAATTCAAACTGAGATTCACCCTCAAATACCACTATTTGAGGGTGAATCTGTATTCTGTGTAGGAGGGCGGAGGAATCGACGTTCCATCTATTTGTCCTTTTATCCAACAAATTTGGAGTGATATCAATAAATGGCTCAATCAAAGGGATGTGTGGAACAAGCGTGAGTTGGCACTATATCTTAAGGGATGGTTCGATAGGACATAACTTAAAGCACTAACATAACTTTTGTAAATTTTTAAAAATTATAATAAGAATGGGTAAATATTTTGTATTAGTTTTGTTGGTCAGCATTGTTAGAATAGCATAGTTTAGAGAACAAATTAGATATTGAAGTAAAGTTTTACAAAATTCAAAAAAAATCTATACACAATATATCTAAAAGCTTCTGTTAATATAGATTTGAAAGAAAACATCTAGAAGCAATCATGCTTTGCAAAACATCAAAAAACTATGACTTAATGAAAGATATGATTAATGTGTCCATCACCCATTCTAACATAAGTAGGATGGTGTTCTTGAGCTTCCATCTCCACATCTTCACATCGTCGGTGCAATATGTCTTCTTCTTCGAATTCCCCCAAAGTTGAACCCACTAGCAATCCAATATTTGATGTAATAGATTGAGAGGTCTTCTTAGGGAAACCAATTGTCTTAACATTTGACACTTTGTCTCCAAAGCCCTACTTTGTTTGCCTCGTTGTAAAAGCAATTCCATTATTAGTCTTGAGTATGCATATTAGAAGTAACAAAAAACAAAGGTTTATCAAAAATGAGATTCTCATGTCTCCTTAGAATCCTATGGATTTCCAAAATCTCCATGTGTACGATGCTCCCTTGATAGGCATAATTCATAGAATTATCCATGAAGTCCAAACACCATAAATTCTTACATAAAATCCTACCCTTGTAGGAGGCCAAATCAACATAGAAGGACATCGCCAAACATTCCAAAAACTGGGGCATACAAACAAAGTATCCTCCAAAACTAAAAAAGGCACTAAACCCAAGAACGCCTTCACAATCTTAGAAAACCCGAAAACATAGAACTCTAGACCCAAAACTAAACCACAAGGCACCTCCAAATCAAGTAAATTATCAAATAATCTATAAGGGAAAGAGCCAGAGTAACCAAAACTTACTAGGAAATAAGAAGTCCAAGCAAGGAAATGGTTTCACATAAGAGATAGACCCAACAGATCTTCTAAGAAAATCAGAACAGAAAGACCAAACCCCGACAATGAGTCTCCCATTATCCCAACTACAACTTGTATATTGTCTTTGCACACTTTATAAGCTAGGCTTGGAGTAATGAAGGATAAGTGTGACGGTACCTTACTTATGAATTACATTGATGGTCAATCACACAAATTTATTTCACGCTACCTCAAAATTGGATGCATGGCTATCATGTGGGGAGTTATAATGTCCATGATTGAGATTTGATGAGTGGCTATCATGTTAGGAGTTATAAAGACTATGGTTATTCTTAAAAGTTATAAAGACTGGTTATTCTTAAAGAATTGGTTCATTTTTGCATCTAAGAATTTTAAGTGGGAAGTTTAATTTGTTAGTTGGTCTATTCACTTGTTATTCATCCTTAAAACATAGAAAACTTCTACGTGTTCAAAGTTTCTAAGCTCTTTTTGAATTTTTTTTTTTTTGATTCCAACCATTTTCTCATCTTTTGATGTATATGATTTATGCATGAATTTTATAATTATTAATGAATCTCTTAAAATTAGAATAATTTTTATTCCACAAAAAAAATTAAAATGTTTTATCCCTTTAAATAAAGCAAGCTTCATTATTGGTTGCAAATCCTAACCCTCTTCAAAATTATATTGCTTCTTGTTTTCCATCAAAATTTTAAATAATTCACTGCTCCTACCACTCCTTATAATAAAAATTGTTATTATATATTATTTAAATATTATAATTTTAAATATTAATTAATATTACAACCTTTAATTATTATATAATTAAAAATTATTTTCTAGAATCATTTTCATTAGACCATAGCTATACATATAAGTACCATCAATCGTTTAAAAGTAAATGGGGATAATTTCACGGACCATGATATGACATCAAAACATTAACACTACTACAATGAGGTGGTCCATGCATGGAATAATTTTAGTCCCCTTGCTCGTAAATTATTTATGTGGTTGAATAGTTTACGTGCTCATAAATGAATTTATAATATAATTATGTGATTTAATATAATAAATAAATAAATTTCTTAAAAGGTTATAACTTATAAGTTGAAATAGATAGGAATAGAGTATTGATAGAGATAGAGTATGTATATAACTTATATATTAAAATAAAAAGTGAAAATAATGTAAAAAATGAGATGGATTATGGTAAGACTAAGTAATATAATTTATAAATATATTTTCTCTTTTAAATGAATAATAATAATAGGTTTTTACATTTTATTTTATTTTTACATAGAAACATGTTCTTAATTACAATTATATTAATTTTTGAAAAATGCATTTTCTCTTTCATTTATTTTTTAATCAAAAATTAATATGTTTTTTTAACAAAAATTACTTTAAAATTTAAGAAAAAAATATGATTCTTAAATATATTCTTTTAAAAGTAGATATTTTTCATGTATTTTCTAGGGAATATAGAAAAATTGTAGTAGATTTCTTTAGGATGTTGTTATGTTCACAAACATACCATTATATTCACAACAATTTACTTAGTATTTATTAATGATATTAGGTTTTAAATTTGCATATTATATAGAATTTATCAGTAGTATAATTCTCAAATTTATTCTTTTAAAAGTAGATAGAGAGTTTTCATGTATTTTTTTAAGGAATATAGAAAATTACCATAAATTTCTTAAGGTGTTGTTATGATCACAAACATGCCACTAAATTTGCAACAATTTACTTAACTTAGCATTTCGCATTTATTAATGATATTAGGTTTTAAATTTGCCTATGACACATAATTTATCACTAACATAAGCTACATTTAAAATTAATCTCATACCCAAAGAGAATTGGTACTCATTATGCAAAAGAGCTCCATTGATTATGATGTATATGTTAGAATATAATGGATGTGCTCGTTTTACCATTGACAATATCACTATTTTCACCCAACCATAGGCCGAAGCCACCCTCTGAGCACCTTAACCTTAACAGAGAATCACTCCAGAAGCAAGCCCTAGGCTAGATAACCAAACAAAGGGTAGCGCACCTTTCCTCAAGGATAGCGCACCAACAAGAGATGATCAAATAGTCCAAACCCTAACCAAGAGATAGTCCAAGCCAAACGTGATATGCTAGCTGCAGCAATTGCAATGGTAGCTCTCCTCCAAACCTGCGCACAAAACTGGGCACTGCAGTGCGCACAAGTGTTGCTCTGCAATTCTAAGACTGCCTGCTAGAATGAAGACTGGCCTCATGTATTTATAGTAATTTTGGCTAACTGCCTGGGTCAACTTCTCATTTTGGGTATCTGTCTATTCAGTATATATTATTTCTTCTGGCCAACTTCTTCTCTTGGAGGCTAATAACCAAATACAAGTTATCTTCTTGAGTTGACAAGTCTTCTAGAGTTATTAGCCAACTCATTAGGGTTTCTTCTTGCTTCCCGAAATATTCTATTCTCGTCAGGTTTACACATGGAGGTAAATACCTCCCGCAGCTACCATATTATCAACACTCCCTCCTAGCTAGGGAGTTATTATAGGTAATGGTCTTGAGCACAAATATACCATTCACCCGGTAGCATCAATATGGTTGTATAGACTGTCTCATGACTATGTCATGAGCATTATCAGTGTCATCAGCTACATCATCTCTCATAACCATACTCTATCTGAGTAATTAGACATGATACTCACTCCACATAGTGATACAAGAGCCATTCTTCTAATCTAGAAGAGTAAATGTTCTGAACCATTCTCTGTCTGGGAAATCTATGTTCATCATTCATCTGGCTGATAATTATTTTCAACATTGTTGATAGTCTTCAAGGCAATCGGAACAATATCATTCAATAGAACACAATTGTGTCTATCCATAGTAGTACACAACTACCATCCAGTGGTACACTACCACACCAAGTACCACACAGATACTTGATCAAACATTGGAACACATCCACCATGGTAGTATACATATACTGTCTAGAGACATACGGTATTCATAACAATCATCAGATATCAACCTGCACAGAAACAATGTTATGATATAAACTAAATCATCTAGGCCATTCTTCCACTCACATCTGTGAGATCTTGGAAGAGCATTTGCCCTCAGAAGGTAAGAGCATCAATGATTAGCTATCTGGACTATTCTTCTCAAGCAAGGAAGAATAAATGTCCTGATTTCTGAGCCTGGACCATTCCCCACCCTGGGCCATTCCTCTGACACTAAACCAAGTGTAACCTGGAGAGAATGAATCTACCCTAAGGAATGTATATCCATGATTGTTGAACCTGGACCATTCCCCACCCTGGGCCATTCCTCTGGCACTAAACAAAGTGCAACCTAGAGAGAATGAATCTGCCCTAAGGAATTACTGTCCGGACCATTTCCCATGTTAACCACAAGAGGAAATGTTTGTCCTGCACCAACCTCCAAAACAGACCATTCCTCATGTTAACCACAATGAGAAATCGTTGTCCGGCGAGGTGGGCTAGTCTTCTTGAGTAACCCTCAAGAAGAGAGACTTACCCAGACCACTCCCCATGTTAACCACAATGGGAAGTCGTTGTCTATGGTACATCAGTAATCTGGACCATTTTCTGAACTGGAAAATGTCTATCCATCAGAAATCTCAATCCACTTTTCGAACTGGAAAGAAACTGCTCATCCTGGACCATTTTTCGAACTGAAAAATGACTCTCCATCAATCAATAATACATCAGCGCTCCCTCCCAACCTGGGATTCATCTCTTCCTTTTTCAATAAGGAAGTCATCTCCACGAGCTCCAGCTTAAGTACGCAAACTCTTTCATCTTGAACAACAGCTTTATCAAAATGTCTGCTTATCTTCTCATCTGTGGAGATATGTATTGGAGAACCACTTTCTCCTTTATGGACTTGATCACGGATAATGTAATGCTTGATTTCAAATGTACTTCAGTCTAGGACACTAGTCGTCTTTGAAGGCTTCATGTAGCTTTGATCAATAAAGTATATCATTGTTGGAGAAACTGGAACATATCCATGAGGCACTTCTTCTGTCTGATATTCTAAGTAATCATCTTGATATAATATCTTTGTTATAGAAAATCTTCACCACACTTCTGTTGTGCACTGGAGGTTCTCCATCAAGTTATCTTCTTCTATCTGCATACAAGGGTCTCTTTATGGTATGCCTCAAAGTCTTGAGGTTGCTCTTCATATGCTCTTTGTCCAATTGCTCTGGATAACATTCTTTTCATTCATATGATGTAGAACTCCAACCAATGGATATTACAGATGATATAAAGACTCATGTAGAGGTATGTTTGGTTTACTAGAACAAGTAATCGTCATAGTCTTCTCCCTCCATCTAGGAGAACCTCTAGTTCTGGATCTTGCAACCTCTAGTTCTGGATCTTGCAATGCTTGCATATATACATTTTTCTTCATCACAACTTTCAGTTCCTCTGCTTGATTTCTTTTAGTGAGTTCATAAGAGGCTGGTAATATTGTGATTCTTATTGACTGGTTGTTCTGGCTTCTCTTTCTTTCTTGGAATCTTCATGCTCTTCCTAATGTTTTTATTTAGCTCTTGGATCCATGGAGTTTCTTATAGATTCCATGCCCTAAAGATTTCATTTCTTTCTTTCATCATAGGATCATGGATGTGGATGGACAACCAGGGATACTTTAAGGATTTTCTTCGAAGAAGTCTTCTTCTGTGGTTGAACTGAACACATAATGTCTTTTCATGGCTGCTACCATGGATATATACTTCATCATCTTCAATGGATCATAGGATGAGCTCCCTCCTAATCCTTGCTTCATGTATGAGTGCATATAATCAGCTCCCTCTGTCTAATAGATTTCATGCTTCTGTCTGCATCCTTATCGTCCTCTGCAATATATAATCGGCTCCCTCTGTCTAACAGAGTTCACGCTTCCATCTTATTGTCTTCTGCAAAATTTCATAAGTCTTTCTCCAATTTTCTCTTGATTGTTGACTTCTTTTTGTCTTTGCTTCTTCTAAGTCTCTTCAAGATTGATTCTGATTTCGGCTTATCTTGTAATAGCTTCCACATTATTTGTTTGATGTATTTCATCTTTTCATGTGTATTATCTTACTTGTATAATGATAGCAATCCTTATCTTGTTGTTCTTCCATAAGTATAGTTATTCTTGGAACATATTATGTTCTAAGAGATAGATATACAAGATATGTACAGAGACTATGCAAACAAGATGTACAAGAAATAAGAAGAGTATTGTTACCTTCAGAAGAAGAAGTCTCTTTCATCCTGCTTAGTCTTTTTTGTAGGTTCATTTTCTTTGACAACTGATGCTTCGTGTTTCTCCTTTCTTTTATTTAGCTCGGGACAATGATTCTTGTAGTGACCATACTTTTGACAGTTGAAGCATTGTATTTCTGAAATATCTTTCTCTTGATTTGTCTTCCTCTTTGAACCAAACTTCCTTTTGTTCCTGAAATTCTTGAATCTTGTTGTGAAGGCTTGATCATCGTACTTCTTTTGGGGTTTCTCTTTTGCACTGATCATGGATTCTTCTTGAGTACAACAAGTCCAAAGTTTTTCAAATGTAGGATACTCCTTCCTTGTGTTCATGCTTGCGGCAAATGCATCCCACGTCTTGGGAAGACCATTGAGTACTATGTTTACCAATTCCTTATTTGAAATGATTTCTTCAATAGCTTGCATTTGATCTCTTAACTGAGAGATTCTCACAAAGTATGATGTCATGGTGTCATCATCATTCATCTTCATGTCACGGAGCTCATTCTTCAGACTCATTATTTGTCCAATGTTTCTGACTGAGAAGAGGTTTGTTAGGGAATCGTACATCTTCTTCGATGAGTCAAGATGGGAGATGTAGGGTATCAAGTGGTCTTTTATAGATTCCACTATGATACTCATAGCATTGATGTCACTGTCTTTGAACTTCTCCATAACTGCAACATTCTGCGGTTCCTTCTCTTTTCCTTCTTCAAACTCTGGTTTCACGATCTTTCCTTTCATGATATCCAGCACTTTATTCTTGGCAAGGATGAGGTCGATCCTTCTCTTCCATGCTATGAAGTTAGAAGCTCCATCTAACTTGATTTCTGACTTCATAGAGTAAGTCATGGCTGCTTTGACTTGGTCAACCCTAGATCTGACCAAAAACTCAAACTTGACATCTTGGCTTGCTGAGAGTACCAGGAGATGCGCTAGGCTAGGGCGCACTGATCTATCCAGAAATTAGGTCAATCCCTTCACTTAAGGTGCCTCAACGAGAGGATTAGGGTTTTTGCAACTGCATATGCTAGTAACCCTAGCAACAATGCTTTGGTGACTGCTCCTACTAGAAACCCTAGCAGCAGTTCTTCAACGAGCTTAATATCCTTCTGGATATGTTTCCTTCCAGCAGTTAGACTGAATGAAGGAGGTGTGGGACCATAACCTGTTAGAATATAATGGATGTGCTCATTTTACCATTGACAATATCACTATTGTCACCCAACCATAGGCCAAAGCCACCCTCTGAGCACCTTAACCTTGACAGAGAATCACTCCGGAAGTAAACCCTAGTCTAGATAGCCAAACAAAGGGTAGCGCACCTTTCCCCAAGGACAGCGCACCAACAATAGCTGATCAGATAGTCCAAATCCTAACCAAGAGATAGTCCAAGCCAAACATGATATGCTAGCTGCAACAGCTGCAATGGCATCTCTCCTCCAAACTTGCGCACAAAACTGGGCACTGCAGTGCGCACAAGTGTTGCTCTATAATTATGAGACTGCCTGCTAGAATGAAGACTAGCCTCCTTGATGCAGGAGCATCTCTCCATGCAGCCAGCCAGCCAGCCACGTCAGAGTGCACGCATTCAAAGGATGAAGGGAGGCGCAGCCTCATTTATATTTGTATTGAATGTAATAAAATGGTTTAGGTTGGTGAGCCATAGGAAGTCGTGCTTATACAGGCGGTGTTTAGGATCGGCCTTTATGGTAGATCTGGCTGAGATATAGTTCTGGATAGCAGACTAGATAGCCCATTTATTGTAATTGATTGTAAATTAATTAGAGTAGGTAAATCCTGGAGGGAAGCGCTAAGAGCATCTCAGGTAAAAGAGATAGGGGGATCTCATTTTGAGTAGTGGAGAGGTACATGTAGATAGGATGCATGTAGAGCTGAGGAGAGCTCGGGAACACCTTGTAAAATATACAGGCATTTGCCATTATAAATACAGAGCAGTTTTTCCTGCACCAGTCTGTCATTATATGCATGTCTGTGTATGTGTTCATTATATGCTGTATTTGTGTATTGTGATTATGCTATTGCAGGGAGTGTGTTTGATTTCAGTTTTGAGAGGTCTTTGAGGTTTCATGCCATGAGGGCATGACAGAGTGTTGAGACTCTGAATACCGGTGCACAGAGGAGCACTTCTGAACTCAGAGGAGTCAGACAGAGACGTGCTGAGAGCACAAGCACTGAAGTCAACAACTCATACAGAAGGAGGACTTTTGGGGTTACTGAACACCTCTATAGTCAAGGCAGTGTAGTTGAGACACTGTTGTCGAAAGAACCTTTGAGAAGTTCTATAGGAGCTCTACCAAGAGGGTGTCGAGCGTGTGTACAGAAGTGCACAGAGGAAAGAACTCTGTTGTGAGTTCTGAAGGAACAGAATTCTGTTGAGGATTCTGAGGAGCCCCGTCGGGAGGACGTCGAGCGAAGGGTGCAAGGGCATAGGAGAAAGTATAACTGTTGGGTGTTCTGTGACAGAGATACTCCGCCAGGAGGGCGTTGAGAGAGTGCGCAGATAGCCAGGAGGAAGAACTTTGTGAGTTCTATCATCTGAAGGAAGCATCCACTGAGGGAGCTTTCACTGGGTTACTAAATACCCAGAGTACACAGGAATAGGTTGCTGGAGTTGGAAGACTGCCAGGGTTATCGTATTCTCCATCTGTGGGATAAAGAAGAGAATGAGTTGCAGTTGTTTCTGTGTCTGATCCAGGAGATTCCTACATAGAGTGCAGTTGAATTCCTCCGCATAGAGTGCGTTGAGGAGGCTAGACAGAAAGGGCTCTTATTCTCATCAGCCCAGAAGCTGAATCGGGTCATTGAAGCGTGCAGGAGAAGTGCAGGCGAAATAGAATTCTCATCAGGTGGTCTGAGCATAGGGAACCAGGGATTCTGTGGTCGCGATTTCATAGAGTCCATGTGACTTCAACACTTTGAGAGTTGTTGAAGATTGAGTGAGAAGAGTGTGGGTGGAAAATCTCTGATGGTGTCGGAGGATTTGAGCTCAGGAGAAATAGTTCCTTCTCATTACAGTGGGAACAGACCCAGGAGAAGTTCCGGATAGGGAAAATCTTGGAATGGGGAGAAATCTCCAAGAAGGAGAATTGACGGACGGGATCCGCGGGAGGAAATCACGAAGTCCCGTAGACCGTCGGATCCGGGAAAAAAACTGTGCGGAATTTAAACCCTTGAGCGCAAGAAGAACCCAAGAGCCATCGCGTATCGACATATTGAGCTTCGGCATTGGACGAAGCAAGAGTTTCATACTCTTCGAAATCACGAGTTGTGATTCCCCGAATTAATGAGATCCGTCGATCGTCAAAGGACAGGTGGCACAAGATCCCATCATATCGGGGGTTCGGAACAAAGCCCATTGGGGTTCGGTGTTCGGCGTTGGACGAGGTGAGGCACAGACTCGTTGAAATCATGGGTCGTGATTTCCCGATTTAATCGGAGCCGTCGATTGGAGCGCGGACAGGTGGCAAGAGATCTCAGCATCGCGGAATCGGCATTCGGGGTTTTCAACCTCAGGGAACACTTATATCGTGGATTCGCGATCGGCGAAATTTCGAGGTGACGTGGTCGCGTGGGACCCCAGGGAGTGAGTGGAGTCTAGGTGGCATTTAGTCGGGGATCAGCAACTCGACACTCGGGGATCAGAATTACAGGCGGTTGACATCGCGAGTAGCGATATCCCGAGTCATTGATCGTTGACTATCGGGGTTCGGGGTTAGGAGTTTTGAACTGCACGGGAAGTGCACACAGGATTCACGAACTCGCGAACGCTGATTTCCCGATTTGCGAAGGGGAGGTCGCCAAGGAGAATCCTGTGGGTGGCGAAGACTCCCGAGAAGAGTTGGAAGAGCTTTGACTCTTCGGGCCTGGGTTGAGAGAAGGTCCTGGTGTAAGCAGCTGCTCGCGGAGGGGTAGGTTGGCGTCAAGTGGTATCAGAGCCAATTTTCTTGTCTGTATATTTCAGGTAAGAGGGGCGAAGAAGAGAAAGAGCACTCTGATACGCGTCAAGTGGTATCAGAGCGGGATATCATATGTACATTGCAGGTGAAGGAAGATAGAGCGTTGGAGGACTCTGTGAGGACTGCTTGTAGGTAGACAACAGTCCATAGACAGTCAGCAGGACTGTAGGAGGATGAAGTTGAGCACTCAGGATTGCTCTAGTGAAAGCAGCAGATCTGTCGAGGGGACAGATAGACACAGCAAAATGGCTACTGAAGGCCATAGGAAGAAAAGCAAGGCAGAAAATCTTGCAGAGGAAGCAAAAATGACTAGAGACCTCTATGAATTAAAAGCAGACATAGAGAAGATGGAACTACGGATGCGGCAGGTTAGGAGGAGGAGACGACTGCGCGAATTGTCAATGAAGAAGGCAAAAGCGAAATGGCCAGTCAAGAAGCTAATGGTCATAAGACAGCGTAGGTTGTTGAAAAGATGGATGAGGTATGCTGAGAACCTCAGGGCCACATAAGAAGACATGATTTGTTACTGTTGGCCAGAGACAGGAAAAAGTCTCGATGGTGATGATGATGATGATGATTGGAATAAATTGGAATCAGGTGATGGTTTCAAATACTGTCGATTGGGCAGAAAAGAAGAAATTCCAGTTTGCCAGGAGGGCAACGAATTGGGATCAGTTGAGGATCTCAAAGACTGTCGTGAGGGCAACCAAGGAATTTCTCATTGCCAGCTGGGTGATGATCAGAGATCACTGCGGGATCTCAAAGACTGCCAGGTGGGCAGCGGAGGTGTATTGGACTGCCAGGTGGGCAGAAATAAAATTGCGAGGCCATCTGAAGGTCTCGTGGACTCAATGGAGAGTTCAATACAGCAAGAGTTTTTGATGAAGATGGGATCGGTGGATCTCATGGTCTGCTTGGGAAGCAATAGCAGAAGCATCCCATATGGCCAGATGGTCAGGGATGATTTGAGAAGTCAGATTCATCCAGGAGAGTTGACAGAGCATATAAGCTCGCAAGAAGATCAGCAGATGCAACTGACTGAAGAGGAGAAACATCAGGATGGTATACTGATGATTGGGGGAGTTTCAATATTCCTACCATCTGCCCAGGAGGAGGCAGAAAATTCTGTTGTACATGCAGCAACAGCAGAGTAGTCACAGTTGGAGATGAATTTCGAAGAAGAAGAGTTGGAGCAGGCATCTGGGACTGCCCAAGCAGATGCAAAAAAGAATGAGTGTTCGGAGGGACAACTCAAAAATTTCAGCCAGCAAGTTGAAGGAGCTGTAGCACTGAAGCTGACAGCAAAAGCTCAAGCGGGAGCAAAAGAGGAAGATGAGCATTCTAAGGAATGGCTCAGCATTTACAGCCGTGGAGCTGAGAGGACTGCAACATGGGAAGTTGCAGAAGAAGAGGAAGAAGCTGTAGCACTAAGGCTAGCAGCAAAAGGTGCCGAGGAGCAGGCAGGAACATTTATTACTCCATGGGAGATGGAGCTGGAGATGCTGGAGGATTGGTTGAACAATCCAGAGCCAGCAAGAGAACTGACAGAATGTGAGTTGTCAGAAAAGAGGATGATTGAGCAGCAGGTCAGTCAAGAAGGGACTGCAGAGCTGAAGTCTATGACCGAGTGGCGATTTGAGGCCACGAATAAATAAAAGGATGAAGATGAAGGAGATGGCATGGGAGATCATGGCAATCGACCCATGTGCCAAAAAGTTTTGCAGCTGAGGAGACTGCAACAACAGAATCATCCATTGGAGAAACTGGATCGACAGATAGAGGACATCAGAAGGTTGATGTTGAGATCAGCGCAAATTACCAGCGAAGAGAAGTTGGCTAGAGAAAAGGTAGCAGCAGCAGTAGCGCAGCGGAAGCAGCAACAACAAAATGGAGCAGAGGAAAAGCTCCAAAGAATTGTCTGGGACCCAGGTGGATTCCAACAGCTACAAGGGAAGCTCATGAGCAGGAGCTCATGATTTTTGCAGCTGTGGAGTATGATGCAGGAGCATCTCTCCATGCAGCCAGCCAGCCAGCCATGTCAGAGTGCACGCATTCAAAGGATGAAGGGAGGCGCAGCCTCATTTATATTTGTATTGAATGTAATAAAATGGTTTAGGCTGGTGAGCCATAGGAAGCCATTATAAATACAGAGCAGTTTTTCATGCACCAGTCTGTCATTATATGCATGTCTGTGTACGTGTTCCTTATATGTTGTATTTGTGTATTGTGATTATGCTATTGCAGGGAGTGTGTTTGATTTCAGGTTTGAGAGGTCTTTGAGGTTTCATGCCATGAGGGCATGACAGAGTGTTGAGACTCTGAATACCGGTGCACAGAGGGGCACTTCTGAACTCAGAGGAGTCAGACAGAGACGTGCTGAGAGCACAAGCACTGAAGTCAACAACTCATACAGAAGAAGGACTTTTGGGGTTACTGAACACCTCTATAGTCAAGGCAGTGTAGCTGAGACACTGTTGTCGACAGAACCTTTAAGAAGTTTCGTAGGAGCTCTACCAAGAGGGTGTCGAGCATGTGTACAGAAGTGCACAGAGGAAAGAACTCTGTTGTGAGTTCTGAAGGACCAGAATTCTGTTGAGGATTCTGAGGAGCCCCGTCGGGAGGACGTCGAGCGAAGGGTGCAAGGGCACAGGAGAAAGTATAACTATTGGGTGTTCTGTTGCAGAGATACTCCGCCAGGAGGGCGTTGAGAGAGTGCGCAGATAGACAGGAGGAAGAACTTTGTGAGTTCTATCATCTGAAGGAAGCATCCACTGAGGGAGATTTCACTGGGTTACTAAATACCCAGAGTACACAGGAATAGGTTGTTGGAGTTGGAAGACTGCCAGGGTTATCGTATTCTCCATCTCTGGGATAAAGAAGAGAATGAGTTGCAGTTGTTTCTGTGTCTGAGCCAGGAGATTCCTGCATAGAGTGCAGTTGAATTCCTCCGCATAGAGTGCGTTGAGGAGGCTAGACAGAAAGGGCTCTTATTCTCATCAGCCCAGAAGCTGAATCGGGTCATTGAAGCGTGCAGGAGAAGTGCAGGCGAAATAGAATTCTCAGCAGGTGGTCTAAGCAGAGGGAACCAGGGATTCTGTGGTCGCGATTGCACAGAGTCCGTGTGACTTCAACACTTTGAGAGTTGTTGAAGATTGAGTGAGAAGAGTGTGGGTAGAAAATATCTGAAGGTGTCGGAGGATTTAAGCTCAGGAGAAATAGTTCCTTCTCATTACAGTGGGAACAGACCCAGGAGAAGTTTCGGACAGGGAAAATCTTGGAACGGGGAGAAATCTCCAAGAAGGAGAATTGACAGACGGGATCCGCGGGAGGAAATCGCGAAGTCCTGTAGACCGTTGGATCCGGGAAAAAAACTGCGCGGAAGTTAAACCCTTGAGCGCAAGAAGAACCCAAGAGCCATCGCGTATCAGCATATTGGGCTTCGGCATTGGACGAAGCAAGAGTTTCATACTCTTCGGAATCACGAGTTGCGATTCCCCGAATTAATGAGATCCGTCGATCGTCAAAGGACAGGTGGCACAAGATCCCATCATATCGGGGGTTCGGAACAAAGCCCATCGGGGTTCGGTGTTCGGCGTTGGACGAGGTGAGGCACAGACTCGTTGAAATCATGGGTCGTGATTTCCCGATTCAATCGGAGCCATCGATTGGAGCGCGGACAGGTGGCAAGAGATCTCAGCATCGCGGAATCGGCATTCGGGGTTTTCAACCTCAGGTGACACTTATATCGTGGATTCGCGATCGGCAAAATTTCGAGGTGACGTGGTCGCGTGGGACCCCAGGGAGTGAGTGGAGTCCAGGTGGCATTTAGTCGGGGATCGGCACCTTGGCACTCGGGGATCGGAATTACAGGCGGTTGACATCATGAGTAGCGATATCTCGAGCCGTTGACCGTTGACTATTGGGGTTCGGGGTTCGGAGTTTTGAACTGCACGGGAAGTGCACACAGGATTCGCGAACTCGCGAACGCCGATTTCCCGATTTGCGAAGGGGAGGTCGCCGAGGAGAATCCTGTGGGTGGCGAAGACTCCTGAGAGGAGTTGGAAGAGCTTTGACTCTTCGGGCCTGGGTTGAGAGAAGGTCCTGGTGGAAGCGGTGACTCGCGGAGGGGCAAGCTGCGTCACTCCTGTATTTATAGTAATTCTGGCTAACTGCCTGGGTTGACTTCTCATTCTGGGTATTTGTCTGTTCAGTATATATTATTTCTTCTGGCTTACTTCTTCTCTTAGAGGCTAATAACCTAATACAAGTTATCTTCTTGAGTCAACAAGTCTTTTAGGGTTATTAGCCAACCCATTAGGATTTCTTCTTGCTTCTCGGAATATCCTATTCTCGTCAGGTTTACACGTGGAGGTAAATACCTCACACAGCTACCATAATATCAACAATATATAGAACCTCATTAGTGGGGGGAATTATGTAGGTTATATATGCATAATCATACTTTTAACAAGTATGATCCTTAGGAAATGCTAAGTTGTTGGTTTCAAGAACATGTAACAACTACTATCATCAATGGAATGGCACGGAAAAACCATGGTTTTTTTTGTGGACAAG
>ML784734.1:515752-545767 GCA_009831015.1 Picea engelmannii
TATAAAATACATCTTCCTTGGAAAAAATATTCAACAAAAACTAAGGTTCTTAACAAAGTGATTGACGGTTGAGATTGCTTCTCACACTCACTTAATATTTACATGCTTAGATTACATGTTATTATCTTTTAACATTTTCCTTAAATAACTCAATTCACTAATAAAAAACACTTCACTTTAATTAATTCCATTAAATAAAGTAAACTTAAGGATAGAAGGTTTTTTGATGACTTCCACATGTGTTAGACACATGCCAATTCGGAAGTACCTATTGGATGCTACCACTAACACCAACACATCAACATTCATGAGGATGATAGATGATAGCTTGTGGTCATTCACAAACTATTTTGTGGTCGTATATTTGTATGGAATCCACATATTCCACTGGACCTGGGAAGAACATCTACAATACATCCAACAAGTCTTGAGCACCCTGTGACAACATAATCTATACACAAATCTGGAGAATTGCTCATCTGGCATGCAACGAATTCAATACTTGGGATACATCATGGATGAACATGAGGTGCATATGGATCCCATTGGAAGCTTTGCCCACTTTGATATGGTCCTTACACCATCACCAAGGATATAGGTGAGAATGGTTTTGAATTAAGTATTCCCCCATTCCTTGGCTTGCATCCAGTCTTTAATGTGGAGCTTCTTCACCCATATTTTCCACCTCTACTAGACACCTCAGAGGTAGTTAAGAGCTTGGCCCCTACATAACTCAACCTTGAATATCATGAGTAGGATACAGTTGATTAAATCATGGATACATGGATGAAAGGCACCCACCAACAAAATATACATCTCTATCGGTTCGTCAAAGCAGGGCAATTTCTTCACCAAGGTAAGTAGCTGACCAGAATCCATATTCAACAAAAGTGTCCCCATCTAATGAGGGTACTTGATGCAATGGAGACCATTGGTTCCTAAGGGGGGGAGACTGATCAAGGTGGATATCGTTGGCCACCCACCTCTTTCACTGAAAAAATGGTTCTCTATCTTCTTGGCAATTTTTCTACGGTTTTTCGGGTCCCAAACTTTCAGGGCCATTTTGAGGCCCTGAACAATGTTTTTTGGACATTCAGAGGGATAAGGATTTCCATTGACATGCCTTGGCCCTAGCCAAAAGTTATAATCCTCGGAAATTTATTTCCAACGAGATATTGTGTGCCCCAAATGAAGATCGTATGCAAAACAAATTCCCCCAAGAAGTTGATGTATTAACTAACCACCTCGAGGCCTGCAATGCTTTTGGCATTTCATATTCTATGGTTAGGGGTTTTGCCTCTTTGTTTTTCTGACTTCATGATAAAATTCCCTTTTCAACCTATTTTTAATCAAATTTTTGTGAATGAGCGTAGCTGACATCTCTTTCTCTTCATAGAAAAGCTACCACCAGTCTAGCTAGTTTGTGTACTACAGTACTCTACTATTTTTTTCATTAATAGAAGTTGGGTTTCCTTGTATTGTTGTACTCTCTATGTCTCTGTGTGTGTTCCATTGTGTTCTCAATATAATGTGAATTAGTGGTATCAGAGAAATCTGCTCCTTGTTATTTCTCAGTGCATGTCTCCGACGAGGTCAGGGTATAGAGAGTTCGGTCTCGAGCTAGTTTCACTTGGTGAGAACCGTTCTCACCAGCCCAAGCAGCCTCACATGAAGGAAGAAGAAAGAAATGACAAAGTAACAAGATAATAGATATATTCACTTCACCAATGGGGTGCCTCTACATTATTAGGTCAAACATTTCATTGACTTGATACCTGGTGCACCCTAACCCAATGGTCCAATATACAAGCACTCCCTTCTAGAAAATGAGGAAATAAAGCATCAAATTCACAATCTCATCCACAAGGGGCACATTTGACTAAGCTCCTCACCTTGTGGGAGCCTAATTGTGTTGATACAGAAGAAGGATGGGACATAGTTACTATGTATTGATTATAGAGCCCTGAACAAGATCATTGTCAAGAACCGATACCCGATCCCCCAAATTGACGATCTTCTTGATCGGCTTAAGGGTGAAAAGTATTTTAGTAAGATTGATCCGAAGTCCAAATACCACCAGGTTCCTATAGAAAAAATTTATGTATGGAAAATGGCCTTCAAATCTAAAGAAGGCATTTTTGAATGGTTTCTCATGCCTTTTGGCTTGATTAATGCTCCAATGACATTCATGAGGATGATGGATGATATCTTGCGTTCACAAAATCTTGTGTTATCATATAGTTGGATTTCATTCTCATATTCAGTTGGACCTGGGTAGAACATCTACAACACATCCAGCAAGTCCTCAACACCCTGCAACAACACAAGTTATACACCAATCTGGAGAAATGTTCATTTCGCATGCAGCAGATTAAATACCTGGGATATATCATGGATGAACATGGGGTGAATTTGGACCCCATCACAAGCTTCAGCCACTTCAATATGGGCCTTACACCATCAAAAATATTGTAGGTGAGAATACTTTTTAATTAAGTATTCCCCCATTCCTTGGCATGCATGCAGTATTTAATGTGGAGCTCCTTCACCCATATTTTCCACCTCTATTGGACACCTCAGAGGTAGTTGAGCACTTGGCCCCTACAAAACTCAACCCTAAATTCCTTGAACAGGATATAGTTGATCGAATCATGGATACACAAATGAAAGGAACCCTCCAACAAAACATACAACTCTATCGGGTCGTCAAACCAAGACAAATTTTTCACCAAGGAAAGTGGCTCACCATGAGTCAAATTCAATAGAAGTTTCCCCATCTAATGAATGAAATTGATGCAATCGAAACCATTTATTCCTAAGGGGGGAGGACTGATCCAAGTGGATATCGGTGGCCACCCACCTCTTCCATTGAATCAATGGTTCTCTATCTTCTTGGTTGTTTTTCTATGGTTTTTTGGGTCCCAAACTTTTGGGGTCATTTTGAGGTCGTAAACGGTGTTTTTTGGACATTTGTGGGGTCATAGGTTACCACTAGATTTATCTATCCCCTGCCAAAAGTTCTAATCCTTGGATATTTCTTTCCAACGAGCTATCGTTCACCCCAAACAGAGATCGTATGCAAACATTGTGCCCCTGGGGAGTTGATGTATCAACTAACCACCTCAAGGCCCACAATACTTTTAGCATTTCATCTTCTAGGGTTAGGGGTTTTTCCTCTTTGGTTTTTAGGCTTCAATATAAAAATCCCTTTTCAACCTCTTTTTAATCATCGTTTGGCGAATGAGCGTAACTGACATCTTTTTCTCTTCAGATATAAGCTACCACCATTCTATCCAGTTTGTGTTTTACAGTACTCTATTATTTTATTCGTTAATAGAAGTTGAGTTTCATTGTATTGTTTTACTCTCTATATTTCTATGTGTGTTGCATTTCATTCTCACGTTCTCAATATAATTTGGATCACTACCTTCCCTTGATATTATTTTTTTTAAATCTTGTTAAAATATATAGGACTATTTTCTAGGGTTTGTAGTGGACTGCGCTAGTTATTTTTGTGTAGGATAGCTTTCTAAGGTTTGTAGGGGAATACCTTAGGGTTTATCCAAAATCCACCCTTAATATCATCTTATAAAGGTTTCTAAAGGACATAGGACAAATTTCTAGGGTTTGTAGTGGACTATCCTAGTTGTCTTTCTATATGATAGATTCTTAGGGTTTGTAGTGGACTACTCTAGGGATTTATCCAACGTCCTTCTTTCACCTTTACTTTCAAGAAAGTTAATATTTTGACTCCATTTTCCCAAGATTATGAAAATAAACTAGTCTTTTTTTTTTTAACAAAAACGGTTAAAGATTATATTAAGGGGGTGGGCTAGCCACAAATCCGACTACAAAATGGCCTCAAATTTCTTCGGGTCTGTCTTTCTAAATCATTCTACTTCTATAGCTATAGACTAGTGAACTGAACTAGTTCCTGTACGTTTTCTAATAGAACTAAGTTACATTTGAGTGCCGAAACTCCAGTCATTGTTTCAGCATAAGTCTCATCACTGTTTCAGCATATGTCTCTGCACTATTTCAGCACTTGTTACAGCGGTGTTTCATCTTATGTTCCAGCACTGTTTCAGCATCTGTTCCAGCACTGTGATTCAGCATCTGTTCCAGCACTGAGTTTCAGCATCTGATCCAGCACTGTGTTTCAGCATCTGTTCCAGCATCTAATCAAAAAAATATTGTTTCAGCATATGTTCGACGGCCTAATAGTTGACTAAAGGAACTCTTGATTATTTTTTCTTTCCGGTTCGACTTCTGGTTGTCATTGGTTGTGTTCCTGGTGGTGTCTTTTTCCTCTTCTCAATTTTTATCCAGCCTTCTTTGGCAGGTAGTGATGTTGTTGTTGATTCAATTATCCCCATATTTCCCTGATCTGGGGGACTTGTTTTCTTTGGGGATGTCAATGTTGCTTCATCTTTATCAACTTTATCGGCCTCGTCTGCCCAACTTGAAGGAGGTGGGGGACTGAAAAGAACTTTGTTTTCTTTTCTTGTATCAGGAGTGTCTGAAGCCTTAATACTTTCTATTCCCGGATCAAGAGAAGTTGAAGCGTTACTCTTCGGATGAGGGGCGTTCTTGGAAGCGCCTTTGGAGTCAAGGCTCGGAGGGTCTGATTCTAAAGAAGATTTTTGGGTGTTTGTAATTATTAGTTGATGATCTTCATTGGAGCCTTCCCACCAGGTTGATTTGCGATGTTGTTTTCCCACTTTCCTGTTTCCCTTGGTGCATTGAGCTGCTATATGCCATGTTTCGAAACAAGTCCTGCAACGCAGTGAGATTTTTTCATAGTCTAGCTTTTGGGTCCAGGTGTAGTTTTTGCAACCCAAAATAATTTCTGCTGGAAACCCTTTGCTAAAGTCCATTTCCACGCAGATTCTAGCATAAGAGGTGGTGTTATGAATTCTAGTTTCTTTGCTTGCAAAATAAAACTTTCCTAATGCTGATCCAATATCTCGAAGAGAAGTTTCGCCCCAAAAATGCAAGGGAAGATTCGGGAGTCTGACCCAAACTGGTGCAGAAGAAAGAACATTAGTCAGAGGATTGAAGCAAGGAGTCCATACCATCATGCACAAACCTGAGTTTCCCCAAAACCAAGGGCAAGAGGCTAGGATCAAATCCCGATCTGCTGCCAGATCAAACTCTGCAATGAAGAGACCCTTCGGGCAGGGGTGAATGAACAAATCTTCCTTGATGAGAGGCTTCCAGTGGGCTGAAATCTAGCCATTGAGATCCACAAGCCGCGGCCAAAGTCCATTGAACCGACAGATTAAATCATTTTCCCGAAAGTAATCTTCCTCATCTTCAGCTTCCTGGCCCATGAGAAGAGAGATCGCTGGAGATTCTTTAACCGAGCAGACAGATGGGAAGGAGTGAGTTGAGGTTTCTAACTTAACAGCCTCACTGTAGGAAGATGGGATGCTACCTGGAGGGCCGGGGGCGAGAGGAATCGAGCATAGCTGATCTGCAAAACCGAGATGGGCAAAGCTGCCGTTGGAGAGGAGCCGTGTTGGAGAGGAACCGCGCGAGGTTGGCTGAGAGGAAGTCGCCATTGAAGAGGCTGCGGTCATTGGAGAGGGAGTTGTGCCCATTGAAGAGAGGGCAGTTGCGGCCAAGAGGCCGAGCTGCAGAGGAGAGGGCGGCTAGGGTTTACCCTAGCCGCAGAGGCGCCGTGAAGCACCCGGAGCATCCTCCATCTTTCGAAAATAAACTAGTCTTAACTCCTTGTAGTAAGTCTTAAAACCAAAATTCACCTTTTAATTTTATTGTTCTAGGGCTTGTGGCAATCTTACTTCAATTTCCGGCAATATTTGTGCTTGACATCTAGGGTTTGATTGGCATATTTTACCTTAAAGTATATATTATCATCATTTATTGCATTGTTTATTTAATTTTCATCCATCTATAACTTGATGTCTTACATGTTTAGGGTTGTTATAATATTGTGTTATTTCAACAAGTAATTGTTTACAAAATCTTAGTTTAACTTGTATTTTTTAACCCTAGTTTTATTGCATACTACACTTATTTAAAGGGTTGATTTATTGTTGTTGTTATAACTTGATATATTGTTGAATATCATCATCATTTACACAAGTTTTGCAACAACCATAGCTTTTTCTTTGATTTGTAGTGCTTAGGGTACCTTCTTCACCTATTTCAACTTGCTATATATCATTAATTGTCTTGGGTATCTCACGCATACAAATCTAGAAATCGCTTCATTGAACCACATTATACCTATCTTTAAAAAATTGACTTAATAGTGGTGTGTTTGAGTAACTAATATAGGAGGTCATAGACTTGATCTCGTCTTTCTATAGAATTTATTGACGTTACTAGGGAATCCTCCCTTGTGTTGGATTTCATCCTTCACTTAAACGAGGGAAGTGATTGTTGAAATTATGCTTATACTGAGAGGGGGGGTGAATTAGTATAAGATATTTTTTATATTAATTGAGCATTCATTAATCATTCATTAACTTTAAAATGGTAAATACATGTAAAATCAAATCATTGTGCAGAGAGTTTAACTTGGAAACCCTTGCAGGAGAAAACCACAAAAGCTTATATTCATTAATTTATGTAGGCACCAACCTACTTGAGACACCAATCTCCTCAAATGAGCACCAACTCAAAAATATATTGTGAAGACACCAACCTACCGGAGACACCAATAACCTCAATTGAACACCAACTCAGCAAAATAGTGTGTAGACACGAACCTACCGGAGACACTAATCTCCTTAGTTGAGCACTAATTCAGTAAGATCTATATAGACACCAATATAATATCTTCATACATAGAGTAATTCTGACTTCACCTGCATGTTTTATATTTCATGCATTTCAAAACATCATCATACCCTTAACTTTCATGTTACAACGCCTCTCCTTGCTTTATACCCCAGACATAACTTCAAAGCATAGTAATATTTAGCCTTCATGCCCTAGAGAACCTCATAAGATTATTCACGGAATATAATTCCATACTGCAGCATCACAACCTCAAAATAATGCACTTTGCAGCATCATAGACCTTAATCCTTCATAGTGCACCCTTAAAAATCCAAGAAAACTCTTCGTGCACACATTTAGAACCCAAAAATACTCTTCAACTTCTATTGTGCACCTCAGACTTGATCTTCTTGCATGGATGCTCTTCAAATGCGTACATCTATCATGTATTTATAGTGTTTGTGTGCTCACTTTTAGGGCCGACTTGTCAAGACTAGTTGGGTCGACCTTAACTTTTTGGCAAGGTTGTGTAACAGAAAAATCCATATCTCCTCATTCCTAAGGAATTAGATGGAATTCCATATACCATTTGAAAATTTTCGGAATAAGCTTTGCAACCATATAACCTATGTTCCCATTTGATCTAGGTATTTTGAGTAAAAATGTCTTCAAATATAGGGTATCCAAACTGAGCATCAAAAATCCAAAAACAATACTTCCAACAATCTTCATCTTGTAATCTTTATCTTGGACATTTATAGTCTCCCCCTATCTTTGACATCAATGATAATAGTACTTCCAACAATTTCCCCCTTCATCGTTGATGGAAACCCTTGGTCAATTATATAATACTCCCCATGTTTGCAGCGTTCCTTGTGTCTATAATTCCTCCTCCATCTGCAACTTCTCCCCCTTTAAAATCAATGGAAAAGGGTTTCTCCCTGTGAGCTTTGTGCTTCCCTTTACTGATGAGATGAGAGAGATATCACTCTCATACAACATTTTTCTCCTTTACTTTCATCGAAAATGTATACATTGTTCGGGGTTCTATTTGTATTTGTCACTAATATTCTTAAACCTAATTTCCTTATCTCACATCCTTTAGAATTAAATGTGAAGTTGTAACCTTGATCACACATTTGACTGACACTTAGAACATTGTGTTTTAATCCTTCAACATACAAGACATTATGTGTTTTAGTCTTTTCATTATCAATACTAACGGTACATTTTCCAACTATCCTTACAGAAGCATCATCCCTAAAGGTAACACTGCCTCCTTTTTCATCTTTTAGGATGAGAAAATTTTTCTAATCACCTGTCATGTGTTTTGAACATCCACTATAAATGTATCGTTGGTGTCCTTTGTATTGAGTATACATTGCAAGTCCACATTCTTTCTTCTTTGGTTCTTCTTGCTTTCTTTTCCACACCTTTGTGTATTCTTCTCTATGCTTGGCAATAACATCTTCTTCCATGTTTTGTTTATTAGACTTCATTATGTTTATTCTACATTCATGTGATGTGTGCCCCTAGTTATAGCACTTATAGAATTTAGTATTGTAATCAAATAGCGGAGCAAATGAATTGTAGTTTCTATCAACAAAACTATGAAAACTTTTGGTCTTGTTGTTCATATAATCATTCTTTAAGGGATTATAAGAACCTCTATTTATATCTCTCACATTATCACTTCTTGCCTCTACAATCTATTGCTTTATGACCAAAATCGTTGCAAGAAAAAAAATAGCCAAGAAATATATTTTGGCATCGGGTTGTGAAAGGCCTTCTTGGTGGAACAACTCTTCTGAACTCATTCTTCTTGCTCTTATGAGAAGAATCGGGTTTTTATTGGTCATCATTTCATTTCCTGCTACTTCTTTCATTGTCGATGAGTCTTTGTTAATATTAGCATAGGTTTTAGGTTGTTCTTCATTTTCCTTTTCTGATGGATTTGTGACCTTAGTGTTTTCATCAACCTCAAGGGTCTTTTTTTTTTGTCATAATCAAGACATGTCTTGATGAATGATGACCAAGTTTGTAATTTGAGAATATTATCTAAGATTTTAGTACTCTTTACAAACTTCAAACTTCTATTCAAATGATCAGTTGTTTTCTCTAGTTCCTTTCTTAAGGAAACTATTTCAGCTTCTAGTTTCTCACAATTTTATTCCTTTTTTTTCAATTGGTTTCTCACCACTTCTTCTATCATTTTTGCCTCTTCTAGTTGAGTCTTTGGAATGATAATTGTCTTGTTTGTTTCTTCAATATCATGATCCTTCTTTTCATGTTTCTGCAATTGCTCCTTCTGCTTTATATTATTTCCCCTGAGTCTGCCTATTTTTTCTAAGGCACTAACGAGTTCTACATCAAGATTTACTTCCTCTTAATCTGACTTTTCTTTCTGATTATCTTCATTTTCTTCATCAACAGGTTTTGTTTCCATGGTTATGGAAAAAGATTCTTCTTCATCATCAATATCTTCCATTTCTTTGTATTTGTCATATACTCCTTTTAGATTTCTCACAAATCGTGCTTCTTTTGTCTCTGATTCATAGCTAGAACAATCATCGGATCTCTCTTCATAAATGTTTTATAGCTTGTCCCGAATCTGTTTATCTAATGTACATTGCATTACCTTGAAAGTCTCAAAATCTGATAGGCCGCTCAATATAACATCTATTTCTTTTGCATTATGTTCACTTGATCCCTTCCTGACGTCATTTGTATAACCTATTGTGACTGATTCACAGATACCAAACTCAAGTGCCATCAAATATGTCTTCATTCTTATACTCCACGATGCATAGTTTGTTCCATCAAATAAGTGAGATATGTTTGTAGGGAGACCTTCCTTAAAATCCATATGTGCTCTAGATATACCCTCCATTGGTTAAATTGTTTCTGAAGGAACCTGCTCTGATATCAATTGTTGAATTTATGCTTATACTAAAAGGGGCGCATGAATCCGTATAAGATATTTTTTACTTTAATTGAACATTCTTCAATCATTCATTAACTTTAAAACAGTAAATGCATGTAAACTCAAATCATGATGCACAGAGTTTGACTTAGAAACCATTATAGGAGAAACCAAAAAAATATCTGTAGACACCAACCCACTGGAAACACCGATATCCTCCACTGAGCACCAATTCAATAATATATTGTGTAGGCACCAACCTACTGGAAACACCAATCTCCTCGACTGAGCACCAACTCAGCAAGATATTGTGTAGGAACCAACCTATTGGAGACATGAATCTCCTCAGTTGAGCACCAACTCAGTAAGACATGTATAGACACCAATCTAAGATCTTCATACATGGAGTACTTTTGACTTCACATGCATGCTTCAAACTTCATGCATTTCACAACATCATCATACCCTTGACTTTCATGTTCCAGCGTCTCTCCTTGATTCATACCCCAAACATAGATTCAAACCCTAATCAGATTTAGCCTTCATGCCCTAGAAAACCTCATAGCATCATTTCCAGAAAATAATTCCAGACAACAGCATCACAACCTCCAAATAGTGCACACCTTTAGACCCCAAGAATAATCTCCAACTTCTCTTGCACACCTCGGATCTCTTCTACGCACCTCAAACTTGATCTTCTTTCTTGGATGCTCTTCAAATGGGCACATCTATCATGTATTTATAGTGTTTATGTGCTCACTTTTAGGGCCAGCCTATAAAGACTGGTTGAGATAACATGACCTTTTTGGCTGGGTTGTCTAACAAAAAAATTCATATCTCGTCGTTCCTAAGGAATTAGAGGGAGCTCCATATATTGTTGTAAAGGTCTCGGAATAAGATTTTGAAACATATAAACTATGCTTCCCATTTGATCTAGGTATTTAGAGTAAAAAATCATTCAAATATAGGGTATCCAAACTGAGCATCAAAAATCCAAAAACAATATTTCCAATAATCTCCATATTGCAATCTTTATATTGAACATTTGTAGTCTCCCCATCTTTGACATCAATGACAAAAATATTTCCAATGGTGATTGCTAAGGTGATAATGGTGATACTTTCATGTTACACTTGTCTTATCCCTTGTGAAATGCTTTGCACATGCTAGATATTGTGATAACACACCCAAAATGAAAAAATATCCTAAAAAATGAAAAATTCAAAAATTAATTCTTTTGGTAGAAACTTGGGTGGAATTTTAATTCTAAGATTTATTACATATACCCATCAAATTTCTAACACATTTTTGAGTTATTATTAGTGCATAAGTTAAAATCTCTTCATGTTTTTAGGTTTTGTACTTTTTGTTGTATTTTGAATGTGTATAGTTATGTGTGTGCACGTTTTGTGTCAAATTATTGTGACTCTTTGTATCCATGTGAAGTTTGAGGGATACATTGTCAACCCAAACAATGAATCTTGATTGATTCTTCACTTATAAATAGACCACAATTGTAAAGGAAAAGGTGATTGAGTGAGAGTGCTTACAGAGTATGTTAATATAGTTAGCCTATAATAAGATTTTTATCAACTTATTTACAACCAATGATATCTATGTTTTATGTGATTGAGTTGTGTCCCTACAATTTTTCTTCCTTTGGAAATAACTATATGGGAAACACAGGGCACTTCCTTCATTCTAAGGATGGTGTCCTTCGGAGTCACTTAGTCACCGCATGAACTCTCTCTCACACACATGCATTTCAATCGATCATGGTAAATCCAAGTCAAACTTCCTTATCTCAAACATGAGACATCAAATTAAATTTAGTTGGTGTTTTCCTACCTTTATAAATGTTTCAGTTTAAAATTTCTACAAATTGGCTCTTTTCCAATTGCTTAAAATAATGGAAATGAACACTAGAATTTTTGGCCTTCATTTCGATGAGAATCATTTTAAACTAATAGAATTGTAAATATCAATCCTTGACATTGCAAAATTAAGATGAAATAGGGGAATTCAAAGGTGCTAACTCCATTTTTACATTGAAAACAATTATTTCAACAATCCAAAAATGCAATTTTAGCAAAGATTCTATTGTCAGGCTCCGATGATGGCAAACCAGAAAAAATCAAAATCAAAAAATGTTTAACCTTCTTCCTTTATAAATAGCCATGAACCATACCATATGGTATCATCGATGAGTAAGGGATATGTGCCATGCACATGTTTCATGCATCCCAATGCCTTGCATGTTGAGTTGTGCATCATGTTAAATCCAAGTCGAACTCTCTTATCTCAAACAGACATTGAAATTAATTTAGTGGTTCATTTTTCACCTTTATAAATATCCATTAACCATACCTTCTGGTATAAGTAATGTGGAATGATATGAACCATGCACAAGTTGTGTGCACCTTGACACCTTTTGCGTTGCATCGTGCATAGCCATGAACCATACCTTATCATATAACTAATGGATGAGGGATATACACCATGCACAAGTTGCAAGAATCCCAATGCCTTACAAGTCACATCATGAATTACACATGGTGCAACCCATAAGGTGTTAACATTACCAATGGGTGAGGGTTAAGCACCATGCACAAGTTGCACACATCCCAACGCCTTACAGGTTACATGCATCCCAATGCCTTATAGGTTGGACAAGGGATATGCACCATGCACAATTTGCACACATCACAATGCCTTACAAGTTATGTGCAACCCATCACATTACAGGGTGCACATCCAATTTGTAATGTTCCCAAGCCAATTTTTTCGCTTGGAACACTAACTGATCGCTCTTTAAATGATGTGTGTGTGTTTGCTTGCAGTTTTACTTCTGAATTTAGTCTTAGGGTTTATAGTTTAGTTATTAAACTCAGATCTAAAGATAAACAATGGAGATACAAGATAACACAAGATATGGAACCAAACAGCATAGATATGACCTTTATTGATATAATAAGCAAGAATCTGATACAATAAGGATGCAGATCTGGAATAACATCAGATAGCTCGAATAGAAAAGATATGAGCTGCTACAAAATGATCCTGATAAGAAGATGAAAGCCTCCAAAGGATGGATACACAATGAATACCAATACAAGAAGAACCAGGGTCAAGTCCAAACCCCCCTGGATGATGGCATGTCCTCCTGTAGAGATGAGAAGACCCAATATTTCGGCCCAGCTGAAGGAAGTCTCCAAATGACTCCAAACTCGGTAGAATGATAGATCAGGGTGATAGAACCCCCCCTCCTGAATTCTCAGACCGAAATGGCAAGAGATGCTCCTCCAAATGTTGAATCCTCAAGTGAATATGTGCCCTCCTGAATCTTGTCAATGCCCAATAATTCGGTCCTAATGAAGGAGACCTCCAAATGCCCTGAAACTTGCTAGAAATATAGATCAGGACATTGCAAGTCACTAGGTGAAGTCTCGGGGTCAGATCTAAATTATAACCCCTCCAAACTGAGTAGATATTAATCACAATAGCATCCTCCTCCTCTCCAAATCGTGCCAATGCTCTAGGAAATCATCTGGCGATAGTAACCCTCTCAAAATGCACTAGATCTGATGATTCATTCCCTACAAGAAAAACCCCAAGTGTTAGAATGTCCAAAAGCCCTGCCAATCTCCTGGATCGAACTTCTCTCAATGAATGGTGCACCCCCTGCTGAAAACCCTCAAGGGTACAACCTGTAGATGTCTTGGATGAGTATTGAGACCTTTGACTACTGTAGAATGGTGTGGGTGGAGTATTTCATCCCCGATACCAAACTTGGAACAAGATAGGTGGAATCTTTCACCACTGAATTGTTCTCTAGGGTTTGTATTCTCAAAACCCTCAAAATTGTGTGCTCAAGAGCCCAAAGCAATTTTCCAATAATAATCCAAGAGGAGTGAGAGGTGCGCCCTAGGATTTCCTTTATACCTCCATTCTAATCCTCTGTTGAGTTAGTTAACCCTTAGGTTCAACTCCTAACTCAACCTCAAGTGTTCTAAATCATCATTGAGTTACTTTTTACCTTTTCAAGTCAACTTCATATTATAACATTGAGTTTAGTTGACTTTTCCCCATGCTGCATGAGACTATAGTCTAGTGGGGATGAATAGAATACTGAGTCTTTCCAAACCTTTTCATCAAGAGGTGGGGGACATTACAGTCTCCCCTACTAGAAATTTCTTGTCCACAAGCAATTATGAGCCTGTATCTTGTATCACATGTTCACTCTCCCACGTGGCATCCTCAATAGGCAAGTCCTTCCATTTGACTAAGTATTCATTGATGCTCATCCTCCTTATTTTATTCTCCCGAACCTCCAGTATTTCCTCTGGGGGGCATTAGTATCAATTGACCCTCTTCCTCTAAGGGTGGGAGTACCTCAAGTGGGGTGATGTGTTGTCCAATAGCCTTCTTCAAGCATGACACATGGAATACGTTGTGTATCTTGTTTCCCTGTGGAAGCTCAAGTTCATAAGCCACAGCCCCTACTTTCTTGATGATTCTATAGGGTCCAAAGAATCGGGGTTGGAGATTTTATGCTCCACTTCTTTTGATGGAATCCTACCTGTACAGTTGGAGCCTTAAGTAGACCATGTCACCAACCTCAAATGTGCGCTCTACCCTATTCTTGTCTGCCTGGACCTTTTGCTGATTTTTTGCTCTTTGCAGGTGATATTTTAGCTCTATGAGTGTGTCCTAACTCTGTTGCACCCAATCCTATACCATAGGATCTTTTTTATCACCAAAGGAAATCTCTACAAAGGATAGAGGGTCATAACTGTATAGGGCCATGAATGGATTCATACCAATGGACATATGATAAGTGGTGTTGTAATAGTATTCTCCCAGGTTTAGCTGCCTAACCCATGCTTTATGTTTCCCTACTACATAATTCCTGAGGTAGCCTTCCACCCATTTGTTGACTATTTCAGTTTTCCCATCAGTTTGAGGATGATAACCGGTGTTATGGGTCAAGGTTGTACCAACCAACCTCAATAATTCCTACCAAAAGGTTCTCATGAATCGGTTGTCCCTGTCACTCACAATGGTTTTGGGTAAACCATGTAGTCTGAAGATCTCTCTGAAGAATAGTTCTTCCACCTGTGCTACACTAAAGTTTGTGGCAATGGAGAATAAGTGTGTAAACTTCATTAACATGTCCACCACTACAAAAATACAATCTTGGCCCTATGCTCTTGGCAATCCCGTGATGAAGTCCATAGAAATACTCTCCCATTTGTGCTCTGGGATGGGTATATGTTGTAACAATCATGTTGGGTGTGTTTTCTCATCCTTGTTTACCTCACAGGCAATACACTCCTTTATGTGGCGCATGACATCCTCCTTCAACCCTTTCCAAGAAAATATTTCCCTTACCTGTCTGTATGGTTTGACAAATCCTTGGTGCCCCGCCACTGATGAGTCATGACATGCATGTAGTATATTGGCGTTGAAGGTTGATTCAGGTGCTATGGGACTTATCGATAAATGCAAACATAAACAGATCTCCCTAGATCCACCTAGATCTAGAACAAAACATAACAGAATATGACACTTTCCCTAAGCTCTAACCGTTGAGTTTACTACTTAACAAGAGATGGGAAACATACCATTTATATATCTCTTCCTCTTGTCGTTGTTGTCCTAGCTCCACTCCGATGCTCCTGTGATATTGGATCTGCAAGGGAGCACAAGCCAACCAAAGTGAAAGCAATATAGCATACTCAACAAGAACCTATGTACGTGATCAAGGAATCATACAAGAAAACAAAGCAAGTTTTAAGGGAAAGAAGCATATCATTGTATTATATTAAATTGAAAGTGGAGATTACAACCAAAGCGTTGATGTTGCAAGGTCCCCTTCCGATGACCCTTTTCTCCAACACACACACTTTCTTCAATCTTGAATGAAGAACATCCAAAATGACTTGATGAACTGAAATGAAGCTCTCAAGAATGATCCAATGCAGAACTCTCCATACAATCTTAGCATATTCAACCTTCATTAACCTTGCTTAACCTTTTCCATGAGAAATCCCTCTTTATATAGGGGAAAGAGAGATGGTTGAATAGATTAGGATGATCCCACCAAATCAGAGAAGCGAGTAAGATCCTAACCACACATATGTCACCTTATCTTCTAGAAGATCCCCTTCTAGAAATTTCGTGAAGCTTGACATTTTCTTAGTCTTTTGACATCATCACACCCTAGTTGTAGAGTAGTCTGCGGAGACATCACAGCCCATCTTTATACCATAGGGTGGCGATCAGGCATCGCCGCACCCTATGTATAATGCAGCCTGCGACAACCTTCCTTAATAGGGTTTTTAAGAAGAGAAATCCATTCACTTTCCTCATAAAGAAAGGTTCTTTTGGGGAACATGAACACATATTGTCAATGGATCACTGGGGTGACCAAAATAATGTGTAACAAAATTCCCCCCAAAGTATGAGGCTGGAACTCATGACAGCCGAAATACTTTGTAGAATGTGTGTGTCGGAAACAAGGAGCACCCCAGTCGGGAACCTGCAAACAGTCAAGCATCAGCATAATAATATACCATTGTCCAAGTTAGGCATTCCCATACTAAGATTACAAAATTTCAAGTGAGTCGTGGCCACTAAATATACACTATGGATCCATGTCATCGTAAATTGACATAGCCACCAGGAATACACTGTGGATCTATACTCTAAAATTATTCAAATTAGGACATAGCTACAAGACATACAAAGTGGATCTATGTGTCAATACAAATCATAAATACCCCATCACAACCTGGACAAGAATGATGAGATCCATGGTATTCGATTCCATCGTCCTTAAGTACGAATATAACCATGTGATTATAGGTGTTGAAGTCGAACATGATAGAAACCACTTGATTACCAGTCAATGATGAGAATCGTTAACAAGTGCAAGGGAAATCACCATTGATGTCAATGACTCCCAAGGTAACCCAGTGCAATCCAACGAATGTGAATAAATTAGTCGAAGTCGAACACTCGATGGAATATTTCAATCAGGGGTCAATGATGTGAACTCATTGTTGAAAGTGAAGAAACCTGTCATTGAGGCATGCAGGCTCTAAGGTACTGAATGATTTCTAAGTCTTGTCCTTGAATAATGAGTTGAAGTCGATAGGAAAAGACTTGTCATAGGAGGGCCTTGATGTATACCCCATCAATGACACAAAATAAGTAACAAATTTGAAGTGGATCAGAATATGAAGTGATTTGAAACAGACACAAGGAAGGCCGACATGGTAAAATATTTATAACTGCAGATGGTTGACTCAATAGGAGGCTTATTAAGGCTGGACTTCTCTTGAACATATGAATGACATGACAATGGTCTTGGCAGCATTGACTCAAGGAGAACCCAACATATGGACATGTGGATGGTCAAACAAGACACAAATGGATTTCTCAACCCGGATACAGTGATGAAGGCGGGTGTCATGTTCAAGAGCGACTATTACTACCACTAACACGGATACAAAAACACATTTATTTCCCAAATTTTCCCCCACCATTTCTGATGAGTACCTCTTTATTTTTACACAAGATTGAGGAGGATAACATATGTTTGTTGATGTAAGTTCATCCTTCAGACGAGTCCCTCGGAGTATATTTAACAAACCCTAAGAATGAGTGGTCCGGTCCCATGTGGGTCTTTCAATGTTTGTTTAATGAGTCCAAAGAGAAAAAACTCGAGGGTTTTTCATGTTTAGAGAGTCTGAAAAACACTTAAAGAGAAATCCATCAGTTGTTTTTTTGTAAACTAATCCGATGAGATCGAAAAAGTGATAACCTACCACTCATCAATTTTTTTCTTCAAATACTTTTACGAGCATGAAAAGAAAAAGGTCGCTCAACAATCTTTTCATATTTAAAGAGTCTAAAAAGAGCTTAAAGGGAACTCCAGGAGGTTCATTTTTTCGTATTAGGTTCACGAGTCTGAAAAAGAGATAAAAGTATACTCGGTTGCATTCTCATTGATTTATGAGTATGAGAAAGAACAAAAAACCCTAAAAGGATTTGTACATGTGATAAATGTATAAAAACAAACCAAAAAGTGCATCCTTGTTCAGCATTACACTCCTAGACTTTTATCTGCAAAAATCAACACTTGCAAAGTCGTTAGGACTTTAGGGTTTAGGTAAAAATATATAAAATAATATAAAATATAAAAGAAAAAAGTGAAAAATTTAATAAATATGGGTAAAAACTTCATTTCACCCAAACTTTTTCCAAAAACCCCCTATTTACCTCAATCTTCTGTTGCGGATTGTGGAGTGCACAGTGGATCATTCGGTGAACGGTCTCCACAGAACCGGTAATTTTCCTCTCTTTCAACTTTCCATGGATCAAAAAAAAAAAATCATTGGTTAAAAATAAACTTTTGAGTTAATTTTTTTAGGGTACCTATGCATGGAGGTCGTCGTAGGCGCCCTATATCGGGACCTGCGGCGATCTAGGGTCGTCACAGTCAACCTTGTAGCTAGCATGTGACGACTCTGCACTGTGTAGATTCCATGGCCTGTGACGTGCGTAGTTCAAAAAGTTTTTTAGGATGTATTTGTCAATAAAAAATCTCTAGGGAAGAAAGAAAGATGTTAATCTCTCTTTAATGTTCCATTGCAGGTTTTCCACGGTAAAAATGTTGGAATGGAGAGAGAGAGCACGAGGAGGAAGAATACTTGGTCGGGAATGACCTAGGAATGGTAATGGCTCTCCGACAGTGTGGATTGTTAAAATTGTTCAAAATCCAGGGTATGAGGGCCTAGCTGAGATTACTCGAGTACCTAGTTCACATGTGAGATGTGAACGAATAGACATTTCATGTGGGAGCTCACATTCTTACGATAGCTATCGAGGATATCTACTTCTTCATCGGGTTATCTCATCGTGGGTCCCGAGTTACACTGACAGGAAGCAGAGGTGATGGTGCACCTATGAACCATTATATCAGTGAGCATTGTGTGTCAAGTACTCAGAAGCATGGCGGTAAAGTCATTATAAGAGAAATGAGACTTAACTCTACGAACCATCCTCTATACCATCACATGCATGGAAGGGAGTGCAGCTCCCCATATGGCTCTTCAAAGCTATTTTCAGTATGTGTTGGAATGTATGGAGCCTCGAGTTTTCAACTGGTGTGAAGGGGTTCTTAAGAGTATGAAAAAACAACTGGCCAAGTGCAAGAATGGTGAACTAAAATAGTTTGGATACGGTTCTATTTTGGTGTCCTTCTTTCTAGAGAGGGTCCCATCTTTGCGCTTGCAGGTAGAGTGGGGTATACCTTCCCCACAAGATCCGAGAATGAAGAGGTGGGTCGACCTCATGGCACGGCATGTAGCCGGTCCTATCGTCAAATATAATGATGTATTCTTCGACTGGTTGAGAACCCAAATGCTCATGGTCGATGACTATGCATACGTCGGACTGGACTTTCGCAGATATCTGGACCTAGTTCTTCCTGACGGTTCCCAGTGGGGGGACATAGGTGAGAAGGACGTTTTGTTTATATGATGGTTTTTGTGATTTTTTAAATGATATAAAAATGTTTTTTTTGTTGTTTATCCGATTATTAATCAAATGTTCTTTAATGATGCAGATGTGGGACCTTACTACCCCCCGGGTTCATCCTCTATCCAGAGGCGAGGGGAGAGATATTCGTAGCGGGAGTAGTTGTCGTCGACTACGAGACCATAAAGAAAAACCTGGAGGGGCTTACGATGAACATCCTTGATGTCTCTATTGATGATATCTCGAAGCATTACCAGCACTACATAGTGGGTGTGTCTGCGTCCATCGGTCGACTACTCCGTACAATAGGATGGGAAGCGGCATGTTATAGCGAGCAACATCCTTGATGCTCTATTGTATATGAGGCCATGTGCTTCACATTTTTTATATTTTGGTCTTCGGACAAAAACAATTTTTTGTAAAAACTTTTATCGTTATATATATATGAGGCTTCTACCGGCTTACTTGTTGTATATACAAAGTGTGATTGGATTTTATAAATGTCTCAAATGTATGTCGAACACATAATTAGTCAATGCATCAATTAATGTATTTAGACATCTATAAATGTGTTGATGTTCAATGTAATAAAAATGACGTTCCAAGAGGCAAATTCGTAAATATACCCTGAACAACATAGGACTTTGAACAGAGTAGACATTACTCAATTGTAGGACTAATAACTGTGAATCGAGTTGTACAATAAGATGAAGGATTCCCAATGAAACAACATCGGTTAATAATTCAATGACTGCACTGTTTTTCGTGATATTGTTAGTTGCACGACCAAGGCAAACACCATGTAGACTAATCAATTCATCCATAGGTGCATAGATTGCCCAAGCAGCAGATGTTAAGTTCTGAGTACTACGACTAGCGCCATCAGTGAAGTCAATGTAGGGTAGTGAAGACACTGACATCTGGAAACCAACAACAACGTCAAGTAAGCAGTTGAAGATCGAAACCAAACAATGAAAAAGCACACAAGAGTATGATACACTAAAATACAAGCACTCATGCAAAAATGACTTAACCATAGTACTTCTTTAAGTAAAGCCCATTTCTGGGTTCACTCAAACGAATTCCATCATAATCAACTGGCTCATAAGCTCCATTCTCCAACACTCATTTGACAATGTAAAGACCTGGCCACATGGCCTCGAATTTACCGACCCCTAGCAAATCACGATCTTGCTCGTAAAGGAGAACTAGATCACCTTCAGAAAAAACACGTGGCTTGACATGTTTCTCATATTGGGCTTTAACACGTTTCTTCTGAGTTTCAATAACTAAGGTGGCATCGTGACAGGTTTCATCTAATTGCATCAAATACAAAAGAAGTTCTTCTTCGGCAGAGGTATTTGGGAGAAGTTCAACGACTAGTTTCAAAGACGGTATTTCACATTCAATCGGCAAGATAGATTCGATACCATAAAATAACTGGAAATGTGTAAATCTTGTAGCAGACTTGAAGGATGTCTGATAGCCCCATAATGCCGAGAACAACATTGTGTGTCAATTTGTCTTATGAATTCCTATCACATAGTAATGAGAACTTTGTTGATTGGTTCAACCTGGCCATTGGCCTGTGGATAATAGGGGGTTGAGTTTTCATGGCGAAGACCCAACTTTTCAATAAGTTCGGACATCATAAAATTCTGAAAATGACTATCATGGTCAGTAACGATGGCTTGAGGGACACCAAACCGAGTGATGATATGATTGAATATGAACAATGCTATATTTTTCCCGTTGTTATCAAATGTAGACATCGCCTCGGCCCATTTAGTGAAATAATCCACAGCTACAATGATGCATCCATACCCCCCGGCCGAGTGAGGGTTACATGTCATGAAGTCAATGCCCCATTTGCGAATGGATCGACGAAAACTATAGGGTGTAAAGGAGTAGGATCAGATCTTATCTTGTTATTATACGTTTGGCAAGCATGGCATTTCTGGATGGCAGTAATGCAGTCCTTAAACAAATAAGGCCAGAAATAACCCGCTCATAAGATATTTTGGGCAGTGGCATACCCAAACATATGACCACCACATGCTCTGGAATGACATTCATTCAAATCTTTATCAGCTTCATCGTAGGTGAGACATCATCGAAAGATAGAATGAATACCATGGCAGTAGAGGGTATCACTGAGGATTATGTATTAACGGGCTTGATATCGTATACGACGACAATTTGTACTAGATAGATCAGGCCGAAAAGTTTGAGTCTAGAGATAGATGATGATATCTCTGTACCATACATCATCAAAACTGGTCAAAAAAAGGGATTCGTCAAGCAAGGAATCCTCTACCACATTTTATGTCTCAGTAGAGGGAAGGTCACATATAAGTTCGGCAAAAACCAAGGATTTATTTGACTTAGCGCGTTCAAACTCCAAGTCAAACTCATGGAGAATCACTATACATTTGGAGTACTTTACCCCTAGCAATTGTTGAGTGAGGATATGTTGCATGGGGTTGCAATTGGAAATAACAGTAGTTTTGCGTAATAAGATATCATGACGAAATCGTTGGACAGCTTGAACAGCGGCCAAGGCCAGTTTCTCCACATATAGGTATTTGGTCTCGGTGGTTGTGAGACTCCGACTCAAATAGTATATCACATGTGAATCATCCTCTTGGACTAATACCAAGGAAATGGTAGAGTTCGCAGCAGCTAAGTAGAGGAAGTAATCTCGGCTATAGTCAGGGGGGAAAAATAATGGTGTACAGGTTAAGGCAAGTTTCAAAGCTTCAAAGGATTTGTTTGCAGTATCGTCCCATACAAAATCGTAACCTTTCTTGAGTAGTCGAATGAATTATGTCATCAGTTTAGCATAATTGGGGATGAAATGACGCAAAAAGTTTGCCTTCCCTTGCAAACTTTGGAGCTGGCATAGTGTGGAATGAGGAGGGAGATTAAGAATAGCCTCAACCTTCAAAGGGTCTACTCAAATCTAGTGTATCGACACGATAAAACCAAGAAGTTGACCGGACTCCACACAAAAACCACATTTGTGTGGGTTCAAACATATACGATAATAACGACAATGTACGAAAATGGCCTTAAATGTGTCGGGTGATCTTGGCGACGCACAAAATGTGTCAGGAGACCGTCAAGATAGGGTTGCACAATGTGTTTAATATCGTGGAAAGAGTAATACATAGCATGTTGAAAGGTCGCACCAACATTCTTCAGACCAAAGGGTAATTTCCGGTAGGCAAAGGTTCCCCAAGGGAAAATAAAAGTAGTCTTGTGTTGATGCACCGGTAAAAAATTAATTTGATTATAGCCAGAGAAACCATCCATTAAAGAGAAGATTTTGCTCTCGGCACAGTCGTCAATGATCTAGTCGACGAAAGGGGTTGGGTAATTATCCTTAGTAAAATCCTTATTTATGTCCCTATAATCTACAAAAATGTGGATGGTACCTTGCTTCTTATTTACCGGGACAAGATTGGATACCCAATCGGTCAAAGCCACGGGATAGATAAAGCCAGCTTTAAGAAGTTTTTCAACCTCAACCTTGATAGCAGCAAATTTATGTGGATGGATTGGACGAAGTCTCTGTTGAATGGGTTTATCATCTGGGTATGTCTTAATCTCATTTACAATGATATCAAGATCAATAAGTGGAATTTCTTCATAACTCCAAGAGAAAACGTCATAGAATTCTTGGAAAAGGTATTTATACATGTGGACCTCATATGTAGAATAGGAGGCCTGAATATGAACATTCTCCACGACTCTGGGTATAATTGATATGTAGAGAGGGACGGTAGGTGAAATGTTACTCAATTTCCCTTCGTACAAGACATCGTGTGTTGACTCGGGAACTGAAGAGATAACAACGGTCGACAGAGTCGAAACCCATTGGTATCTCTCTATGGTATCGCGTTCTAGGAAGAGAATATGATGTTCATTGTCCCATGGGATATATTCCATAGAAATGACTGACATGATCAACTCATCGGTAGGAAGTATCACGTGAAATGGATCAGGAGATGAATCACAGAGAGAGGGGGAAGAGGGGGTTGTTGATTGAATAGCTTGATAAGCGGATTCAATCAGACTTAAAGGCATCTTGTCTCTGTAAAAAAGGTAATCACTAGGGTTAGGTACTACCCATGGGTCATATGACTCAGGCGTTTGACGAACAGTGGTGGAGATCATGTTAATTGAGGCAACAAAAGGCAGGGAAATATCGAGTGGTGGGATTGGAAACGTACCCATCAAAGTTGAATATTTCAAAAGACCCACTCCGACATTCTCATAATCGGGAGATGTCTTTGAGATAAAAGGAACGTTGCTAGTACGGGAATTAGAATTAAAGAAGGTCAGTTGGTCAACAGTGACAAGCTTTCCTTGGTGCGGGAATCGTAACACACGGAAAATGGTAGACACAACTGCATGCATGGAATCAATCCGGCTACAACCAAGTAAAAGGTTATAATCAAGAGGTGTATCAAAGACCTCAACCTCGACATTAACCGATCTACCCTCCAACGTAATAGACAACGACGGAAGAACATCGTAAAGTTTAAAACCTGTACCATTGAAGGCCTTAAGTGTATTGTTTGATTCGGTGAGGGTAGGAGAGCCAATAGCTTTCCAACAAATAATGGACATAATGCAAGTCGAGGCTCCTTCGCCAATAACATTTCTACAGATATTCTTGTTTTCAAAAACAACTTGGATCTGAAATGCTAACTGAGGAGGAAGCCTTGGAATGTGATCTCCCAAGTCAAAGATTATTAAATTAGTATCTGTGGGATCAATTCATTGATGACCTTTAACAATGTCTTTCGTTGATAAAAACAACTTTGAAGTACTTTGAGAGCTGACATCGTAGAGGGTGTTTGTGCAAGGCCTTCTACAATACTGTAGTTTTGTGCAGCACGTGCGTGAGGATTGAGCGCGGACTTTCAAACAACACCCTTGGGAGGGGGGCGAAGAACTGTATCGAGACCCAGTCTTTCGAGATGAAAAGGATCGTTTCGGGGTGAATTTGGGGGAGAAGGTTGAACCAACGAAAGTGGTATATCATCAACTTTCTCTTTTGACGGAGAGTAATCATTGGCTCGATTTGCGACTACAACTTCATTCTTTTTAGAGTCACCAGTACACATAAGGACATAAGAGGAGGTGGAAGGAGAAGCTTGGTCATGAATGACCAGTTGGGCCTGCTGCTGAGAAGGGAAAGGTTGTGACAAAATGACAGGTGTAAAAAGATTTCCGGTTCCTTGGAGGAACTGAGTGACCTTGGCGCATCTTGGACAATCTTTCGTGTAATGATCGTCACCAAAAATAAGGCAAGGGTAAAAGGTTTACGTTTATCTTTCTCATCAGTGGTTTGCGTTTTGGCTTTATCAGATTGTGGATTATTATTCTTGTCCTCCTTATTCTTACCCTTCCCTTTCTTGTCTAGTTATATTTTTGAACTAAAGTGTAATGTTGAGTTGCAACTGAAGTCTCAAGTCTAGTTCTATTTTTGAACTAAAGTGTAATGTTGAGTTGTAACTGAAGTCTCAATTCTAGTTCTATTTTCGAACTAAAGTGTAATGTTGAGTTGTAACTGAGGTCTCAAGTCTAGTTCTATTTTCGAACTAAAGCATACCAGTCTCAAGTCTAGTTCTATTTTCAAACTAAAGTGTATTGTTGAGTTGTAACTGAGGTCTCAAGTCTAATTCTATTTTCGAACTAAAGCATACCAGTCTCAAGTCTAGTTCTAAGTTCAAACTAAAGGTAGGAAGCTGAGTTATGATTAACTCATGCAAACAAGTTACTATTTCGAGTCTCTCCTCTTCTCCTCTTCACCCTATATAAGCAGAGTTCGACCCCTCTCTTCAACATAGTTTTGATATGCAGGTTAAGGGTGAAGCAATAGAGGCACATATCAATGATAAAGAGGAATCATACCAAAGCAGCATATCATAGGTGTATTTCATCAAGGTCTTTTAGGTCTTTGTTAGTTCAAATTCATCTTAGCAAGCTCTTTAAGAGCAGAACATTCATGGTGGATATTTGTAAGTGATCTTACATTATTAATGCAATAAATAAATAGTGTTTGTTGGGGTTTTTCTCCTTGTACAGGGTTTCCTCGGGGTATATGTGTTGTTGATCTGCAATCTTACTCATCTACATAATTATTTCTATTCGATTATGATTTGGTATTGTTGATGTGTATTAAGATGGAATCAAAGAGTTGAAGAAAATAAAAGAATTAATCCGCATAAGAAATCAAGCTCATAATTTAACATGGTATCAGAGCTTAGGGTGTGTTAAACGTGTTGAAGTGCAACAAAAGGTACACACAGATCCAAGCTAGCTTGATTAAGTTTTCAGTGTGAAATCCATGGCATCCTCCATTTCAGTCAGGGTCGAGGATAGGCTCAAAGGAGCTACCAACTTCAATGTGTGGAAGTTATGGATAACAAATATATTGCAGGAGCATGATCTTGAGCAGTATGTGACCACAGTGGTGGAGGAACCCACGAATAATGCAGGAAGAGAGACCTTCGGGAAGAGTTAAGAAAATGCCAATGAAATCATATTTGGCTCAGTCAAAGACAATATAATGCCTGAAATGACTTCGTTAATGACTGCCAAGGACTGTATGGATACCTTGGTGAATCTGTATGAGAAACAAGCTCCAAGTCAGAAGAGGACACTTAAGCACAAGCTTAAGTATTTAAAGATGGAGAAAGGTGAATCAGTGGCATCTTTCTATTCCAGAATATCCCAGATCAAAGATCAGCTTTTGTTCATAGGGGTGACAGTGGACGATGATGATTTAGTGCAGGCCATTTTTTACAGTCTTCCTTCTTCATGGGAGACCTTCTTATCCAGTGTAAGTGGGAGAGAGATTCAACCCACATTTGAGAGGTTATGGCATGATTTCCTCCAGGAGGAGAGTCGCACAGCTACCAGGAGCGAGCCAACGAAAGAAGAGAACTCAACTTTAGCATCAAGATTCAAGGGAAAGAAGAAAGGCATTTTCCAAAAAGGCTCTCAGAGGAAGCCAAACACCAAAGGTACATTCAAAGGCAAGAATATTGATACATCTAAGATTAAATGTTTTAGTTGTAATAAGTTGGATCATTTTGCTAAATATTGTTGGTTTAGAAAGAAATATCCAAGGAAAGGGAAACATCATGCCTCAACAGTTGAGGATGATGAATCCAAAAGAAATCAGAAAAGTCATTCTAATGAGAAAGAAAATAGAAAATAATATTACTTGGTTTCTGCCTTATCCAGTTCATTTTTCACGGGGCCAAAAACTTGGTTAGTAGATAGTGGTGCATCAAAGCACATGACAGGGTACAAGGAGATCCTCTCCGATTTCGAGACAAATTCTTTTGCAGAGCATGTTAAGCTTGGGGATGACAAATGTTACAAGATATAGGGAGTAGGCTCTATCTCCTTCAGATTGGAATCTGGGGCTAGACTTCATATTGATGAAGTATTATATGTTCCAGGGCTCAAGAAAAGTCTACTATCAGTTGCAACCCTTGAGGACAAGGGATATTGGGTGATCTTCAAGGACAGGAAGGCACTACTATGGACTAAAGGTAGCCAATTAAGTACAGCAGAACCCATTGGAACTCATAGTGGAGGATTGTACGTCGTGTCAGGACAGACAGTTCGGGCATTGGCTCATGATGCGACTAGCTCCAGCAAGTTGTGGCACAGAAGACTTGGACATCTTCATTACAAACCTCTTCCAGATATACAAAACATGGTATGTGGCATGCCCTCTATTTCTCTTAGTAAAAATGAAATTTGTAAGGGATGCATCCTAGGTAAAAATATAAAGAAATCATTTCCTAGTAGTGACAACAGAGCTCAGGGCATCTTAGATCTGGTTCATTCTGATGTATGTGGTCCCATGTCATCTCCCTCACTCAATGGTTGTTTGTATTATGTCATTTTTATTGATGATTACTCAAGAAAATGTTGGATATATTTCCTTAAATCTAAAAGTGACACATTTGATAAATTCAAAGATTATAAAACCTTTTTTGAAAAGCGGATAGGGAAACACATCAGAATCCTTAGAACGGACAATGGAGGAGAGTTTGAATCTCTATAGTTTGAGGTTTTATGAAAGTCAACGGGAATCAAGAGACAGTTGACCATTCCATATAACTCTCAACAAAATGGAGTTGTTGAGAGGAAAAAAAAGACAATTTTTTAGGTAACGAAAGCAATGATGTTTGACTAGGATCTACCAAATTCTTTATGGGCAGAAGCTACCTCCACTGCCATGTATATTCAGAACAAGTGTCCACATGCTATATTGAAGGACAAGATACCTGAAGAGGTCTTCATGGATCAAACTTGAAGTAGGGCATCTAAAGATATTTGGGTGTCCTGTGTATATTCATGTCCCTAAGGAAAAGAGGACAAAGATGCAACCCTCAGGCAAGAAAGGGGTTTTTGTGGGGTACAGTGAGAAATCCAAGGCTTACAGGATTTATGTACTAGGTCAGAGGAAAATAAAGGTAAGCAAAGATGTGACTTTCCATGAGGAAGACGCATTTAATAAATCCATAGAGCTTCAGCAGGAATCGGAAGCAGTTCAGCCAGCTTCACCCTCTTCTGAAAATGAAAATTCAGATGATCAGAGGGAGGAACCTCGTGAAGGGACAAGTAATGATCCCATGGAACTCGTTGAAGTGTTAGAAAGAACTCTTGAAGAAACTCCAGCCAAAAGGAAGACAGGGTGGCTTAAAGAAATAGTGCAGGAAGCAGAAAGGATAGTTGCTCCCAAAGGAACTTTCATGAAAAGGAAGAGGCCTCATAGGTTTGGAGGCTATGTTCCACTGATGAGCAGCATTAGTGATGCCAAACCTTCTTCATTTTAAGAATCAGATAAATTACAAGTATGGAAGGATTCCATGCTTGAGGAATACAGTTCTATTATAAAGAACAATATTTGGGACATTGTGTTGAGGCCAAAAGACAAATCAGTGGTTTCTTCCAAATGGATCTATAACATCAAACATGTAGTTGATGGAAGTGTGGAAAAGTTCAAACAACGATTTGTAGCCAGAGGCTTCACTCAGAAAGAAGGAATCGACTACGAAGAAACTTTTTCCCCTGTAACCAAGTATACCTCCATTTGACCTATTATTGCTTTAGCGCCCGTTCTTGGTTGGAAGCTACATCAGATGGATGTAAAAGCAACATTCTTGAATGGAAATATTGAACAGGAGGTCTTTGTGGAACAATTAGATGGTTTTGTACTTCATAACAAAGGCACTCATGTATGCAAGCCAAGAAAGGTTGTGTATGGTCTTAAGTAGGCTCCCAAAGTTTGGTATGATAGAATTTATGGCTTTCTTAAAATCCTAGGATTTCATAAAAGTGATGTTGATGCGAATCTGTACTTCAAGGTAAGAGGTAACCAACCTGTTATACTAATCTTGTATGTTGATGATCTCTTTCTAACAGGATATGAAGGGATAATAGCCTGGTGTAAGAGGGAGCTAACCTCAGAATTCGAGATGAAAGACTTAGGCTTGATGCATTACTTCCTAGGATTGGAAGTATGGAAAAGACAGGGCAAGATATTTCTGGCACAAGGAAAATACACAATGGATGTACTAAAGAGGTTTGGTATGATGGATTGCAAATCCATGTCTACTCCAATGATTACCAACCTGAGGAAGTTGCATGATTATGATACAAGTTTAGATTTGGTGGATCCCACCATGTATAGGCAGTTGATTGGATCATTGATGTACATGATCCACACTAGGCCAGATATATGCTATGCAGTGATTGCAATGAGTCAATTCATGATTGAACCGAGACAGAGACACTAGGTGGAAGCAAAGCACATCTTGAGATATATCAGAGGGACCATTACTTATGGTCTAAGATATACATCCAGTGGTGACTTATTTCTGCATGGGTATGCAGATGTTGACTGGGTAGGAATCCCAGTGGATCGGAAGAGTACTTCTGGATACTGCTTCAGTTTAGGATCCGCTATGATCTCTCATTCAAGCTGGAAGCAGGGATCCATTGCACAGAGTACAACAGAGGTTGAGTACATTGCAGCAAGTGATGTTAGCAAGGAAGCAGTATGTCTCAAATAATTGGTTTTTGGTTTGTTTGGTGACAAGCTCGAGACGACAATGGTTCACTGTGATAATCAAAGTTGCATAAAATTGACAGAGAACTTGGTATTTCATGACAGGTCGACACATATTTACATGAGGTACCACTACATCTGATACTTGGTCTAGAGAAAAACTGTAAAGTTACAGTACATAGCCACGAGCGAGCAGGTAGTTGATATCATGACCAAGCCTCTTACATCGAGACAGTTTGTGAAGTTGAGAGGAAATCTTGGTGTAGCGTTAAATTTGGAAGCATCGACATTCATTCTCCAATGAGAGGCCATATGGGCCACCCTGAGGCTAGCCAGGGAGATTTGGAGAATCAACCAGTCTTGTGAGATATTGAAAAAAGTCAGGGGGAATGTACAACCTCTGTGAGTCAAACCAAAAGTAAAGACGAACGAGATGCTATGTGAGTCTAATGTAAAATTCAAGGGGAACATACAACCTGTGTTAGCATAGACAATCTAGTGAAAAAGTCGAGGGGAACATACAACCTTTGTGAGCATAGACAGAATAGTGCAAAAGTCAGGGGGGACATACAACCTCTGTGAGCCTAGTCAAACCTTGTGAGCCATGAGCAAAAGTCAAGGCATCTAGCAAAAGTTAGGTTGAATATAAAATTCCTATGAGCTAGAAACAAACGATATTCCTAATATT
>ML784734.1:545817-556174 GCA_009831015.1 Picea engelmannii
TGTAACATTATCCACCATGAAGAGAATTTTGAATTGCCTTGTAAAGAGTTGAGTTGTAACTGAAGTCTTAAGTCTAGTTCTATTTTTGAACTAAAGTGTAATGTTGAGTTGTAACTAAAGTCTCAAGTCTAGTTCTATTTTCGAACTAAAGTGTAATGTTGAGTTGTAACTGAGGTCTCAAGTCTAGTTCTATTTTCGAACTAAAGCATACCAGTCTCAAGTCTAGTTCTATTTTCAAACTAAAGTGTAATGTTGAGTTGTAACTGAGGTATCAAGTCTAATTCTATTTTCGAATTAAAGAATACCAGTCTCAAGTCTAGTTCCAAGTTCAAAATAAATTAGGAAGTTGAGTTATGATTAACTCATGCAAACAGGTTACTATTTCGAGTCTCTCCTCTTCTCCTCTTCAGCCTATATAAGGAGAGGTCAACCCCTCTCTTCAACATAGTTTCGATATGTAGGTTAAGGGTGAAGCAATAGAGGCACATATCAGTGATAAAGAGGCAGTGTACCAAAGCAGCATATCAGTGTTATATATCAACAATAGAGGCAGCATATTAGAGGTGTATTTTATCAAGGTATTTTAGGTATTTGTCAGGTCAGAGTCATCTTGGAAAGCTCTTTAATAGTAGAACATTCATGGTGGATATATGTAAGTGATCTTACATTATTAATGCAATAAAGGAATATTGCTTGTTGGGGGTTTTCTCCCTGTACAGGGTTTCCCCAGGGTATATGTGTTGTTGATGTGCAAGCTTACTCATCTACATAGTTATTGTTATTCGATTATGATTTGGTATTGTTGAAGTGTATTAAGCTGGAATCAAAGAGTTGAAGAAAATAAAAGAATTAATCCACATAAGAAATCAAACTCATAATTTAACATGAGGGACCATAGTAGAATGGGCCATCTGGAGAGTAGGAATTGAGTGATAACCAATCAACAATTGGTCTGAAACGGTGATGACATTACTGGTAGTACCAGTAAAATGGTCTAAATGTACCGTATAGATAATAGACGTCTCAGTTATTTGTGATGCCATAGGTGGATCAAAACTCACTCCTAGGTTGTCATAAAGATCACACACATTCAAAGGGATGGAACCGGGATTAAAAGTTCTAGTAGTGTGAGTCGAGGTCCTAAATGATTCACTTTGAAAAAGTGGATCCTCTACTCTAGATCCCATGTTAGGCCCAATAGGTACTTCGGTATTGTCAACATCAACAATTTCTCCAGATGAGTTCATCCGAAGTATACATGGATTTCGTAGAACACTCAAAGTCGGGTTTGGGGGAAGTCGAAACGTTTCTAAAGAATCTGAAACTATTATGAATCCCTCCAACGAGTGTGTGCTTCCAACTTGAGAAGCTACTTTGTTGTTGACTACTCCCTCAAGAGAGCCTTCCGGATCTTATGGGGGTAGCCCTTGCATCCTATGTGAGTGGAGAAGGTCGATGTTGGTTGAACCAAATAAAGAACGAAAAAAATCTATGGCCAACTAGAGAAAACAAACAACACTCACTAATAAAATATAGGAATCAAACCAAGCAAACAAACCTTCCTATTTCGAAGTCACTAATTGGTGATGAAATCCAACGTCACAAAATCAAAACAAGAAGGACTTGGGATAAGCGGGTGGAAAAGTTATGTTAATGACCTTCTTAACGAACTTACACCCTGGTGAAAGCTCCCACACATAATCATAGGTATACCCTCCAAGGAGCCCGAGTGAGGCCAATGTCAATTACAGGTACCATGAAGACTTGCCTCTCTACAGTCACCTTGTGTAAATACCCTAAAGAGATAGACCACTAAGATTACCAACTACAACAATGATGCCTAGGGAAACAATCGACAGTCTGATCAACGCGCAAAGACAAGGTATCTAGCCTGAAATCAACTCGAAAGGATTCCACGCATAATTGTGGGTATACCTTCAAGTGACCCCCAATAATACGTGCAATCTCTACACCAAGACCAACAAAGCAGGGTGAGTAACTCTGATAGTCTCAATGCGACCTCAGGTTTGACCCTTGTGTGAGAAGGGCTTCCCAGGACAAAATGTAGCAATTGGATTTGAACTCTCCCTATCACAAGATACTATTGTGTGTTTTGATGCTTTGGAGAGTGTGCCTCACAACCTATTCCAAAGCACTATCCTAGCTATTGTTGGTGAAAAAGATCCCTAGAAAATAAGAGTTACTAATAAGTTTTAAATTTACATTGTGTTTTAGAGGTTGTTGCTTACTCAAAAGGGAGATGGAAGTGAAATTGATGAAGTTGTGACCTTGACCCAATAAAATGCAAAAAGAGATGAATGTACAATGTTTAAATTCAATGAACTCTAGTTACAGTAGGAAGAAGGTATTTATTTTGAAGTACAACAAGCTACAAATTGCAATTCCTTAATTTTGAATGAACACAATTCCAAATAATCGTGAAGTACAAAATTTTCCAATTCTTCTCTTTAACCAATATTTTGAATGTAAAAATTTCCTTATAAATGATTACTAAAAAGAACAAATGAGTTTAGTTCTTCCTTTCCAAGACAAAATCAAAGATGTGATGACGAAAGGAAAATGTAATCCAAGAAAAATCAAGACATTCTTAACACGATTCCCAAATCAAAATCGTAATATAGACAAAAATGAAAAAGACAAGAAACTTTTTCCATTTGCAAACAAAAGGTGTTTCTTAATCAACAAACAATCTGAAAAACAAAATCAATCCAAAACTTCATGCAAACCAAAGATCCTTTGTCAAACAAGCACCCAGATCAAGATCTGACTTGCGACAATGATCACAAGTAAAAAACTTGCAAAAATGCAAAGAGAGACCTTCAATCACTGAAAACCAATCAAGAGTAGGCTTTAAACTCAAGAATCAATCAAACACTAGAATAAGAAGTTCACCCCAGGCCACTAAGGCAAAACTGGGAGGCAAAAAACAAATTGACTTACTCAAACAAAATCTACAGGAGTCGTCGCAGGCTGGATATGGGACACAATGCGACGAGCAAGGGTCGTCGCAGGCTACTAGCAGAGCATAGTGCGACTTCGTCGCACTGGATTGATCAAGCAGAACACGATGTCTGAAGGTCGTCGCAGGCTATCAATGAGACACAGTGCGATGATCTCTATAAATTTTGAAAAAATGGGAGAAAGACAAAATCTAATTGAACTTCTAAACCGAGGGAGTCCAGATGGATCACCCACAGACTCAGAAAATGAAAATTGTCAGAGGAAGGCAAGCCAAAGGCAAATGGGAAGCAAAAAATCAAAAGGAGGTTGTATCCCCAGTATGGTCACCAATTTTGTTATGGGACTTATCAGTAAATGCGGACATAAACAGATCTCCCTAGATCCACCTACATCTAGAACAAAAAAGAACAAAATATGACGCTTTCCCTAAGCTCTAACCATTGAGTTTACTACTTAACAAGGGATGGGCAACATACCGTTTAAATATTGTTTCCTCTTGTCGTTGTCGTCCTAGCTCCACTCCGGTGCTCCTGTAATATTGGATCTACAAGGGAACACAAGCCAACCAAAGTGAAAGCAATATAGCATACACAACAAGAACCTATGTACGTGATTAAGGAATCATACAATAAAACAAAGCAAGTTTTATGGGAAAGAAACATATCTCTATATTATATTAAAGTGAAAGTGAATATTACAACCAAAGATTTGATGTTGCAAGGTTCCCTTCCAATGACCCTTTGCTCCAACACACACACTTGCTCCAATCTTGAATGAAGAAGATCCACAATGACTTGATGAACTGAAATGAGGCTCTCAAGAATGATCCAATGCAAAACTCCCCATACAATCTTATCCTATTCAACCTTCATTAACCTTGCTTAACCTTTTCCATGAGAAATCCATCTTTATATAGGGGAAAGAGAGATGGTTGAAGAGATTATGATGATCCCACCAAATCAGAGAAGCGAGTAAGATCCTAACCACACGGATGCCACCTCATCTTCTAGAAGATCCCCTTCTAGAAATTTTGTGAAGCTTGACCTTTTCTTAGTGTTTGACATCGCCGCACCCTAGATGTAGAGCAGCCTGTGGAGACGTCGCAACCCAGCTTCAGAGCAGAGGCCGATGATCAGGCATCACTGCACCCTGTGTATAATGCAGCCAGCAATGACCTTCCTTAATAGGGTTTTTAAGAAGAGAAAGTCATTCACTTTCCTCAACATGAAAGGTTCTTTTTGGGAACATGAACACATATTGTCAATGGATCACTGGGGTGACCAAAATAATGTGTAACAAGGGACCAAGAAAATTCGGCCTTTGTAGTAGATGGCGTCATCTATGATTCTGAATTTTTCATCTTGTATTTGCCCATCCATCAACTGACAAGCGAACTGGTTTTTTGAGTATTCCACTAGGAGGTGGACCTTCTAGTCAACTGAAATATCGGTCATAGCATAAATTGATGGCCTTCTAGATAATGCATCTGTGACTACATTATTCTTCCCCTTGAAAAATTCAATGTCAAAATCATAGGCCTGTATTTTGCTCACCCACTTCTGTTGCCTCTCATTTAATTCCTTCTATTCCAATAAGTACTTAAGGTTGTTGCGACCTAATCTTACTACAAACCTTGCTCCTACCAAGTATTTCCTGAATTTGGCCAAGGCATGCATGATGGCCAACATTTATTTATCATAGATAGTGCAAAGAAGTTGAGGGCCCCTCAACTTTCGGCTTTCATAGACAAGGGGGTGCCTATTCTGCATAAGTACGGCCCCAATGCCCTCTCCAGAGGCATCACACTCCAATGTTAAGGGTTGGTCGAAATCTGGTAGGGCTAAAACTGGGCATGTGCTCATTACCTTTTTCATTTTGTTAAATGTCGATTGTGCCTCTCCACTCCATCTGAAAGCCCCTTTCTTGGTCAAATCGGTCAAGGGTGCACAAAGCTGTGAAAAAACCCTAACGAACCTCCTATAATAGTTGCAAATGCCAAGAAACCCCCTCAACTCTGTAAGAGTCTTAGGTGTGGGCCAGTCAAGTATCTCTTGGATCTTCTCTTGGTGTACTTTTACCCCTTTTTCTCCAATGATGTGTCCCAAGTAGAGGACCTCTGTCATTCCAAATTCACATTTGGACTCCTTGGCATACAAGGATTGGTCCTCCATGATGGCTAGAATCTGTTCCATATGTTGAAGATGTTCCTCCCAAGTACTGCTATAGATCAACAAGTCATCAAAAAACACAAGGAGGTGCTTCCTCAATTGCTTGTTGAAAACATTATTCATGCAAGATTGAAATGTGGTTGGCGCATTAGTCAATCTAAATGGCATCACTAGGAATTCATAGTGGTCGTAGTGACATATGAAGGTTGTTTTGGGGATGTCCTACTCCCTCATTTTGATCTGATGATAGCCAGAGCGCAAGTCAATCTTGGTGAAGTAAACAGCCCCATGGAGCTCATCCAATAGCTCATCAATCCTCGGAATGGGGTACCTGTTCTTAATAGTTTTCTTGTTCAATGCCCTGAAATCAATGCACATGTGTATGGTTCCATCCTTCTTCTTTACTAGTACCACTGAAGATGCAAAAGGACTGGAACTTGGTCTAATGTAACCCATGTCTAACAGTTCTTTGATGGCCTTTTCTATATCATCTTTGTACTTATTTGGGTGTCTGTAGGGAGTGGTAATGACTGGTTTTGCTCCCTCTTCCAATTCTATTATATGCTCAAATCCCCTATCTGGTGGTACTCCTGGTGGGATGGGTCCAAACACCTTGCTATGTTTGTTAATGATTCTCGAAATCTCTAGTGCATAGTGAACCTTTCCTTTCTTGTCCACATGTATCGAAATCCTACACTCAACAGCATATACAATCTCCTCTCTTCTGAAAATGGCCTCCATACGCTTTGTTGTAACTACTCTGGATGTGTTTCCAGACATGCCCCTGAGCACTATCTTTTTCCCACTCTCCTCTGTGAAAGACATCTACATAGTCTTATAGTTGGTGGTGATAGGTCCCGACGTGTTGAGCCACTGAACTCCAAGGATGATGTTTGTATCTGGGAGGTCCATCACATAGAAGTCATGTGCTAAGTCATGTCTACCCAGTGTAAGCTTCATCCCTGGAATATACCTGTTACAGGGCATGGTGTTTCCTCTTGCTACCTCCCTGAAATGGAGTTATGGATCCCCCTAGTCAAACCTGTCAATAAGCCTCTGTGTAAACTATGTGTATGTCACTATCTGATTGTGGCCTAGTGTAGATAACCCATGGTACCACCAGTCATGAACCTTTCCCTCCAAGTACATAGTGGCAAACTTGATGGCATCCATCTCCCTCATGGGGTTAAGCTGCAGGTAAGTGTCCAGTTTTTGCACCCATGCCTGTGCAATCATCTTGGGAGACCCATCAAAATAGGGAATCTCCATTTTTCCATCCCTGCGCTCTAACTCATAGTTGCTACTATGGTACGGCCTGGGTTTGTCCCTGAGTTTGAACCCACAATATTGATCCAATGTCATCTGTCTTTGGATTGTATGGCTTAGTGAGTTATATTCCCTGACAAACTGTGCAACACTGTCCTCCATTTCGTCTTGGAATTTTGGTTGTGTTTGTTCATCCAAAAACGAAGGTAGATAGGGTCTATGAGTGGTCTTGTTGTGTGTCTATCCCTGTGGTGCACTTCCTCCATGGCTCTGCCCTTCAGTATGATAATAGGGAACATGATCTTGTTGATGTTTATACTCTCCATGACATCCACTAGCTTCTCTATTGGCATAAGTTTTCGGACCCTTTCCTTCATGAGTCATCTACATCAGAAGATTTGATATCAGCTCTTGGTTGTCACTTACCTTCCTCAAGGTCTCTGATATCTCGGCATGTCCCCTACGTGTTGTCTCTTGGTTTTCCTGCAGGTGATTTACAAGGTCGCTCTATGACAACTCTATGGAACGTTGCAAGTCCCTAGCAATCGCTGCTAGCATTTGTGGCTCATTGTCCTCACCTGGCCATTCCATTTCGACCTCTGCCTCACCTGTCTGCTTCCTTCTTCTGCCCATATAAATGCCATTGAACTTCTGCATGCGCTAACCCTCACAGGATGGGAGGATCAATGCTCTGATACCACTGTAATGTTTCGAAGACAATTTTTTTCACTTGGAACACTAGTTGCTCATTGTTTAACTGATGTGTGTGTGTTTGCTTGCAGGTTTACTTCTGAATTCGGTCTTAGGGTTTATAGTTTATTTATTAAACCTAGATCTGAAGATAAACAATGGAGATACAAGATAACACAAGATATGGAACCAAACAGCATAGATCTAACCTTTATTGATATAATAAACAAAAAGTTGATACAATAAGAATGCAGATATGGAATAACATCAAATAGCTCCAATAGAAAAGATATGAGCTACTACAAAATGATCCCAATAAGAAGATGCAAGCCTCCAAACGTTGGATACACAATGAAGACCAATACAAGAAGAACTAGGGTCAAGTCCAAACCCCCCTGGTTGATGGCATGTCCTCCTGCAAAGCTGAGAAGACCCAATATTTCAGCCCAGCTGAAGGAAGTCTCCAAATGACTCCAAACTCGGTAGAATGATAGATCGGGGTGATAGAACTCCCCTCCTGAAGTCTCAGGCCGAAATGGCAAGAGATGCTCCTCCAAATGTTGAATCATCAAATGAAGATGCGCCCTCCTGAATCCTGTCAATGCCCAATAATTCGGCCCTGATGAAGGAGACCTCCAAATGCCCTGAAACTTGCTAGAAAGATAGATCGGGTCACTACAAATCACTAGGTGAAGTCTCGAGGTCAAATCTGAAGTATAACTCCTCCAAACTGAGTTGATATGAATCACAATAGCGTCCTCCTTCTCTCCAAATCGTAATAATGCTCTAGGAAATCATCCAGCAAGAATAACCCTCTCCAAATGCACTAAATCTAATGATTGATGCCCTGCAAGAAAAACCCAAGTGCTAGAATGTCCAAAATCCCTGCCAATCTCCTAGATCGAACTTTCCTCAATGAATGGTGCGCCCCCCTGCTGAAAACCCTCAAGGGTGTGACCTGTAGATGTCTTGGGTGAGTATTGAGACCTGTGACTGTTGTAGAATGGTGTGGGTGGATTATTTCATCCCCGAGACCAAGATTGGAACAAGATAGGTGGAATCTTTCACCATCGAATTGTTCTCTAGGGTTTGTATTCTCAAAACCTTCAAAACTATGTGCTCAAGAGCCCAAAGCAATTTTCCAATAATAATCCAAGATGAGTGAGAGGTGCGCTCTAGGCTTTCCTTTATACCTCCATTATAATCCTCTGTTGAGTTAGTTAACCCTTGGGTTCAACTCCTAACTCAACCTCGAGTGTTTTAATTCTTCAGCGAATTACTTTTTACCTTTTCAAGTCAACTTCATATTATAACATTGAGTTTAGCTGACTTTTCCCCATGCTGCATGAGACTATAGTCTAGTGGGGATGACTAGACTATTGAGTCTCTCCAAACCTCTTCATCAAGAGGTGGGGGACATTACACCATTCCCTTACAAGTTGTGCAATGCATAATGCACAACACAAAATGTAATGCATTGGGATCAAACATTGGGGTACCTCAATGCACCCTATTAGGCATTGGGGTATGACAACCTATAAGGCGTTGGGGTACCCCCAATGCATCCTGTAAGGTGTTGGGGTACAGTGCAACTTGTGAGGCATTGGGGTATGACACAACCTATAATACATTAGGGTACCTCAGTACATCGTGTAAGGCATTGGGGTACACCTTGTAAGGCATTGGGGTACCCCCAATGCATCCTATAAGGCGTTGGGGTACAGTGCAACTTGTGAGGCATTGGGGTACAACAAAACCTATAACACATTAGGGTACCTCAGTACACCCTGTAAGGCATTGGGGTACCCTAGTGCTCCTTGTAAAGCATGTACCCCAATGCCTTACAAGTTGCACCCAGGTACCCCAACACCTCGCAAGGTGTATTATATCAACACCTATAAGTTGTGTCATACCAACACCTACAAGTTGCATTGTGCTCTAATTCCTTACAAGTTGCATTGTGCCCTAATGCCTTACAAGTTGCATCGAGCTACCAAACACCTTACATGGTACACCAAGGTCTAAGGCCTTACAATATTCATCATGCATTAGAACACCTTATAAGTTGTGCCATACCATGCATAAGACCTTACAAGTAATGTTGTGCATTATTTACTAGTTGCATCACACATTAAAATGCTTTACAAGTTGCATTGTGTATTATCATCATGCATTAGAACACCTTACAAGTTGTGGCATGTCATGCATAATGGTTGCATCATGCATTATTTATAGTCGTAGGCTAAAGATTCTACAAAATGAAGATTTTTTCTGGGATATTTGCCCAAAATCCAGCGAGAAATTGTTGGATTCGAAGATTTAAGTGATTGTTTTTGTAAAATCCGAGTGCCATGGGAGTTTTTCAGCACGTTGAATCCATATATGCATTCAAAAATGGATTCTAAACAACAAAAAATAGTGATTCGTGTAAATTTATATCGTTGGATTCTGACAAAAAAAGTCATTTCGTAGAACAACTAACCAACGCCTTATTTATAGGTTGAATCTTAAATTATAACGCCATATAAGTTGCATCATGCATAATGTGCAAAGCCCCCTATATGATGTTGGGGCACCTTACAAGTTGTGATGTGCATAAGGCACAACAGCCCCTATATGATGTTGGGGTACCTTACAAGCTGCGATGTGCATAATGGACAACGCCCCCTATATGACATTGGGGTACCACCTTACAGGTTGCACCATATGCATAATGCATGACACAACCTATAAAGCATTAAGATACATGCAACTTGAGCCTATCCTTCATCCTCAACAATATAGTATATGTCCATAATTAACAATATTTTGATTATTCAAACTAGTCCAATTGAAGATTCCATGCAAAAGGTTCACGTTGTCCCTAATTAAATAGTTTTTTTTAAGAAAGAAAACTATGAAATCGCAAATACAATTACAAGTATGGCTGCAAAACCTCTTCATGATCTATCCATTGAAGAAGAATAAATTAATGGGTAAACATCACATCTACTCCCTCCACGTTAAGTGATCTCTACATCAAAACAAATCCATGTAAAAAGAAATGTAGCTTATCTAATTAAAAGACGAGGCTATTTGATATCTTAGTTTGTATGGCCTTTTATTTTACCCATGAGAGCTCTTGTGCAACCACTCACTTTTATAGGTTCCAAAACTTAGGTGTCCCATTGTGGCTATATCAAAGAACACAAGGGCTAGGAGGTATAGTCTAATTGGAGTTATAGTACGTAGGGGTCTCATTGTACTAAAAG
>ML784734.1:567982-610632 GCA_009831015.1 Picea engelmannii
CCCCACCCTGGGATGTAGTGGCAATGACAGGCACACCTCCTCAGCTCCTCACCTGTCCTTCCTGGACAACCAGGATGGCTTTGATCACTTTGTTTCGGGTTCCTTATGGAAATTGCTCGACAACTGGGAAGAAGGGATCTATGGCTCCCTCCTAATAGCTTGTCACACCTCCAAGCATTGACGCAGCTATTGGGTGGTCAAAAATCTCCTTGCATGCACCCTCCTCAACCTCCCTAGTGTATTTGTTCTTAGCCCTTCTAGCTCACCTCACTCACCCTACTCCTCGACAGCTCACCCTCCCCCCTCTGCTCTGGCCTCCCCCAGCACTCGTCCTCCTCCATCTGCGGCCCCTCCCACCTCCTCGACGCCTCTAGAGACTCCTAACATCAATGTGATGGTGACTCCTCCAAGGATGGGTGGCACATTGACAGCTCCAGGCATGCACAGCTTGGCAACAATGATGGCTCCAGCAATAGCAATGACTCCAGGTACGAAAATCACGTTGACTGCCCCAAGCACGCACAACTCGTTGAAGGTTATGGGCATCAAAACAACAGGCCTTCCAATCAAACACCCATCCTCTGAAAGCTCCAGCTCTGTCAGCGACAGTGACAGTGACTTTGGTGGTTGCCCAGTCATCGAAGAAAATCCTATGGATAGGCCCCATTATTGATGTCCAGGCCTCTGAACCATTTCTTAGGTTTTTTTAGCTATTTGCAAGCTTCTTTGGTTTCTGGAAAAAGACACACGAACCATTAAAACTCAGTTTTTTGGGGTACGCCCAGTTTACCATTAAGGGCAGGCAAAATTCTATGCTTGGTTTCCCACTAAGGGCAGGCCCATCTTTGTCCACTCTCAGGGACAATCTCTGTATTTTCTTGACGGTATTTTACTTCACTATATTTTAATATAATAGACACCGAGCTTACAAAAAAAAGGAAGAACACCATGTCAAAAGGAGGATTTACAAGGATTTATGTCATTTGAGTTTGGTCCCAAATTATTATTATTATTTATTAAGGAAACTGGAGAAAAATTTATTAAAAATCTCTGCAAGAGAACTTGCAAAGAGAGAACTTACATGCCCAAAAAAAACAACCTTTACAAGCATGGAAAAAACAGGTTGATAACTAGTTAAGTTGTCTAGAGAAGTAATGTCTAGTTGGGACTTATACAAAATTTCAAAATTTCTCCCATGATATAGTCTATAAAATATTCCTAAGATCAAAATATAGAAGCAGTACATCTATAGGTTAATTAGCTAGGGGAGTATTTCATGTCTATCGCCTCTTCTTCCTATTCTAGTGACAAATTCAAGTCTGGAATGCGTTGGAGGGGTCCCAGAGATGAGGCCGCATCTAAATTGACTAAGATTGTGCAAGCTGGAGACTGAGGACTTGATTTGGAATGCATCTCTTCAACCTCTAACCGAATGGTTGTGCACTCATCTTGGAGTTGCTACTGTCCCTAACGATGTTCCACCAAAATCTCCAAGGAAGTGAGCACTTGGGATGATAACCCATTAACTTGAATTTGCAGAGCTTTGATTGATTATTCCAACTCTTTGTGATTGTCCTCTAGCGGCTCTCGTCTCCAATGTGCATTGCCTACACCTCACTTAGCCATGTCTCGATGCCTTGCTTCAATTGTTGAACAATTGAATTATAGTGATACCACAAGCACAACATGTTCCGATTGCAAATTCTTTATAAACATTGCATCCTTCGATGTAACTACCTGGGGTGGTACTCTTAAATTCACCTCCCATATTGTGAGAAACAATAGCCATGGAGGGGAAATAAATTTTCATGTCAAGTCCATTAAACCAGAGATACGCTCACTCAAAGCGATCATCTGACTTGGAGAGGCGGTACAATCATCATCATGTGTGGGTGATGGCCAGGAGAGCCTGGATGACGCAAACACCATGAGTGAAAAGACAAAATCCATAAGGTCGGGAAAGAAAAAGGCCAAGGAAGATGGCAGAGTTTTTGTTAATATGGAGTGAAAACACGCGCATCAAGAAATGAAGGTCTGGGCACTTATGTCCGAACGAGGAGTGGAAATGGTATAGTGGGAAGCGCCTGTGTGTGGAGGATAGGAACCCCAGTGTGTCTTAAAGCCACATCTAATTGTCAATGCTAATGGTGAGATAGTGGATGGGACTGAGTGTGCACCAAACATCAAATGAACACCACGAGGATGTTTATCGGTGGGGACTTCAATGGAACCCCCATTTAGAATTGAGTTGGGAACCTTGAATGTGTTCATGGAATTTGTTTCAAAGAGGAATGCTCATTGACCCTCACCATTTCTATATAGGGTCTTTGATTTCTGGATTAGCTTGTCTGTTATCAATTGTGTTGTTGTGGCAAAGGATATGCATAGGAGTAAAATTGTGGAATGCTTCCAGCTCATGGTAAATTCTCTGGAATATTTACTTCATGTTCATATCCTTAGGTGAGGTCTTCTTTATTGTGTGATTAATAAAACTTTCGAATCCCCAAGGATTGAGAGAGAGCCTATACCTTATTGACAAGTCAATTTCAATCCTTGTAGGAGAGCATAGGACTCTGCCTAGTTATTAGTAGCATGGCCTATATTCCAGGAAAATAAAATCTTAATATGTCTTCCTAGGGAGAAGATAACCCCACCCGCTCATGCCGCCTCGGTCCCAAATTATGATTACTATTATTATTATTGTGCATTGTTTTTTTTTAATTATAAAATAAATGGTAAAAAGGTTATTTATAAGGTTGTTGTTTTGGTTTTGGAATAAGACCTAAAATTATTTATGATTTGCTAAGAACTCATCTTCCTTGAACATAAGGAAACAAGTTAACAACCCAAGATCTAGAAGCATTTGGCAAGAGAGAAAGTTTACCCCTTTATGAACCACCAACAAGTTATTTCATGTGGTGTGGCTTTCCTTGAATGATGGTGATGAATCAACCTGCATTTATAGATAGAAAACAATAATAGTTGTCTTTATCATTGATTGACAACTGAGTTATGATAGGTTTTGTCACTGCTTCATTATTCTAACCCATCAATCCTATAAACACATAAATTTTAAAATGAAGGAGAAGGAGAGAATTAATGTGGAATGAATGCTCTCCTTTTTGGATTGCAGGACCAAAGAGGATTGAGCATAACATTAGAGAATATAAAAAGACTTTTTCAAATTTTGGGTACAAAGGAGGCTAGTGAGAGTGGGATGTTGAAGCTTTAGGTTTTTCATTATTTTAATGCCAATCATTTTTTTATGAAGGATGAATGTTATATCAATCTGTGTGTTTAGATTTCTTCCGTAACTATTTATTCACTCCTCTCCATAATTATCTTTCCTCTCTTTTCTCCCTTTAATGATCAGTTACTATTTTTCCTCAAATATAAGCGACACAACACTCTTTTCCAACATATAAGCTTTATTTGTCCCTGGGGATGGGTGGAGTGTCCACTCGAAATGTTGGACGTTTCAAAACCTCTTACACAATGTTTTTCCAGAAGACTTGCCTAACATTGCTTATATCAATTCAATATTGATATAAGTATGCTTATGGGACTTCGTAGGGATAGATATTTATATCAATCTGATTTTCATAAGTGTGTTTATGGAACTTAAGGATTATATGTAGCACAGTCATAACTTTGACCACTTCATTTTCCTTTGTAGTTGATGCACTTTGTTTTGAACAAAAGAAATCATGTTAAATGTACATATGATCATATCTTACATAATAGAAATAGACATAAACCATTTTTGTTTTGTATATGTTTTAATAGTGGGCTAATTCAATGCATATACACGATAGGAAAATATTAAAAAATTCCTTTATACTTTTAATTGTCAAGCATCCAACATCAATTAAGAGGTGGGACATTGTGTTGAAGTTGATGGTGTATGACATCCATCTTAGGACACGAGGGGGTGTGTGGCCCACAAAGGAAAACATGTCTCTTGGAAGAATTAAACCTTGGTGGGAGCAATAACAACACCCTACTTTTATCGACCCAACAAATCCCCTTTGACTAATTCATGTATGATAAGATAGTGTTTAGTCATATAACAAATCAAATCTCTAGAATCTTTATACTAAACTCAAAGAATCACAAAACAATACAATTTTCATAAATGTTTTATCTAAAATAAATATAATTTTATCATTTTATTTAAAAACTAATAATAATAATTGAATAAAAAATAAAACTTTGATCTACATATATATACATATTATAAATAACCACCATAAATTAAATACCAAAATCACATCAAAATAATAAAAAATATTATTACATCCATTCCAAAAAGTACTTCTCACACTATTAAAAATATATATATATAATTAAACTTTAATTATAATATATTATACTAAATATTAACAACATGATAAATATTTTGGCTAACACAAAAACTTTATCTTTCATTTCTCACAACCTTCTCTAAAGAGAAAAATTTAACTAAACATCAAATCATAACAAGATAACTAATTCCTTAATATTTTGTTCCATGAAATATGGACATAATGACAACTAGCCTAATTACTCCAAATTTGTTCCATGAAATATGGATATAATGACAACCACTTAGTTATTACAAAAGTACAACGAACAAACATGGTATAATATTTTATAACTTAGTTGTAAAGTGGGTGACATATGCCTTAGGCCAAAGTGTCATAACTCACATGCATGCATAATATGATATTGAAAAATTATAATTGTTTTGATTATTAAAAAAGTTGTTTGACATAATTACTCTTTTTATTTTCATTATTTTCACGAGTTAGTCAAATTTGGGAAATAAATGTTAGTTTTGTTTCCACAGTGTAATTATAAAAGGATTTTATTATGTGCGAACTTAACAAATTTATAATAATTATAAAATAAATAATTATTTTAAATAATAATTACAAAATTAGTTATTATTTTCAAAAATATAAATAAATAAATATTATTTATATATAATAAACAAATTTATAATAATTATAAAATAAATAATTTTTTTAAATAATAATTATAAAATTAGTTATTATTTTCAATATATATATAAATATATATATATATATATATATATATATAAAACACTTTAATAATGATTGTATGTCTAAAACTTTTTGATAATGATTTATGTTATATAGTCTAAAACCAAATTTGTGGAAGAGATTCATTTGCAAGAGTAAGTAGTTAATTGAATATGAAAACAACGTAGCTAAAACATAACCTAAATACCACAACACTATTGCAATGAAGATTAAATATTGGTGACAATGTTGCCAATATATTGCCAATACATGGTGTTGCCTTGTATAATGTCATTCCTTTTTAGTTACGATTTAAAGAAGACATTTTAACCATATTAAATGTGTTTTTGTATGTTGCATATTGCTTTAATTAGTAAGTCTATTCACTTAAAATAAGAAACAAGGGGAGTTGCGGAGCAACAAGTCCCTGCCAATAAGGGAGGAGATAACAACAAAATATGTAGCTCCGAAGAGAAAAACATGTTTGTAGCTCTAGTTTTAAGATTTGTAAGTTTGAAGTTCAATTACCTGTTCTGCGATTTTAGCTTGAGCTGATCGGTTTGGATTAACCATAGTTTGAACTGTAGATTGAACTATAGATCTATTCTTAATGGCTATGACTTTAAGGCAATAAAAACAGGTTAGTACTGCCAACTAAGATGTTGGCTCTTGCAATGACCTCCCGACGACTTGTTATCGGATCTTCTGGCAATGATTGGCTCGCTTTGTATGACTTGTTGTATGAACATCATTCTTTATGTTCTAAACTGTTCAGTCCAATCAAGCCAGGTAGAAATTTACAACACTCTTCTGCGATAAGTTTGGATGTGGGGAAACTATATCTCAGTAGAAGATGTGAGTGTGATTCATTCGTTGTACCGCCCATCTCGAAGACATACCCTGACTGCATTACTCTTGGGGTGCAAGTCTAAAAAGTGAGTCATCACCTTATTTCCATTTTCTTGCATATATAACAACCAATGCTATGGGGTGGGTCTAAAATCGCATATATACATTGAACTTGCCATTGTAATGTGTAATATGAAATGTTTATACAGTATGGGAATTAGTTATCCTAAAAACTTCCAACAAGGTAATGATTGAATGGGACACTTATTTCCGAAATGTTTCTGTTTGTGGTAAGGTCGAGGGATAAGAATAGAACAGTCAAATAATTAATACAGGATCGTGCAAAAGTAAATGTAAACCTAACCATAACAGGCAAATAAAGGCTTTGGAAGTATTGTGACGAGAGCCTTCTCAAGTGATGTGTGTCCATCTAACGGTTCCCAGTCTTTACTCCATCTGTCATACCATGATTTTGCATGGGGAGTATGTGGAAATCATGCTCCTAGTGGACAAGTATTGTCTCTTTAATTGTGAATTCAGACACTAGCCAGACAAGAGCCCCTAGAATAGTTGCTCGAAGCTTCCCCGCCTGGAGTGGAGCAGCACAGAGAACCGCTGGTTGAAGTTGCTTCTCCTGAAGAAGAGAAGTCGCTAGGAGAACCGGCTGAAGGTCCTCTACCTAGAGATGAAGAGATTCCCGTAGAACAAATTGGGTTGATAGGCGGAAGTGTATAGTCAGAGCTAGCCTTCTTCCTACCAGACTACTCTAATCCAATCTACCTTGCAGGAAGACAAGCATACCTCCTTTCAAATCCAGAAGCAAGGAAGCCCGGGAAGCTATCACTTAATTTGAGCAAGCTCTCCTCTTGTATCAAATCAATAGTTTATTCTCCTTCTTCTATCGCAACAAGTTACTCGTACGACACAAACTTCATGATACCTTACGACACAGATGGGAGGGACTCTACTGTATTCCATAAAGAAGAAATAGACTTATTCTCCAGTAAGTAAGGCAATAAGAAAGCTCTCACTAGAAGCGACTGGTTATTATCCACTATTTATTGTTACGTTTTTTCATATCAATCATCCATGAGCCCCATAGTGTTTTCTTTCGCCGTTTTTTCGACTACTTGCATTTGAATTAAAATTGTGCCCAATGCTGACTAATTTGGTCCTAGATTTCCATATTCATAATCTCATTGCATGTGGGCATGATCTGCAGAACTCTATTTAATATTTGAGAAGCAATGAGGGAATGTTCTCTACCAAATTGTATCACATCTATGATGCTCCAAGTAGCTTCCAAATCTGGAGGTGGTTGATTGAGGTCGAGCAGGAGGAGCTCCTCTATATCATTGAAGATTCCTTGATGTTGGGCATCCATGGAGATGAAGTTACTCTCTGTGGGTAATCTTTTCCCAATCTGATGGCACATGTTAGTCTCTAATTCTGTCTTGGTTTAGTGAGAAACCCTTATTCTAAACCCTTCTTACCTACACTTCAATTTCTGTTTCCAGTTGATTTCGATCTTTGTTTTTAGTGTCTTATGGTTTGCATTTCAGTTTTTGAATAGTTTACTCAGGTTTGAAATTGAAAGACATGGTTTTAAACGAGGTGTCACCTTATATGCTCGTTTGAACTTCATAAATTCAAATTTTGCTAAGTCATTAATAGCGATACCGGAATAAGGTTATTTCCGTAGCGCCAAAATAATCATGCCTTGATATGCGCCTGTCATCCAGATTTCGTTATGATGACACAAATCATGGTCTGAGAGTTCGCATGTGTCCACAATAGCTTGGAATCATTTACTAATTCAAACCGTTTCATAATCCGATTGCTTTGTATCCACGAAGGTCTCATTTTAAAATCGCCCAATTCTCAATGATCGTTATATTATACCTGTCTGATTTTGCTGAATTTAGGTGCAGGTATTTGCTCAGAGGAAAGTTATACACTAACAGATTGTAGGTGGAAAATTCAAAACCCGAGGGTGCTAGTTACAGAAGCCTTGGAGCTGGCTCATGCAATCTTTAAACCCTAACACACAGTCAAACAAGCAACGCACAAGACAATTTTTGTTGAGCACTGAGTCACATGGAAGAAGAGACCATATGTTGTTAATGTTTCTGCCAGCTGTCAGAATAATTTCTAGGTATTCAAAAGGGATTGAATGTAACACTTAGTTCATGCCATGAAGAGAGCATCTTTGAGTCTAGTCGATAAGAAAGAAGTGTTTTCAGTCAATTACTAGAGGGATGTAAGAAGGAAATTCACCAGGGCGGTGGATTTGTTTGGATTGATTTTAAATATTCTGGCAGAGCGCAGGAGCTCCAAGTTTATGGTCGATGAAATCTGAGTTGGTGTAGTTGCTTGTAAAATCAATACCTATGTTGGAAGAATTTCTCAAGCCTATGCCTGATCGCCCAGGTGCACTTGTACTTGCACTTAACATTTTTGCCAAGATTGCCACGAATAGTGACACAAACAAATTGGCTATCGTTCAATACTATAAACACTTATCTCTCAAAGTGTTGCAGAGCTTAGTACTTCAGATAGTATTGAAAAGTTAGAAAGTTTTTCCTAGATTTCAAAGGATTTTATCAAATTCAAAGAGAAAAATCCAGAAATGCATGAACATAGCAAGGTAAAAGAAACTACTTCTCAATTAATTATTCGAAACATGGGAATATAATTGTTATGGGTTATGGTTTTGGAAGCCATATATTCATACTATGATGAAATACAATATGAAAGCAGAATGAGAGGGCCAAGTAAAATTTTATACTTTGAGGATTGATGTTAAACTTCATTCCAGAATCCTGGACAAAGGATTTTCTTATGACTATGAAATGATCAAATTAATTAGTGATATGAAAGTAGCAAGTCAATGTATTTCCAGGAGATCAACAAGCAATGATCAACTCCAGATTTTGAGGCATCTTTTGAGGGGTAATATCAGATTTTCAGGCATATAATCAGCAGCCTCAAGATCAAAGAGTAGCTAAAGGACACATGACAACAGTAATCTTCTAGCCAACAATAGACCCCAACAATTCAACATACAAATCCAACAGTTAAACATTGAAAATTTCATCAAAGGATTTGATCAATCTAAATCAACATTTCCAAGCAACAACTCAAGTGACAGATTTTATGGAGGAAAGCAGAGCACATGCCAGTTCAAGATTAAAGAAGAATGATGTTGTTAAAAGGAAAAAGGAGAAATGTGTGCCTGTGCCTCAAGACCCTAGGAGGAACTCTACAAGAGTCACCAACAAGTACAGGCTAAGGCCCAAAGCCATGTTCGATTCTTCAATCAAAAGAGAAGATGTCATAGTGATAGAAGACCATTCTGAAGATGCAAAAGCATATATCAAACTAAATACAAGAATGTCCCCAGTACATAAAGAATCATTAAAAGAAAAACCAGAAAAGCTACAGAAAATACTCTGTTTTTTACCTGTTATAGTCTTTATCTTCAAGAGAGGTTACAGAACAGCTGGAGAGGAATTTGTTGAAACCAAAAGAGGTTTTTGTTGGAAACATTCCCCTTCATAAAAACCTATCTTAGTTTTTACACAACTATCACCATTTAAGATATTCAAATTGATCTTTGAGAGCTAATTTTCTGATAAAGCTATAGGAAATACTCTGTTTATTTTACCAGTTTTAGTCTTTTTCTTCAAGAGAGGTTGCAGAACAGATGGAGATGAATTTGATGAAACTAAAAGAGTTTTTTGTTGGGAACATTCCCCTTCAAAAAAACCTCTCTCAAGTTTTACACAACTATCACCATTTAAGACATACAAAGAGATTGTTGGACCCTATTTTTCAGGAATTTACCAGATTTGTTTTCCTGAAAAATCTCATGGACAATAGTTGACAAGCCACCTCATCAATTCGAATTGGAGATCAGATTGGATCTTCTCCCTGATTATTTGAAACAAGAAACTAAATATAGATGAGGAGGTTTTCAGATCCATTTCTTTTGGATCTTGATAATTATGTATTGTTTCTATATAAACTCAGTAGAATGAGAAGTAAAGGGTCGAAAAATTGGAGACCCAAGGGACCTTTTTGTGAAGCACATTGTAAAGGCGCTTATGTTCAATTTGACACTTATTAGAAAAGGCATATGGATGGTTAGACCCTCTTTTTCTATTCTGTTATTTCTTTATTCATGCTTGAATTCATTATTCGAAATTGCAATGCTTTTTGATTCTTGACTGATTATTTATACAGTGGAAATTTTACTGTAAAGATTATTTTTCAAGTTTGATATCAAGCTGAACATCTTGTTTCTTTATGATATTTTGAGGTAAGAATTCTGGTGAAGTTGAAAAATTGAAGGCTTCACCTTCCTTTTCCTTAATTGGTTTAATCCATCTTTGTGTTCACCTATTATTCAGTCAATGGGATATACTCTGTTTTAATCTTGTTTTTCATATTGTGTTGTTACCTTGAAACTAGTTTCAAACCACCTTACTCAAAAAACCCAATCATAAAACCCTCAAAACGCTTTTGCAGTAAATCAATGATGCCCTAGCTTTCCCTTAGCAATTGAGTGCAACTTTAGGGACTAACATTTTTGGTGCTGTTGCTGGGGACGAAGACATGAAGTATTTATCCCTGGGAGAATGACAACAATCAGATCCGCTTCTTGATGGTGAACAGGAAGGGGACAAATACATGACTGTAGATCTTTCACCATGGCAACTCCACCTTCTAAAGATTAATAGGCGACTCCACTGGATCCAAGCATGGAAGCCATTTTGGCTCAAAGGTTTGATTTTTATGATTTTTCAGAGGTCATTGGTTTTCCAAACCCAATTCCTAGTAGAGATGAATGGGAAGGTACCCTTCCTACATTTAAAGGTGGAGATTGGGAGGTTTCGGCTGAGCATCTGCTAGATTTTCATGAGTTTATTCATGATTGTTAGATTGTGCATGAGGATGTCAAGATCAAGATTTTCAGATACTCATTGAAGGGAGCAGCCCTTGACTGGTGTAGATCTCTTCAACTTCAAGTATTAACTCATTGGCAAGTTTTCATAATGCTTTCAATATATTTTGTAAAGAAGATTTTTCAGCTGAAAGCCTTTTTGAAAATTGTTGTGATGAATTTGATAAGCATATTCAGCAGAAAGCAGATGTTTCTTCTGATTGCAAGAATGAAAATCATGTTGTTGAGGAAGATTTTCCAAATCTAATTGATAATAGGAAAGATGACTACATAGTTGTGAATGCATTAGATTTTGTTTCTGATGCGCCTGTTGTCTTAGATCTGAATGAAAAAATAGTTGAAGAAGAGGTCTTTCCTCAACTCCTTCAAGTGGATTCCTATGATATGTTGTTACATGTGATTAAGAAGGAAAATCAAATGGCTGCTCATCAAGAACAGATATATGAGGCGGCATATGGCAATGTTAGATTTGATCAACGAGTTTATGAGAACATTATGCCCATTTTTTATGTACAGTCAGAACTGGTATATGGAAGTATCGAGCAACAAGTAGAGGTAACCATTTTCAGTTATCAATCTAATTCTTTCTATGATCTGGTAGCCATTTATGTGGATTTATGTTTCTCAGAAGATTTCAGCCTTGCTATTTTTGGAATTAAATCAGATAAGGGTTGTAGGTATGTGTTACAAATTAAAATTCTGTTACACATAAAGAATTCTTCTCTGATTTTTATCTGCGTTGAAAGAGCTTTGGTAAATGGTTTGATGTTATCATGGCTTCGTTGGAAGCATGATGTCACATGATGAGCCAATTTTTATTGGTTAGAAGTAGGAATAGATAGAAGAATAGGCTCGCCATCAAGTATGAGATTATTTTCAGTCTGTTGGTTTGCAACAGAAAATTTGGTTTCAGTTTTAAAATAAAGACTCCATGCCCAATGCATATAAAACACTATTGATAGGGGTAGTTCTGGCTTCAAATGAGGAGCAGAGTTGCAGAAGTTTGGGCCAGATTTGAATGATGTTGACTGACTCCATAACCCAATGGACTAGGCACAACACAGAAGAATGTGAATGTTTGCAGAGACAAAGTTTGCAGGTTGTGTTGGATGGATGCATAGAGGAAAAGGCATAGTGGTCTGCTTGTTCTTGATGCCTCATGGGGAGAGCATCATCCCCCAGAAGGAGCCAATGTTAGTCTCTAATTTTTTCTTGGTTTAGTGAGAAACCCTTATTCTAAACCCTTCTTACCTACACTTCAATTTCTGTTTCCAGTTGATTTCGATCTTTGTTTTTAGTGTCTTATGGTTTGCATTTCAGTTTTTGAATAATTTATTCAAGTTTGAAATTGAAAGACATGGTTTTAAACGAGGTGTCACCTTATATGCCTGTTTGAACTTCATAAATTCAAATTTTGCTAAGTCATTAATAGCGCTACCGGAATAAGGCTATTCTCGTAGCACCAAAATAATCATGCCTTGATATGTGCATGTCATCCAGATTTCGTTATGATGAAACAAATTGTGGTCTAAGAGTTCGCATGTGTCCACAATAGCTTGGATTCATTTACTGATTCAAACCGTTTCATAATCCGATTGCTTTGTATCCACGAAAGTCTCATTTTAAAATCGCCCAATTCTCAATGATCATTATATTATACCTGTCTAATTTTGCTGAATTTAGGCACAGGTATTTGCTCAGAGGAACGTTATACACTAACAGATTGCAGGTGGCAAATTCAGAACCCGAGGGTGCTAGTTACAGAAGCCTTGGAGATGGCTCATGCAATCTTTAAACCCTAACACACAGTTAAACAAGCAACGCACAAGACAGTTTTTGTTGAGCACTGAGTCACATGGAAGAAGAGACCATATGTTGTTAATGTTTTTGCCAGGCGTCAGAATAATTTCTAGGTATTCAAAAGGGATTGAATGTAACACTTAGTTCATGCCACGAAGAGAGCATCTTTGAGTCTAGTCGATAAGAAAGAAGTGTTTTCAGTCAATTACTAGAGGGCCGTAAGAAGGAAATTCACCAGGGCGGTGGATTTGTTTGGATTGATTTTAAATATTCTGGCAGAGCGTAGGAGCTCCAAGTTCATGGTCGATGAAATTTGAGTTGGTGTAGCTGCTCGTAAAATCAATACCTATGTTGGAAGAATTGCTCAAGCTTATGCCTGATAGCCCAAGTGCACTTATACTTGCACTTAACATTTTTTCCAAGATTGCCACGAATAGTGAAACAAACAAATTGGCTATCGTTCAACACTATAAACACTTATCTCTCAAGTTGTTGCAGAGCTTAGTACTTCAGATAGTATTGAAAAGTTAGAAATTTTTTCTCAGATTTCAAAGGATTTTATCAAATTCAAAGAGAAAAATCCAGAAATGCATGAACAGAGCAAGGTAAAAGAAACTACTTCTCAATTAATTGTTCGAAACATGGGAATACAATTGTTATGGGTTATGGTTTTGGAAGCCATGTATTCATGCTATGATGAAATACAATATGAAAGCAGAATGAGAGGGCCCAGTAAAATTTTATACTTTGAGGATTGATGTTAAACTTCATTCCAGGATCTTGGACAAAGGATTTTCTTATGACTATGAAGTGATCAAATTAATTAGTGATATGAAAGTAGCAAGTCAATGTATTTCCAGGATATCAACAAGCAATGATCAACTCCAGATTTCGAGGCAGCTTTTGAGGGGTAATGTCATATTTTCAGGCATATAATCAGTATTCTCAAGATCAAAGAGTAGCTAAAGGACACCTGACAACAGTAATCTTCTAGCCAACAATAGACCCCAACAATTCAACATACAAATCCAACAGTTAAACATTGAAAATTTCATCAAAGGATTTGATCAATCTAAATCAACATTTCCAAGCAACAGCTCGAGTGACATATTTTATGGAGGAAAGAAGAGCACATGCTAGTTCGATATTAAAGAAGAATGATGTTGTTAAAAGGAAAAAGGAGAAATGTGTGCCTGTGCCTCAAGATCCTAGGAGGAACTCTACAAGAGTCACCAACAAGTACAGGCTAAGGCCCAAAGCCATGTTCGATTATTCAATCAAAAGAGAATATGTCATAGTGATAAAAGACCATTCTGAAGATGCAAAAGCAGATATCAAACTAAATACAAGAATGTCCCCAGTACATAAAGAATCATTAAAAGAAGAATCAGAAAAAGCTACAGAAAATACTCTGTTTTTTACCTGTTATAGTCTTTATCTTCAAGAGAGGTTATAGAACAGTTGGAGAGGAATTTGTTGAAACCAAAAGAGGTTTTTGTTGTAAAAATTCCCCTTCACAAAAACCTCTCTCATTTTTTACACAACTATCACCATTTAAGATATTCGAATTGATCTTTGAGGGCTAATGTTTTGATAAAGCTACAGGAAATACTTTGTTTATTTTACCTGTTTTAGTCTTTTTCTTCAAGAGAGGTTGCAGAACAACTGGAGATGAATTTGATGAAACCAAAAGAGGATTTTGATGGGAACATGCCCCTTCACAAAAACCTCTCTCAGTTTTTACACATATATCACCATTTAAGACATACGAAGAGATTGTTGGACCCTATTTTTCAGGAATTTACCAGATTTGTTTTCCTGAAAAATCTCATGGACAACAGTTGACAAGCCACCTCATCAATTCGAATTGGAGATCAGATTGGATCTTATCCTTGATTATTTGAAACAAGAAACTAAATATAGATGAGGAGGTTTTCAGATCCATTTCTTTTGGATCTTGATAATTATGTATTGTTTCTATATAAACTCAGTAGAATGAGAAGTAAAGGGTCGAAAAATTGGAGACCCAAGGGACCTTTTTGTGAAGCACATTGTAAAGGCGTTTATGTTCAATTTGACACTTAATAGAAAAGGCATATGGATGGTTAGACCCTCTTTTTCTATTCTGTTATTTCTTTATTCATGCTTGAATTCATTATTCGAAATTGCAATGCTTTTTTATTCTTGACTGATTATTTATACAGTGGAAATTTTACTGTAAAGATTATTTTTCAAGTTTGATATCAAGCTGAACATCTTGTTTCTTTATGATATTTTGAGGCAAGAATTCCGGTGAAGTTGACAAATTGAAGGCTTCACCTTCCTTTTCCTTAATTGGTTTAATCCATCTTTGTGTTCACCTATTATTTAGTCAATGGGATATACTCTGTTTTAATCTTGTTTTTCATATTGTGTTGTTACCTTGAAACCAATTTCAAACCACCTTACTCAAAAAACCCAATCATAAAACCCTCAAAACACTTTTGCAATAAATCAATGATGCCCTAGCTTTCCCTTAGCAGTCGAGTGCAACTTTAGGGACTAACAACACCTCTTATGCCCTCCGAGAGCCTGCCCAGATTGAAAAACCTTATGACAGACTGAGCGCTCATGAGCACCCTTGGCCTTAATGCAGACAACCTCTACAGTCTGGGAAGAAATATGGTGGATTATCAGACTTCCTTGCTCAGTAATGATTCCCTCTTCCCCATCTTCTACAGGACCTTGGACTTGCTTTTCAACAATCTTAGACTAAGTAGATGATGCAAAGAAGCCTTTCACCTTTCTGTGGTTGGCTCTATGACTTCCCAGGCCCCGATGACAATTGAACACCTTGTTGCATTCGTTGCACTTGTATTTCCCATTGGTTTCTCCAACACCCACATCATAATCTCCTAATACAAACTCACCATTATCAACAGGCCCGATCCTAAGGCCAGTAGGTTTATGCCTAAAGATAGGCATAATGGGAAGTAGAAGGTATGGTGAATGCATTTTCACCAGGAAGCAAAACAAATGTATGGTGAATTCATTTTCATGGGGAAGCAAGAGCATATAAAGGAGGGTTTGAAGAGAACCATCTAACATGTAGCCCACATGAGTCAGGAGTGTTGACAGGAGTCGGAACATGCAATCCCAATGATAGGCATAAAAAATGCCTTGATAAACTTTGGGTTAACAATTAATGTTATGAATTAATGCTAGACCTGATGTCTAGTATTACTTCAATAAACATTGAAACTCATCCAAACTCTCTAAGTTTACCCTAAGTCTTGCCTCCATATGAGGCCAAATAATACCTCCAACTTACAACTTAGGATAAAAACGCAAAGCGCAAGTTCAAAAATTTATGGATTTGCCAAAACTTAGGTTAAAAGAGTAATAATTCATTGGTTTGCGTGCAGATTTAATAGAAAGAGATAAAATCGATTACTATTAGTCCCTACCAGCCCGAAGGGCAGACTAATAAAGACACCAATGTTCTTAGGCACCACACCATATTGGTCTCATAAGAGATGTAATTTCTAAAAGTTTAGGTATTAAAATATAATAAATATTGGTTTTGAATTGGTTTACACCTTATGCATATAATAAATATTGGTTTCGAATTGGTTTACACCTTATAGGGCAGGAGTGGGGGATCTTATATGATTATGATGGATTCGAGAAACTCACTTTCTCTTGGGATTTGGGATATGCCACCAACAACCGAGTTGAGTTCTTAGCACTCTTCCTAGGTCTAAGACTAGCCAAACTAGAGCAGATCAAATCTTTGGTCATTTTGGGAGATTCTGAAATCGTCATTAAAACTATCAAGGAATACCACGACATATCGAAGGAAAAAATAATCATCATATTTGAGAATATTTCAAGAGTTGGAAAGTTTCAAAAAAGTCATATTTTATCATATCCTAAGGGATAACGATAAAAGAGCGGATGAATTGGCAAACTGAGACTCTCTCCTTTGATTAGGAAAATTATGTTCAAGCTCCAAAGAAACTTTGATATACCCTCCATAATTTTTGTTTTATGGACACAAACTCTTGCATTATGACTCAAATCAAACTATATAAATATGGGTTATGTCTCAAACCCATTTGTTTATTGGAATTAATCATCATCCATGTATTTTATGTCTTTCTTGTCCCACCATATGTCCCCTTGTCCTCTCTGCATTTAACTCTCAGACATTTGAGCTCCCTTCAGTCCATTATCTAGACCCTTCCCTGCTGGTATCCCTCATTCCTCATCATAATTGTTGGGAGTGGGTTTTTTTTATCCCTATGTGGAGATGCAGCCTCTCATCAGGTTATATTGGGTGGCAATGAATCCACCCTCTACTTTGATTTCGTAGCCTTGGTTTTGGTTTAGGGTGTTTCGTGATAGTGGTAGGAATTTGATTTTTGCGCTCCTTCCCGTAGGTTTCAGAGTTTCTCGAGCTTTGTTTTCTCTTCTTTCCTTAGGAGGATGCTTCTCCTTTCTTCACTCTCTCTGCAAAGCCTTGCATTCTCAGGTTTTCTCTTCGATACCTTTTGCCACACTAATAAATAGTTCTGGGATTTTTCTCCTTAGATACGAGGGATACAATAAAATGACCAAGACTCTAGGCATCAACATCTTGAGCTCTTTGTGGGCTTCTTAATCTCAGTCTTTTAGGTTTCATGGTGTTGTGGTTTGCATTATGTCCTCCCCATGCCACATTCCTATGTGGCATAGGGGGTCTTTTGGGAAGTCTCTCACAAATGATTTTATCCCTCAATCCATCTAAAAGTAGTCAAGTCATATGGAAAAGCAAATCACTTTGATAAGATATTCTCAAGATGAGTTCAAACATGCAAAGGAACATGAGATGCAATTTATTTTTCAAACTCTAGTTAAAAAAAATGAAGAGTTAGCTCATCCGCGACAGGAAAATCAAGTTTTTAGGCATTGTTTCGCCACTCAAATCAACCAAGGAACATCAAGCTTCAATCATATAGATTTCTCTACCTCAGTCCAACAAGCACTTAATTTAAACCAGGACATCAACACTCAAGAACCACATGGATTTGTTGATCTATAATACTGCAGAGAAAGCCAAAGAACATTCACAGAGAAAGACAAAAACAACACCGGATATGAGTAAGCAAAATGAACCACTCATCTTATTTAGTAGAATATGCATCTTTTATATAGGATAGGTTGAACATATAATGGTTCTTATAAAAAGTGGACCAATTCTAACTAACCAACACCTATAAAAGGTCCCAAACCCTAACAACTATCTTAGTTGACCAGTTCCTAGTCTTGGGGACTTGTGCCCAACCTCCCAGGTAGAGATGCACTCCATCTGGCCTTTGTGGTGAAGTGCGCTACATCTGGGAGGAGGTGTACATTTTTGGTAGCGCCACGCTAGTCTACCTTGAGATGTGTGCTCTCCTCCTTGGGGAGTGTGCCTCTAGCCTGCCTAATTCCTCCCTGTTTATGCCTGGAAGTGTCTCAACTTCTGGGAGAAATTGCGCAAACTACTAAGACATGGTAGACTATGATAGCCATTTAGCTTGGGCTGGAAGTTGACCCTTATGACCCACTAGAAAGGAATTGTGTTGCTAAGTGCGAGTAGTGGTGGTGCATGTATCCATCACTGTGTCCTGAAGGAGAAGTGGTTGGAAATATGGAACCAACTCAGAGGGGTGCGAGATGGTGACCTATTCTTCTAGGAGGGGAGGTTCAAAGTGTTTGAGACTATTCACATTTACTACATCATGAATACCCAACTATGGTGGAAAGTTGAGGTGATAAGAATTGTCTCCAACTTGGTACATAACTGTTTAAGGACCATAGCAAAGGGGTTTCAACTTGTGATAACGCTAGGACTAAAAGCGTTGGCACTCCATGTGAAACCAGACCTTGTCACTAGGGGAAAAAGAGAGTGGTTGCATGTGCACATCATGGTAGGCCTTATAACGTTGTTGGGAAGCTTGTAAAGCCTCATAAACTTGAGCTTTTTTATGAGCCAAGGTTTTCAAAAAGGACGAGGCAGAGGTTTTCTCTTTTTGTTTTCGAGGAGTACCAAAAGGTTGGAGTTGTAAAGGAAACTCATAGGGGGAAACAGGTTGATACCCAAAGCAAGCTTCAAAAGGGGACAAGCCAATAGAAACATGAACTACCATATTATAATTGTGTTGGACAATGTGGAGGGTGGCATCCCACTATTTTTATTTGGTAAACTAAATGCAGAGGGCATGGAACAAACCAAAATAAGTCCACACATGAGTGAAAAAGAGATCCGCAGTTTGAGCAGCAACAGTAGTCTTAGTGCAAGGGAAAAAATGGCCATTTTGGACAAGTGACACACAACCACCTAAATGGCATAATGATGACAAAAGGTCATGGGAAAACTGGTGATGAAGTCCATAGAGATAGATTTTGAGGGACGGGAAAGAATAGGTAAGGGTTGATACAGGCCATACTTGCGGTTGGTTGGCTTATGTTGAATGCAGAGGGTACAAGCTCTGATAAATTTCTCAACTTGGCTCTGTAAAGCAGGCCAAAAGAAGTGACGCTCAAGATGTTGAGTAGTTTTGAATGTGTCGAAGTTCCCACCATAAGAGGAGGCGTGGGCTTCATGAATGAGAACAAGGAAATCATCAGTAGTAGGAACACATAGCTTGTCAAGATTATACAACCAACCATATTGAATGTGTTAGTCTAGGAAAGGGGTTTAGTTAATGAAAGTAGGTTGTTTCAAGGCAGCCCAAATGGTACTAAAGAGAGGGTTGGAGGCATACAAAGGCTTCCAATCTTCATAAGCAACACAACAGACAGACACGATTTGAAGTATCCGAGGAGGGGGGTTGCTAAGAATATTAGCCATGCGATTGGTGGCCCCTTTCTTATATTTGATGACCAAGTGGAATTATTGTAGATAAACAACCCACTGCAAGTGACGTTGTTCCTGGAGATTAGACTGAGAATTAATAAAAATCAAAGGATGATGATCAATATGAAGAATGGTCTCCTTACCCAACATATAGTGGCACCATTGTTTTAAGGCTTGGACCAAGTTGTAGAATTCCTTATCGTAGGTATTGTAGTGTTGTTTAGCTTGAGCCAATGTCTCAGAATGATAAGCAATGGGATGTCCTCCCTGTTTAAGAACTGCACCAATCGCATGTTGAGAGGCATCAATCTCAATTTCAAAAGGTTGTTGAAGATTAGGAAAACGAAGGACAAGTATTGAACAAAGGGCCTCTTTAAGGCGTTGGAACTGCTTCGAATCCACCAGAGGCCAAAGAAAAGTGGACTGATTGGACAAATGATGAAGGGGCTTGGCCAGCTGAGAGAAGAGAGGAATGAATTTCCTGTAAAAATTGATGCCACCAAGAAAATTTTTAAGGTCCGGTGCAGACTGAGGAGTAGGCCATTGTGATAAATCCTGAACTTTAGAGGCATCAAGACAAACACCTTCCTGATTGATGATAAACCCCAAATAAGACACAAAAGTCTAGCCAAAAGAAGATTTGTGTTCCTTGACCTGAAGGTGATTGCTACACAACAATTGGAGTACATTGTGCACATGTTGTAAGTGTTCCTCCCAAGTCTTATTGAAGACCAGAATGTCATCCAAATAGATGACCACCATGCGGCCGAACAGGGGACAAAATATATCATTGATGAGCCTCTGGAACGTAGTAGAGGCATTGGTGATGCCAAAATGAATCACCATCCATTCATAGATCCCAAATCTAGTTTTAAAAGTTGTTTTCCAAGTGTCGATAACATCCATGTGCACTTGGTGATAGCCCGTCGTCAGATCCATCTTTGTAAAATACTTTTCCCCTTTGAGATAATCAATAAAGTCTTCGATATGAGGGAGAGGATACTGATTTTTGATAGTAATCTTGTTGAGAGCATGGTAATCGGTGACTACATTCCACTCACCACTCTCATTTTTGGGAATAATGAAGGTGGAGGAGGCGCAAGGATAGAAGTTGGGTTGGATATGGCCGACTTTGAGAAGTTGTTGGAGTTGGAATTTAATTTCCCCATCCTCATGGGGAGCCAAATAGTATAAAGGAGCATTAGGAAGAGCACACCAAGAATGAGGTCGATAGAATTCCCAATAGGGAGTTGAGGTGGAAGGCCTTCCGGAGGGGAAAACACATCATATAACTCAAAGAGAACAACCGAATGATCATGTGTAATGGACTTGGGTATCTGATCTGGCTTAATAGGGTGCACAAAGCATAATGAGAGGGATTTATTGAGGCTTACTTGGTGGAAAACAACTTGGCCAACAAGCAGAGGAAGAGCTTCTAGGGATGAAGAGGTAAGAACATAAGTTTGACCATATTGTTTGAGGTGATACTGATGGGTGCGAGAATGATAGATGACATCACATTGTTCATGTTATGGGATTCCCAAAAGAAGATATGCATAATCCAACAGAGACACATCGCAAAGGACAGAATCACGGAAAGGTCAAATGACAAAGGTGACGACAGAACGTTGTGTGACCATGAGACGAGGTCTGTCCTTATGAACCCACCCCAATTGATAAGGAGAGGGATGAGGTGTGGTGGGTATGTTTAATAGGTTCACCAAATCTTGAGCTACTAAATTCTTCTGGATGCCATTATCAATAATGAGCATAGCAAAAGACTGCTTGATTTGGAAATTGTGGGTGAAGAGAGAGGAAACCGAGGTAGCATTATAATCAATAGCCATCAAAAACAAAGAGGGGTCTGCAGCTATGGGATTGTCTAAAGATATTGGTTCAGAAGGAAGGGGATTTGAAGATGAGGACTCAGGAATATCAACAAAAAGAGTTTTGGCAGTAGACAAATTCTGTAGGACACGACAATTGACAGTGTTATGGAAAGAAGACTTATGGAATGTGCATCATTTAGCATACTTAGGGGAAGAGGGATATTTTGGAGAGGAGGGCATAGAGGAGGAGTTAGGATGAGGCTGAGGATATTTCAAGTGAGGGTCTAGCTTACGCTCAACTTCTAGAGCGCGGGAGAAAGGATTATCTAGAGAACTACTGTAAAAAAAATCCACCTCCCTGTATAAAAATTCAATAAACCAAAATTAAACTTTACTATGAGTACCTCTTCAGAGTCTTGAATATGAAGCTCGATGTAGAGTTGGTGAAGATTTCAATGTATTGCTACATGGACTGGCCCAATAATTGGTAGAGTTGCAACCAACAAGCTCTCTATCTAATAAGCTCATGAATAGCCAAAGCCAACTCTTGGTTAGGGGAAGAGTTGACAGAAGAGGCATCATCCTCTGAAGTGTCCCTTCTTCGAGGCATGATCTTCATAAAATAATGTTTCTCCTATCCATATCTAAAAGATAGGCCACTGATCTGTAGAGAGGAGGAGGGGAAAATCCCTAGCACACATTTGGAATGCAAACTAAGCTGAGAGGAGGAGGGGGTTTCTCTAGGGCACCTCTTGGGAGAGAGAGAGGAGGGTGAAAATAAACCCTAGTGCATCCCTTACCTCCAGAAAAAATGCCAACCCTAGCACATCCCAGGAAGGGATATGGGTTTGCCTGGATCTACCACTGAAATCTTTAACTAGTGGAGCAGAAGCACCTTGGACTGGTGCTTTGATACCATTTGATCTGTAATACTATAGAGAAAGCTAAAGAACAGTCACAGAGAAAGACAAAAACAACACACAATATGAGTAAGCAAAATGAACCATTTGTCTTATTTAGTAGAATAGGAAACCTTTATATATGATAGAATGAACATACAATTGTTATGATCAAAAGTGGACCAATTCTAACTAACCAACAACTAGAAAAGGTCCCAAACCCTAACAACTATCTTAGTTGACCAGTTCCTGGTCCTTGGGACTTGTGCCCAACCTCCCAGGTAGAGATGCACTCCATCTGGCCTTTGTGGTGAAGTGTGTTGCATTTGGAAGGAGGTACACATTTGTGGTAATGTCATGTTGGTCTTCCTTTAGATGTGTGCTATCCTCCTTGGGGAGTGTGCCTTCTAGCCTGCCAATCTGTCCATTTAGAGCTAAAGTTGTAGTGTTGAATTTCTCTTTATGTACTGCAAATCTCGGTTTGTATTAGGCTCTTTTATCAAAATATATACTAGTAGGTACACTAGTACCAAGCCAATTTTGAAGTTGATCCTCTTCTTTCTTGGAAGGATCTCAATTTTGCTGGTCTTTTTTTGCATTAGGAATTTTTTGGATCTATGTAGCGTTTTGTTGTTCTCTTGAATAACAAATTTTTATATAATATAAAACTACCCTTTCTTGTTAAAAAAAATTTGTTCACACCTTAGATATGTACAATAGATAGTGTAACATAGAGAGTGTAGGTTCATATATACAATAGGAATGGGATGTGTGTGTCTTTTCAGGTAGATGCAATCTCTTGTTTGGCTTGTCACAATTGTTATTAATATCAAGCTCCTAGCATATACTAATTATGTCCACATTGTAAGGCGAATTGAAAATTCATAGGTTCTTTTGGTTGATATCTATGTTCAAACCCTATATAGAACATGTTAAGGCAATACGATGAAAAAAATGTTTTTAAAAATAATAATAACACAATTACAATGATAATAAATTTACCTAGAATGTGCTATGTTTACATTTAAGGCAAGATAAATTTGTTGAAAACTAGAAATTGTATAAATAAACACAATAGTCTTATTTACATAATCACCATACTTACCTAGTAATACTTTTGAGGGAGGATCAACATACTTACTCCATTTGATTGCAAAATGAGAACACAATTAAAATGATAATAAGTTTCTATGGAATGGGTTATGTTTACATTTATTACAAGAAAACATTATGCTATAGCCAACAAAAATGTAATAAACACAATAGTCTTATTTCCATAATAGACATACCCAATATGCATTTTTCAATGAATTTAACTTTACCATTCATGCAAGGGTTTTCCAAAATCTATAAATTTATGTATTTCACAACTCAATATGCTTTTGAATATTTGCACAAAAGATAAGAACACATTGTTCAAACACGTACCAAGTTGACATTCTTACAAACAATTATGATCAACTCATAATTACATTCTCTATTTTTTGAGTTCCCAAGGGGAAACTCAGAGGCCAACACTTCCCCTACTATAGGAGGCATACGCAGTAGGTAGAAGGTTGTTTCTCATATTTTTATAACTGGTTTATCTTTTCAACATATATGTTTTATTCTTTTATTATGGTATATGTTAACACTGGTATTTTCATCATCAAATTTTGGCCAAAATAACATGTGTGGCAAGGTACTATGGAAGTTATGGCATTTTTGCAGCATGATAGTTTCTATACACATGTATTACATGATTTATCTTCATCAACGACAGAGGTTAAGACCACTATACAAAATATACCAATCAGAACAAGGTTCAAAGGTGAAAACACTCAAAACAGAGAGTTCGCAGCGAAATACAATTCGCTGAGAAATTTCCTGTAACAGAGATTTTACAGCAAATTTGTACGCAATGAACTCCCATTTTCATCATATCTTGAAATATAAGAACTAGGTTTTTTTTGAATTTTTTTGTGGAGGAGAAAAATAATGTCTTTGACTTTCTGACCAAAACTCATCCTGACCCAGTTCGTCGTTTGCGATAAAAGTCAAAATAAGAATCTTTAGGAAAATTCGCAATGCATCCTGCAAATGCGCTACAAACTCTAACAGTTTGATAAATTTGAATTATGGGAGGGATGCTTGTTGTCAGAAAGGGTTCGAATGGTTTCCTATGAGGTATTTGGACATGAGGTACATGTGTTCTATCACCATATCAAGCAACATGACCTGTTTCAAAAGGCATTTATCACAATAGATAAGATCCTAGAGAAAATGGAATCCAATGCAACCACTTGGGATTCGACCTCTTTAGAGTAGGAAAGAATGATACACTATAGATAGAAGTTGTTTTTTTGATGAAAGGGTCCAGTTCATGATCCAAGAGAGGTTCATGAGAGCTTAAGAGGTAGTTTACATGTGTGTGTTTGTTTGTAAGCCTAAGGGCATGTGATGTAACATTTTCTGCCATTAAAGATTCATGAGAGTTGTTTATAATTTTTTCTTCTTTGTTATCCATTTCTTTCTCATCATCTTACTTGAATAAAATGCATATTTTGAAGATCAAAGGTTGCTTGTGATTAATGGATTCCTACACAATAGAGGATCTGTTGTAACTTGTCTATTAATCTCTGTTTTGTTCAAGCTTTCTTTAATTTGTTTTTCAAAAACGATTTCTGTATGATGGATGTTTTGCCTTTTGTTATAGTCTCTATGCTTCTACCCATAATTATATAAACATTTATCTGGTATATATTTTGATTTCCTTTGATCTATAGGATGTTGATGACTCCATGCTCAATGGTAGACTATTGATCTGCAGTTGTTGCCATTTCTTTTCTCATAGAGTCTTGATGGTCTACTTGAACATAAACCTGATTAAATCTTTCAGTTTTCCAACATTCAAATGGGTATTGGGCTTGTTCTTAAAGCATTATAAGAACACATCATGGTGCTAACATTTTTGGCACCATTGTTGGGGACCAAAGAACGAAGTAATCTTCCCTGAGAGAATGGTATAGAATAGATCTAGATCTTGAAGGTAGAAAGGAGCAGGACACTAGCTTGAATGTAATTTTCTATCTGTGACTCTAACTTCATTACAGATGAATCTATTGGTGACTTCACTGGTTTGAAATTGATGTTATTCTTTCTTAAATATATTTGGTTTTCCAAATCCCATGCTTGATAGAAGTGAATGGGAAGGATGCCTTCCAAGGTTTAGAGGAGAATATTGGGAAGTGACAACTGAGTTTTTATTAGATTTTCACGAGTGCATGCTTAAATTGAAAGTTATACATGGATATTTCATGATCAAGTTGTTTAGATACTCCTTGGAGGGAAAAGCTCGTGACTAGTGTAGATCTCTTCTAGCTGCCAATGTTAATTCTTTGAAAGGTTATAATTTTTCCTTTCATTCATTTTGTAATGTGTTAAGGCCTAATATTGGCTCATTACCCCTTAATTGGGGCATATTATATTAGTAATGTTATTTTATTTATGTCGGCTTTAGGCCATTAGTTGTAATTATACCTCCTAGTCCTCTATATATACCAAGGAGACATTTTCATTTTGAATCATCTGGTACTTAAACATTTAAGTGGGGTAAAAGGAGGTTGCCCCCTTGAAGAGGCTTATTATCTGAAATTATCTCTTTTTCAAGGCGTTGAGTACTTTTTCTGAGGTTTTTCTATGCTATATTGATGTTTGGTTCTTAACATAATGATAAATTTTCAGATGACTTCCTTTATCCAAAATGTTGCCATGATTATGATTTGCTATGTAAATCTGATAATTATGAAAGGAATACTTGTGTTGAAGAATATGTTGTAATAGAAGATATTGTTCATGATGATCAAGAGGTTGATAATCTTCAAAATGACATGCTTTCCCATGAAGTTGGAATATAATCAAATAATCGGGTTTCTGAAAGTTTACCTTCTATAATTGTTTCTGATTATTATGAATCTGAAGATGTGTTTGCTCTAGCTACAAATCACGAGGATTAACTGTATTTTAGTCAAATTGCTCTTGAAATCAATGAAGGTAACCCTCAACAACTTTCGGTTTTACAAAAAGATGAGACTGGCAACAGTCATGAAACTAGGCATATACATAAACAATCCAATCTCCAACTAGAACAACAAGAAGAGGTATTTATTTATGACTTTCATGACCCTATGGCTGATTATCTGGAGTCTTTGAGTAGTGCAAATGTCAAACCATTCTTGTTCAGTGGATGTTGGTTCTGTTGTCTTTTTGAACTGCACTTTTCTATGCCATGGATTCCTTCATTTTTCCGATCCAAATCAAGAGTTTCACCAGTTAACCAGTTCCTTGCATGGATTCATTGGAAAGCTGATTACACTTGATCAAGCAGAAATTTCAACTGGTTAGGGTAGGATGAAATAATATTGACACATGAGCATTCAGTTTTTTCAGTTTGAATTCATTTGCAAGTGTGAGATTTCAGTTTAGTGTGCTTTGCAGTATTTGAATGTTTTAGTTTTCAATAAGGAGCAGAAGTGCTCTCAGGGATACAGGTTGCAAGAATCAAATGGAATAAGGCCACTAGAAGTGCAGGGGTTCTTGGAGCCTCACAGGGAGGTCTCCATCCCAGTTGGAGACAAATGTTAACATTGATATTTGCATCATCAAATTTTGGCCAAAATAGCATATGTGGCAAGGCACTATAAGAGTTATGGCATTTTTGTAGCATAATGGTTTTTATACAGATGCATTACATGATTTATCTTCATCAATGGCAGAGTTCAATACCATTATACAAACTATACTATTTAGAACAAGGTTCAAAGGTGAAAACATCAAAACAAAGAGTTCGCAACAAAATTTCCTGTAACAGAGATTTTGCAACAAATTTGTACGTAGTGAACTCTCATTTTCATCATATCTTGAAATATACAAAATGTGTTTTTTTGAAATTTTTTGTGGAGGATAAACATAATGTCTTTGAATTTCTGACCAAACATCAGCCCAACCCAGTTCGTTTTTTGGGGAAAAATTCAAAATAAGCATATACAGGAAAATTCGCAGCGCATCCTGGAGATGCGTTGCAAACTCTAACAGTGTGATAAATCTGAATTATGGGAGGGTTTCCAATTGCCATAAAGTGTTCAAATGGTTTCCTATGAGGTAGTTGGACATGAGGGACATGTGTTCTATCACTAGAACAAACAACATGACTTGTTTCATAATGCATTTATCACAATAGACAAGATCCAAAAAAATAGGAGCTAGGTGGATTTTTTGTGTCACCTTGTTGTAACAACTCCTAGAGAAAAGGGAATCCAATGCAACCACTTGGGATTTGACCTCTTTAGATTAGGAATGAATGATGCACTATACATATAAGTTGTTTTTTTGATGAAAGGGTTTAGTTCATGATCCAAGAGAGGCTCATGAGAGCTTAAGAGGTAGTTTACCTATGTGTGTTTATTTGTAAGCCCGAGGGCCAGTGATGTAACATTTTCTGCCATTAAAGATTCATGAGAGTTGTTTATCATATTTTCTTCTTTTTTTTCCATTTATTTGTCAGAATCTTACTTGAATAAAATGCATATTTTGAAGATCAAAGGTTGCCTGTGATTAATGGATTCCTGCACAACAAAGGCTCTGTTGTAACTTGTCTATTAATCTTTGTTTTGTTCAAGCTTTCTTTAATCTGTTTTGCAGAAAAGATTTTTGTATGATGGATGTTCTGCCTTTTTTTATAGTCTCTATGCTTCTACCCATAATTATATAAACCTTTATCTGGTATACATTTTGATTTCCTTTGATTTGTAGGATGTTTATGACTCCATGTCCTTTCTTTTCTCATAGAGTCTTGATGGTCTACTTGAACATAAAAATGATTAAATATTTCAGTTTTCCTGCATTCAAATGGGTACTTGGCTTGTTCTTAAAACAATCTAAGAACAACTCCTGGTGCTAACAATATATATTCTATCCAAATCATGTTTGAAGTAATGCAATGCATCTCAATTCTAACATAACATCAAAGTAGATTAGGCAAAAGACAAAATATAGCCAAAAGTGTGTGTTGACCATCATAGAAACTAAGCAAAAGTAGGGGAAGAAAAATACCACTAAATGAATACCAAGATGGTTTATTTTTTGATGGCTTGTAGCAAACTTATGGAACCATTTTTTTAGACTTCTAGATGTTCATGGTTAGTTTCCCATGAGAGACCTACATAGAAATTTGCAAGAGAAAACATAACATACTTACATTTATTCAATGCGTGAGATGTTAGGGATATAACTCAATTCAACCATGCAATGCATAAGTTGCCATTTGTTTTTAGAGAGCACCAACTAATATTATTTCAAATAAACTACATGCACCATAGGAGTTGTGAGGACCTTTGAGATAATGAAATCACTATTTTTCAAGATTTGCAAGAAATGTGAAATGCAACAAAGGCAAACTTTATATACCAGGCATGGAAAAAGTGCCACATCCCTGTTGACAATATAAATGCAAGTGTTATTGAATTTATCCCCATTGTTACAGGAAGGGACACAAGGTAAGATGTGAATTACAAGTTATTTTCCACAAATTCTACAAAAATACTATAAATGATGTTAGGGGACAAAGTGAGGTAATAAATTTTTGAATTACAAGTGAGCATTCATTTTTAAATGTATTTGTTATCATGACACTTTTGTTCACCTATGAAACTTAAGTGACTTTTCTAAATACATCACAAATAAGTTCATAATGTAGGTTATAATCCCAAAGTAGTGGAGGATAGGCCAATTAAACATGAAAAGTAGAATTCAACTTCCAGTTTGACCATTTGAAGACCTACATGGCTTTCTCTTGCATGAGATACACAATTGTGATCTTACTAATTCAATAGTCACACAGTCACTATTGCAACATTAATTTTGTTATTCACACAATTTATTCAATGAAATGGTCACTTTAGAGGTTTTCTTGGTTAGCAGATGCTCACACCAATTGGAAAAAAATTTAATTAAAGGATTGTTGGCCATACTTGGACTAAATACATTCAAATTGAAGTGTTTCATATTTTAAGCTCAATTTTGGCTCCAAGAAACACTATAAATAGAGGCCTCCTCCCTAAATTTCAACAAGCTCAGTTTGTGTAAAATTATGCTGCAAGAAATTCTCCAAGGATTGTGAAGCCCACTTGCTCCATTCCTTCATTTGAACTTCATTGTGGTTATGCTACCCAATTTTCCCTTATTTTATCATTTCATAATTTTGAGAATTTTTACCAAAATCACTTCGAAATCAGAGAGAGTTCTAATAAAGGGTAGAACCCCCTAAAGAGAGATCATTGTAGGTCATCTAGTCCATTACTCCTCGAGGTGAAATTTTCCTTATTGTTTTTAGTTTTCAATCAATGATAATATAATTATTTCAATGTCTTACCCCATAGTGCTTCTCAAATGGTTTGCATATTTTTCAATTGCATATTGGACTAACGTTTTGGAAGATTAACCGTTGAACATAGGAGACAATAGAATTGCCTCTCTTGTTGTCTTTTGTGTAGGTTCATTGTGAGGTTGTTTTTGCACTAGAATTCTCCTTTGCCTACTTCATTTCAAAACATGCAATCATGCAAGTTCACTTTTGCTTATTCATTTTCTATGCAATTGCTTCAAAAGTGTGTGATTTTTACCTTTTTGCTTGCTTAAAGGGTGTTAGGTTGCATGCTAATTTTTTCCAGAGCAATTTACTTCTTTATAGTTGGTTATTTTATCAAGTTGCACACAATACAAAGGAATTGGAATTGATAAGAGAAGACCTATTCATTTATTTCCAAGCACTTTTCCTTTTCCACTATTTCCTTTCTCACAATTTTTTAGGTTCAACAATCTCACACCACACTCTTTGCAAATAAACAATACCAAAATAAGCAAGCAACCTTTAAACTTAACCCCTTAATATAATCTAGAATCAAATAGGATTTCAAAGAATCACTAGCATATGAACCCTACACTGACATCAACCTAGGAGAGGGAGTAGTGAACACAAGGCTTGTAGATTTCATCAGACAACACCCATAACTTTATTAGAGTATGATCTTGGAGCTAGTTGGTCCAAAAATGCTCTAATATCTTTGAAATTTGAAACTAGAATTTTACAAAGAGAGGAGATAAATCCTCAAGTAGAAAAAGTGTGTTTGGGGGTACATCTCAAAAAATAGGAAATTGTCGTGAAGCTAGACTATAGATGTGTAATATTTCCCCTCACATTGCTCTATGCACGATCATCCCTCCCCATGATTCATGAATAACTAAGATGTATCTTAGTGGCCCATTTTTAGAACCCACCTAGGTGACACACTCCAGGATTATGAGTGATACATGAGATAAATAGTATATCACTCCCATTGGATTTCATCTCCTTGGGTGGAGGTTATATTAACTTGTCTCTTTCACACCTTCACTTGGCTTACCCCATCGATTTTTCATCAGTCTCGGTGGAGGCTAATTTGCAATGCCTTGTTTTATATTATGGTTTGTTTTAGCCTTGATAGTGTCTTAGGGGTATGCTTTTATATTTCTTTTATCATTGCAAAACTTGTCATCAAAACCATCTTTATCACCATTAGAAACAAACTTGGAAACCACATTTTTCACCACCTAAACCTTCATGTTATTACCCTTCTTTGTGGTCCAATGGAGACATATTCACATAGCACACTTATTTGAAACATCTAGTTAATTGTAGATAGAACCAAATATTTGGTACATTTGACACTATTGCAAACCCTTACCAACCTATGTACTCTCTTAGGCATTGTGGTCTTTGAAAATTTTAAACCTTTGAAGTGAAACAATGCTTGCAAATTCTTAAGAAAAATAGAAAGAAAAATAATGACATACACACAATACACAAAGATTTACCTCGAAAACCCTTAACAGAAAAAACCAACAATCCCTAGAGTTGCACCTCTATCTTTTTCATTATATTAAATTCGTCATTTACAATATGATATATAGGTATAATGTAGCATCCAAAATTTTAATCCATTAACCTAAATTAGATTACAACCCTAATTCGTTAACCAAAATCAAATTACAATGGCACGAAAAAACATTCGCTGAAAAAACCCAAAAAGTAGACGAAAAACAATCCAAAATTTTTGGTCGGGGACTCCTACCCATTAACCTTAGATAAGGGAGGAATCCCCCCCCCTCCAACCCCCCTAGTGCACCTAGCGCATACAAAAAAAATATCATAATAGCCACGTAAAGAAAATAACACACTCCTAATAGTTTTCCTCCTTTACTTGGAGGTATCCTAACTCTTTCTCTACCATCATCTAAGCACACCACTAGTTCTTCTAGCATGTATGGATCAAGTCAACCTCCACCCCCTCCTACTCCTCTTCCTCATGCTTTGAAGATTTTTCCATTTATGGCTAGCTTGAACCAATTGGATTTGATAAGTCTCATCAATGAACAAGCTATCCTACATGACGCCAATTGGCCAGCCATGCCTACCAAGTTGTCATTGGATATCCCTAAATTCTAAGGTTGATATAGAGAGGACCCCACAAATTAGGTGATGAATTTTCAATTGTGGTGTTCCTCTAATAATATCATGGAGTATTTTGTTAGGCTTAGGCTATTCCAATGTGCTCTCACCAATGTTGCAATTAAGCGATATGTTGAACTTATCATTGGCACATATGCCACCTTTGTGTCTATAGCCAAGATCTTTTTGACCTTTTTTCAATTATTGGTTTCATATGACACTAGAGTCGAGGTCCTTAATACATGTCACCAAACTACTTTCACTCACATCATGGATCATATCCATGAGTGTTGACATAGGAGGACCCTATGAATAATTAACTTAGACGACAAAATCCTCACGGGTTGGTTCTTAAAATATTTCCTTCCCGCCATTACCAAAGACATGGCCAACACCCTTCACCAAACTAAAGTACATGCTATCTTAAAAGATGAAAAAATTGACCTTATTTATTCTCAATTAGGATATTTATATATTGTCATTCGTAACGCCCCTTGACACCCTTTACATGAACACCCTTCAATGTTTTGGAATATATGTTGTCAATGGTATTATAGGGTCGATGGCTAACACCATGACTTAGTTTGGACACATGTCCATGTACCCCAAAACTAGTATTTATAAAAGCAATAATAAGGGAAGCTAACACACCTTATGGGGAACACATTGCATCCTATGATGGTCCCAACCCTTCCTATGGTGGACCTAATGCTTCCTACAATGGTCCAAGTACTTCCTACGTGGGTCCCTCCACTCCTTATGGAGGTCTAACACATTCTAATTTATGTTCTCTCATTCACTCAAGGTGCCCCACATTGATCCAGGTGGATATTGGTGGCCACCCACTTATTACAACTGGCTCCTCTTGTCCGTTTTTAGTTCAACACGTTCTTTTGTACTTCTTTGTAATTGTGGGTTATACACTTTTGGGGTTTTCTGAATCCCTACACATCTTCCAGGTGGATACTAATGGCCTCTCACCTAATCCAATTGACTCATTTTGTATGTTTTCATGTCAACACATTTTGTTGTACTTCTAGGGCCATTTTGGAGCCCTAAACAATTTTTTTTGATCGCCACAGTCAAACTATAGACAAGTTTAGAGTTTGATGGTTTAATGTGTAGCTCTCTGAAATACCTTTCCAATGGGCTATCACACGCTTAAAACAGAGATCGTATGCAAAAGTTACGACCCCGGGAAGTTGAGGTACCAACTTACCCATAGGGGCCCACATGACTTTTGGAGTTTCACCTTCCCATGTTAGGTTTTTCGATGTCTAGGGTTTTGGCATTCATGAGTAATATCAAAAAGGCCTCTGGAGCCTCATTGTAATCATTCTGCTCAGATGGATGCACGTAGAAGACACATCTCTTCTCAGAGATAACTACCACAATTCGAGCAAGTGTTTCAGTTCTGCAGTTTTACAGTTTCAACCTATTTCATTTATTTAATAGAAGATAATGTTCACTGGATATCTATGTTGTTCTTCATATCTCTTTGTTTATTGTATTCAGTTTCGTTCTGCTCCTAAATTCGGATCAATGGTATTAGAGCGGTCTTCTCTTCATTTATTTTTCTTCGTGCATGTCCCCAACAAGATTTGGGTACAAGAAGTTGGGACTTGAACCAATCGATCCTTTGCAAGATCAGTCACGTTGAGCTTGAAAACAACCCATGGTAGATGAAAATAAAGATGATGGAGTAGGAGATCCTTTTAAAATGTTTCTCTAGGAATCCCTTGCATGACAAAGGAATGAAATGATGGACAAATTTCTAGAGATCCTTTGGTGGTTGCCCATAGGAGAAGCATCTTCATCAAGCGACCATGAAACCCCCTTAAAGGTATAGGTAAATTTTTATATTCCATTATTTGAAGGACTGATAGATGCGTGTGCTATAGATAAATGGTTGAATCTGCTCGAAGGGTATTTTTCGGTCCACAATTTTTTCGATAGGGAAAAGATTACTTTTGCACTCCTCAAGGCCGTCCCCCATGTTAAGGACTAGTGGGACACTTACTCTAAGCAAAGGGCCATAGAGGAATATACAATATTTGTGGTTTCCCCCACATGGGATTTCTTCTAGGATGCCATTAAAGAATAGTACTACCTTATTGGAAGCTACAAGGACCAATACACAAGATGGACCACCTTGCATCAAGAAAGGCACTAAACAATACTAGATTTCACCAATATTTTCCACACCCTACACACCAAATTGGGTATCAAGTATTTTGAGTGACATCTGGTGCTCAAATACCACGACTGTTTTCATAGATATATCCAAACAAAAATGGAGTTTTTGGACATCACCTTATTGGGTACGACTTATAGATACGCTGTCAAGATCGAGAAGACATTTAAGCATAAGAGGCGAGAGTTTGGATCTACAAACTCCTCACAACTGAAGCAAGGAAAAGGCATCCCCAACCCACATAACAAGGGACAAAGCAGAGATGGCCACTCTCAGGACAACCAGTCCAAGCCACATCACAAGAAGGGAAATGAGAAGACGAAGAAGGACATGAGAAAATGGTGTGCGTAGCATAAAAGTCCTTAGCACAACACTGAAGAATGTCGCTCCAAGCAGTCACTCGTGGTAGAGATGAAATATTCTGAGTCAGAGGTTGATTCTGATTCCGAATCAAATCTCGAAGAAGGGAAGCAAATCATTGATGTTGAACCCAGTGCCATTGTTGCCACCACCAAAGTCTGGCCAAGCGAACCGAAAGAACCAGAGGAAGGGGAACACCTCTTCACTCATAGATGTGGGTAAAGGGGGATCCACTTCATTTCATTGTCGATAGTGGTAGTCAGAAGAACCTAATTTTAGTGGAGGTCGTCAAGCGGTTGGACCTGCCAATGATACCACACCTACAACCCTACACCATAGGTTGGCTTCGCCAAGGAAGAGATCTATGTGTAAGCCAACAATGTCATCTGCCCTATGGCATCAAGCCTTTAAAAGATGAGGTATTGTGTGATATTGCTCCCCTTGAAGTTTGTGATGTTCTTTTAGGACAACCATATTTGTGGAAGCATCATGATGTGTATGATTCTAGGCCCCACAATGTTATTATTACTTTGGGTAGACAATTATATAGGATACCAGAGGTAGCACCGCCTACCGCTATTTCTTTAATCTCTGCTAAGCAATGAAGTAAGGTCATTTCACAGACTGGGAAGTTCATCTTCTTTGTGATCCGTGCTCACAGTAAGCAGAAGGTCACTGCCACATCCGTGGCCTCTACATAGAGCCTCTCTTTACAACAGAAGCAAGTGGACGGGATCATGGAAGAATAAAGAGACATCTTCTCCTTACCCACCGGGGTACCGACGCACTGCCAAGTCAAGCATCCAATTGATCTGAATCCCGGTGCACCTCTACCTAATGGACCAGTCTATTACCACTCGCTGATGGAAAATGATGAAATCAGGCGTTGGATCTAGGAGCTTATTCAAAAGGGGAACATCGGACCCAGTCCCTCCCCTTGCGAAAGCTTGATTGTACTTGTGCAAAAGAAGGATGGGACTTGGTGACTCTGCATTGATTACAAAGCCTTAAACAAAATCACAGTCAGGAACCGATACCTAATTCCTAGGATTGATGACCTTATTGACCAACTCAAGGGGGAAAATTTCTTCAACAAGATTGACCTAAATTCTAGCTACCACCAGGTTCCCATCGAACCAACTGATGTATGGAAGACAACCTTTAAATCTAAAGAAGGTCTCTTCGAATGGTTGGTCATGCCCTTTGGCTTAACAAATGCACCAAACACTTTCATGAGGTTGATGGATGATGTATTGAGACCCTTCACCAACTCTTTTGTGGTGGTATATTTGGATGACATCCTCATCTTTAGCGGAACGTGGGAGGAGCACATGCGACATATTCAACATGTTTTGAGCACTCCATGACAACACAAAGCTATATTCCAACTTGGAAAAATGCTCTTTTGGAATGAACAAGGTCCAATACTTGGCTACATTGTTGATGAGCATGGGGTACATCTTGATCTAGCTAAGATCCAAGTCATCCGTGACTGTCCATCCCCGACCAAACTAACCGAGTTTCGGATCTTCTTGGGACTGGCCAACTTCTACCAATGGTTCATGTTGGGATTCTCCCATATTGCAGGGGCCCTCAGCCAGGTGACCAAAGGTGATTGCAGGGAAAAGTTCATGTGGGGGAAGGAACAACAATGAGCATTCGATGATTTGAAGTATCTATTATGCTTAGCTCCAATAGTCTCCTTGCTTGATGTGCAACAATCGTTCAAGATTGAGACTGATGCATTTGACTATGTTGTAGGTGCAGTTCTCACTCAACACGGTCATCCAGTGGCATACCATAGTGAGACACTCTCATATACTATCTAGAAATACCCCACCTATGACAAAGAGATGTATTCCATAGTGAAAGCCTATCATCAATGAAAGCATTACATTCTGAGGAAGGAGACGGTCATCCACACTAATCACAAGCCTTTGCAGTTCATACAGACATAGGGGAAATTGTAGAATGACCACAATCAGAAGTGGTCCACCTACTTGCAACAATTCCATCTCAACATCAAGTATAAGACAAGGATCTCAAATCATGTCATTGACTGCCTTAGTCAACCTCCCATGGATTCCCTCACCACTGTGCTCGATTCCTGTGGACATGAGGCATCTGAGTGGCCCCAACTTTATTAGCAAAATTCAGAATTTTCCACCACCTATCATCTCTTGGGTACAACCACAACTGTCATCGATTTTCACATTCAGGACAGACTATTATGCCATATGGTCCATCTCTGTGTTCCTACGAGCGAGCTTGCAAAGCTGATTTGGGAATCCCTCTACAGTCAGATGGCATGACATTTTGGGGTGGAGAAAACTGTGGTCATTCTTCAAAAAAACATTTATTGGCCAAAACTCCGATAGGATGTCAACAAGTATATCGGATCTTGCATTTCTTGTGCCATTTCCAAGCCAACCATCAATAAGAAAGGCTTATACACCCCTCTTTCTACTCCAGAGAATCCTTAGGAATCCATCTCAATGGATTACATGTCTGGCCTTCCATCCACCAAGCAAGACAATGACTGCGTATTTGTGGTCGTTGATCGGTTTTTGAAGATGGCCATCCTCATAGCTTGCAAGAAGAATATCACAACGATAGATACTTCCAAGCTCTTCTTCGAATGAGTGTGGGTCCATTTTGGAATACAACAGACCATCATATCCTACTGGGACAATAGGTTCCTCAACACATTTTGGTCAATTCTTTGGTCACTGTTGGACACCAAGCTCACTAAATCCACTTCTTTCCACCCTCAAACAGACGACCAAACAAAGGTCGTCAATCGAATGATTGTGCACATCCTGCGCATGTACAAATCTAAGAATCCACGTACATGGGATGAGAGTCTCCCCTATGTTCAACATAGTTACAACATGGCTCTCCATAACTCCACCGACCATAGCCCATTTCAGGTGGGGCTGGGATTCCAAACCTTGGGTCCCATTGATATTGCACTACCTCTTGTCACCACACAGACATACTCTTCCCATGTTCAATCTGAGACTGACAAAGTCACCAGATTCATTGAGAAGATTCAACACATCCGCCAACAGGTCCAGGAGATTTTGCAGAAATCCAATGCTAAGTACAAGCAATGCCATGATCAACATAGGGTAATGCACCAGTTCCAGGTTGTAGACAAAGTTTGGTTACATTTGCAGAAGGAGTTTCTCACAGGGCCCCATCAAAAGCTCCGCCCACTTTGCTATGGGCCTTACACTATCACCAAGGTTTTGGGTAGCAATGCTTTTAATCTCAACACTCCACCCTTCCTTGGCTCGCACCCAGTGTTCAATGTGGACCTCCTTCGACCATATTTTCCACCATTGTTGGACACCTCAGAGATTGAAAAATAACTGACACCAATAGAGCTCAACCTTAACTGCATGGAACAAGAATCCATTGATCAGATAGTGGACACACATGTCAAGGGAACTTGCCAACAAAGGATCCAACTTTATTGGGTTGTCAAGGTAGGGCAACTCCTCCACCAAGGCAAGTGGCTCACCCGGGGCCAAATCTAGCAAAAGTTTGCTCACCTGATGGGGGGTGTTATCACTCTGTAAATTCCCAGAGGTTGTTACGAGGTAAGAAAAAACTTATCAAAGGTAACCTTAACCAATCGCTTCAAAACTGGAAGCTAGCCCTACCAGTTTCAGAGAGGGATCTCTCTGTGAGTTCTAGATCTGTTTGAGTTTTCAAAGATTTTAGGCTAGTTAGAAAGAATATAATTGAGTTGTTTGTATTTGTTTTTGAATGAAGTGGATGAATATCAATTACGCTTCCATTGGGCTATGGGGTCTTTTTTTAAAAGATAGAAGTTAAAGACAACTTTACAAGATTTGTTTCACAGGGCAAGATAGTGCTAATGCTGGATTCTTTAGAAATAAAAATGGTGTATTGCTGAAAAGGTGAGATATCAGTTAAAACAAAAAAGCATTTAAGAATTTCTTTGTTATAACATCAGAGGAAAAACATTTAAATCTGTAAAATATTAAGAACATAGTACACAATGGTAAATTCTGCAACTTTAACTTCTTTTAAAGATTAAGATTTTTGAAAGACATTATGATAACTGAGAAAGAAAAAACTTGTACGCAGACAGAGGGAACTTCACCAACAATTTGACATGCAGGAATCATGTGAAACTTCTCTTTGTATTACTGGAATAACTTCTTGATACAAAATTACAACAACTAGAGTTTGCTTGGGCGTAAAGATCGACAACCCTTCCTACTTCTAAGTGAGAAATATTTATAATAAAAGTTACAATGACCCTGTCATTAATGATCAAAACGTGAAAGAGTCTGAGTCTAACTAACTAATCTAACAAGACATGGAAATGTAGTGACTGATGATGATGTGTTGAATATCTCATGATGATTTTGGGGAAGACCATTGTTGAGTCATTCAGATGACCTCAACCATGTTGTACACTGAGATGGATGCTGAGACGGATGTTGAGATGGATGATGCTTTGCCTTTACTCAATCAAATCACACAACTCATCCCATCTCTGTGTGCTTGGGATGGTAATTTTCAATAATCGGCGGTAAACTTCGTCCATCTCGGTGTATTTAGCAAAAGTCGGGATGATGATGAAGACATACTTGATCTCGTGTTGAATGCTGAGGTCATGCTGCAGAGTCTCCAAGAATGCTTTGCCCGTGATGCTACCCTTTATCCCTGAAAACTTGGAACTATCTTTGGCCATGGTTGCGATCCTTTGCTTGTAATCAGATAGAGTCATTAGTTTATCATTTAGGACATGTAGATAAGGAAGACCATTTTTCTATAAGGCTTCAATCTTGCTAAAAAAACTTTGAACTCCAATGTCCGTGTTCTGAGCCTTTTCCTCCAACTGTAACATCAATCCCCTTTTAGTCAATACTCTTTTTACCTTGAGGATAGTCTTTGTTCTGTCTTCGACTTTCAATTCTTCCAGCTCTTCTTTGGTTTTGGAGTTCAGAAACTGGATGATCTCAATGGCCGTTGAGGGCATCTCACCCAGTTCTGTTCTTATCCTATCAATGGATTGCCTACTCTTTAACACCAGATCATGTTGCTCGAACATGATTTGAATCATGGGCCAAATTTCATTTATGGATTTTGCAATATCTGTCCATATGTTTTCCTTAGCCTCTGCTAATGTCTTTCTTGCCACTGTTTGTTTCTGGACCTGTTGTACTTCTTGCTTAAGTTTCTTTGCTGCCTGTCTCTCAACATTATAACTTGTTTGGAAAGAGGATTTGAGTTCCTGGAGATTTTCAACCTCCCTTTTCAACCTATTAATCTCTGTCTCTTGCACATTCATTTCCTCCATGGACTTTGCTAGCTCCACAGTTTTTTCCAGTGCTGTCAATGGGGTTGCTGATGGAATTTATGCTGTAGTGGTTGTTGGAACTGTTGTTGTACTTACTTCTGCAATGGGAACTGCACTCAATGGGATGACTTCCATTGGTGTCATTTGTTCCTTTTCTTTCAATAATATTTCCAACTCTATCTCCATTTCTCTAAGCTGTGTGTTCTGCTGCATGATAAGCTTCAACAATTCTTCTTTCTCGTTTTCGGCTTCAACTACCTCTTTAGCTTGCGAATCTTCTATTGGTGGCAATTTCAATTGTTTTCTCAAAGATGCAATGTTAGCATTCTTTTTCTTCAACATTTCCTCTGCTGCTTTAACATTCGAGGGATCATATCCAATCTTAAGCACCAAGTCCTCTAAGGATTTTATTTTATTATCCTTTGAAAAAGAGGATATCTTCTCCAACTTCAATTGGGTCTGAACATTGCTTAAAGACACCTGTAACTTAGTTGCGGTAGAGGAAGCATGTGCTAATGTGGAGAAGACCATTTCAAGTCTGTCTGTGCAAATCCATCTGGTCAGCTGGATGGACTTGTTTAGTGTCAAAACCAATAGTTGACCTCTTGTAGTCAGTGATCTCTTTGGGGTGAGGCTCCTGTGCTTGCAGGAATGCCAGATGCATTCTTCCTTTCTATGTATCAAAGGATGACAATAGTCTATGCTGTGTTGTGGAAGTTTTCTTCCAGAACTGGGAGTAAGTGCTATTAGTTAGCATCTGGTTCTTCTTTTTAATCATATCATATTTCTCAAAGATGCTTATAGGTACAGATCCTTGTGGATTTTGGGTGGTCACAACTATTTCTGTCTCTTTCTTCGAAGAAGAAGTTGATACCACCTGCTGTCTTCTCTCAATCACTGTGGCAGAGTAGGACTCTTCCTCACCAGACATGTGAGTAGTTGGAGTGGTTTTGGGTTTCTTGCTGTATACTCGGAATTCTTCTGCTGATACCTCAGTGATTGGAGGTGAATCATCCTTTCTTGGCCTTTTTTCCTTGGGTATATGAGGAGTAGCAGTCGGTGAGATAGATACTGAAAGAGATTCCGGTGGCTCTGTATCTACCAGAGTATTTACTTCCCATTCTATCTGGTTCACATATTTTTTTTATTTCTGGCTTGAGGGTGTGGGCATAGGGTGAAATTTTGTTCTTGGACCTCATCTCTGCAATGATCCCACTAGGGTTATATCTCCAAGTAAAACTAGTGTTGAATTTCATCTCCTTCAACAATTTGTCTGCCTCTTCCCCGACAGCTCGACTGTTGCAGATAAATGGGCCTATTTGTCCTTTGATCCTCATCCATTGTTTTTTCTTTAGAGACAAAAAATGGATGTCATCTGAGTTTATCATCTGACGAATATATTCCAGTGTTAATATTCGAACAGACACATACTTAGGCAACTTGTATGGAGCTAGTTTGCACCCATACACTCTGATTTCCGTGTGATTTTGGTATAGAAACCAATCTCTAGTCTTTACCAGATCTGAAAGGTGCAGAACTCTTTGAATTTCTTCATTTATTCTCGGCTCAGGTCTTCCACTAAGCATGCCTACAACTGGATGATAAAACAATTTAATGAATTGTTTAAAAGTGAACTCAGTGGAGTTTTTCCTGAGCAACGACATCCATAAAGTGACTGCTTGAGGTTTTCCTTCCTTATCCATCTTCTGCATTGAGAAAGAGAACCTATCCGCCTGAAAAAAGACGAACATGTAAGCCAAGATGGATGAGTACCGGAACATGCCCTCCGTGGCGAACTGTGAAAAGTGCATGTGAATGTTCTCCGCTAGGAAAGTGCTGTAGTCGAACTGAGTGGTGGATTTTTCCTCGGTAGAGAAAATGGACAGAAAACCCAATATAGGCTCATCCACCCATGTGTCTGAAAAATAAACAAGAAGACAACAAAGTGATGAATTGACTTGGTTTCCCTTTTCTGAGAAAAGGGAGGAAGGATAGGGGGGATTTGATTTGGGGAACTGAGCATCCTGTGGGAGAAAAAAATTCAAATATCTGGGCTCTTTGAGGAAAAGATAATTTCTGGTATAACTCTGTTATGATTTCGAGATTGAAAGGGGAGGCAGATTCATTTCTGGGTATCTGCATCATCTGATCAATGGCCTCTGGCATGATGAAGACTAGAGTTTCTCCTGATGACGAGAATATGGCTCTCTGGTCGGGAAGGTAATGATCTTGGCATTTCAGGGAAAATTCAGGGAAATGATGGACCTGGGGAAAAAGATATAAAGGAAGATTAGACTCCTAGAGCCTGATTTCATCGCTCTAATCTAAGAAAGTGTCTTTGAGCCACGAATGCAACTCCGCAAAGTCAACTTCTCACCTTGTGTTCAATATCAGATGATCTTTGTCAGCCGATAGGATCTTCTCGAGGTCGACAGGAGGTGGGAGGAAAGGATTTTCCCCTTCTTCTACTTTCTTGGATTTTGGCACCATTGCTATGAAGAGTACTTGCAATTCAAACAAAATTTTAGTGCTAATGGCTATGGTTGGATGAGGCATTGCAGAGGCAGAGGAAAATGACTCTCTTGATATGCAGGGAATGTGAATGAAATGGGAAATGATCGAAACGGGGTTGAATTTGAGTGGACGGGTATCTTTTTGGGCGAACAAGGACAGGTCAGATGGACAACGGGTATGTGGCCAATCATAAATGGCCAATGGGTCATTTAGAGCATGAGAGTGCAGGATGAAAGACATCTGAAGTGTACCTCTGGTCGAGGTGTGCACTGGTGATTGGAAGGCGAACGAGAAAGATATGACCTGTAACGGTTAAATGGATGGGACATGTTGATGGGGTCATGACGTGGAACTTGTAGAGGGTGGTGGTGAATCGTAACACTGATAGGCGGTAAAATTTTGGAGAGGGGAAGTTGGGATGCAATGAGGCGACGCCACGTTGATATGGGGCTCGCCTGGAATTGTTTCATTCCAGACCCCCCCCCCCCC
>ML784734.1:610690-643498 GCA_009831015.1 Picea engelmannii
CTGTTAAAAGCATAATGGTCGGGAAGGTCCGAAATCTTCTGTGGACCGTCCGATTGCGCGCTGGTGGGATGGCCATAGATCTGAGTGCACATCTTAAGAATCTTTTCGTAACCCCCCCCACCGTTAAGGTTGAACGATCGAGGGGGTCTGAAATCTTTTCAGAGCCGTAGATCTGGGTGCTCACCGCTCAGTCATAGATCTAGGCCCGATCTTTAATTTTCCAGGGCACAATTCAACATATGGCGCGAGACTTAGACTTAATGAATTTTTATGGGTTTTTCACACTGCTTCTTCTGCTCTTTATCACCATGGGATTAGAAAAACACTTCATCATCCAAAATCTTGCATTTTTCATCAATCACCATACATATTTATTGAAAAGAAACTATTTAACCTATGTCCTACCCTACGTCATTTGCACCTTTAGCCCAACTTAGATTGTTGGACTAAGAAAATACTCTACCTAGGGGCTATTTGACCAATATTAGGATGTTTGGTCAAATTTATTCACTAACTAACCTATCATCTTGACTAAGATTAGACAGTTTAGTCAAGCTTATTCACTAAGATTATCAACATCAATTTAAAAGGACTTGGCCATGCTTAAACTGTATGGACCAATCCATTGTTATTGCATGGGGCTTCATTTAATTTCTTTTATGCCCTCTTTTATTCTTTTCTCATTTTTTTTAATTCTTTTATTCTTTTTTCTTTTTCTTTTTCTTAATGTAGTAGTCTCTGCAAATCAAAAACACTGAAGGGAACAAAAATACAATCAACAGTTGATCCTATAAATTATAGGGTTATAACAGGGGGACTCAATGCAATGGAGACCATTTCTTCCTAAGGGGGGAGGATTGATCTAAGTGGATATTGGTGGCCACCCACCTATTCCAATTGGCTCCTCTTGTACGTTTTTAGTTTAGCATGTTCTTATGTACTTCTTTGTAATTGCAGGTTCTACACTTCTGGGGCTGTCTGAAGCCCTACACATCTTCCAAGTGGATAATAGTGGCCTCTCACCTAATCCAATTGGATTGTTTTGTATGTTTTCATGTCAACACATCTTGTTGTACTTCCAGGGCCGTTTTGGAGCCCTAAACTGTGTTTTTTTGGCTCTCCATAGTCAAACTATAGATGGAGTCAGAGTTTGATGGTGTAATGTGTAGTTCTTTGAAAGACCTTTCCGACGGGATATCACATGCCTAAAACAGAGGTCGTATGCAAAATTTACGACCCCAGGAAGTTGAGGTACCAACTTACCCATAGGGGCCCACATGACTTTTGGTGTTTCACCTTCTAGGGTTAGGTTTTGGAATTCATGAGTAATATCAAAAAGGCCTTTGGAGCCTCATTGTAATTATTATGCTCAGACTAATGCATGCAACATTCACATCTCTTCTCAGAGATAGCTACTACCATCCGAGCAAGTGTTTCAGTTCTGTAGTTTTAGAATTTTAGCCTATTTCATTTATTTAATAGAAGATATTGTTCACTGGATATCGGTGTTGTTCTTCATATCTCTGTGTTTATTGTATTCTGTCTATTAATCAGTTTCATTTTGCTCCTAAATCTGGATCACACATGCGTCCCCACCCTATCAAGGTCATTCTTCCCTCTTAACTTCCTACCACCATAAAACATCGTGCAATTTGGTTGACCCTTCCAATTCCCAACCTAGTCAACTTTTTCTTGCCAAGATCCTTAAAACCAACTCAATCCATGTCAATGAGAACCTAACCAAGTTTCTAAAGCAAAGTGGTGTCTTCACCCCACCAAGGTTCAAGTCTCTCAATGACGTGATTGTGCTTGTGATAACCAACATTTCAAGTATAAACATGTTTCAACAATAAATAATTGAACTTATGTTTTTGTACTTATATTGGATACAATTTCTTTACGAAAAGCATAGTCACAAGCACTTCATTCATATTTTTAATGTGTATGCTTTATTCATGCCACAACAAAGTTTAAACATCATATTAGTTTTTTCCAAATTAACAAAGCTCATGTATTTTAAGCACTTCATTCTCATGATGACTTAAGAGGTATATACTAATAGATAATGACTTTTTAATTCTTACACTCCATTTAGATAATGAATTTTTAATTCTCACACTCTATTTGCTTACCATCTTGCTCATAACGGATTTGAATACTCTCAAAATTACCTCCCTAATCAATGAAAACCATTAATCTACTTCTCTATGCCTCAAAGGGAGGAAAACCTTAACCAATAAATGTATAAATTCATTTTTTTAATGTATAAACCCTTATAATTGATTTGCGAGGAGATATGAACCACTTTGCATTAACACTAGCACTTAGATTAATAGGGGTGAGAGATTTTAACCTTGCACCTCTTCCATGTAAAAACAAAAACTTTATCAATTCATCATAAGGTAATTCTCTACATCTTTAGTCAATCAAGTATCATTACCATTCCATGTAAAAATAAAAACTTTATCAATTCATCATAAGGTAATTCTCTACATCTTTAGTCAATCAAGTATCATTACCATTATTTGTTTTAAATTCTTATTAATGTTATTAATATAAAAAATTGAAAAATATACTTATATGAAAAAACGATGTAACAACATCCTCTACAATAATAAAATAAAATTGATAACTAAAAGTCCTATTTATTTAATTAATCAAAATGAATACACACAAAGTAAAAATGCATAGCTTTGACCTCTTCTTTATCCTTTATAGATGCACTTTGTTTTCAATAAATGAAATTATTTTGAATGTATATATATGATCATATATCGTAGAAATTGACACTAACAAACAATTTTTGATTGGTATATATTTCAATAGTGGACAATCTCATTGCTTATACATGATAGAAAGGTATTGAAAACCTCCTTTATAGTTTTAATTTGTTGAGCATCCACTTTCGATCAAGATGTGGGACATCATGTCACAGTTGATGGTGTGTGACCTATAGTCTAACTTAATGGCCATGAGGGGTGTGTTGGCTCAGAAATGAAAACATGTCACTTAGAGGAATCAAACCTTTATGGGAGCAATAGAAAAATCCTAATTTTTCCAACTTAAGGAGTCCCCTTCAACTAATTCATGTACGATAATATAGTGTTTAGTCATTTTGAGGAATCATAACTTTAAGATCCTCATACTAAACTCAAAGAATCACCAAATATTATAATTTTTATAAATGGTTTTTTTTTTTTTTTTGTAAGCAAGTATTTATATTAGATATAAAGATCCTTCTCAGAACCCAGATCAAGAGTACATTAACAGAGTCATTCGGTTGTAATTACTGAACTGCTTCGTGAGGAGAAACCAGTTCAGCCAACCGTATATAGCNTTTTTTGTAAGCAAGTATTTATATTAGATATAAAGATCCTTCTCAGAACCCAGATCAAGAGTACATTAACAGAGTCATTCGGTTGTAATTACTGAACTGCTCCGTGAGGAGAAACCAGTTCAGCCAACCGTATATAGCAAGTAGCAAAAATTTTCTAACAGTTCTAAAGAAAGCTAGACTGTTTAACTACCATGAGAGCCACTAGAGCTAAAGTAAGGAACAAGCCTGGTATAATCCGGAACATACTCGGGCAAGAGGCCAGGCCAGGGTTCCTCGATGACAGGTGTCCCGCTGGCAGTCCACTGCATGTCCGTGGCGTTGTGGCTCTTGTCTTCATGCACCTGGATGCTGATGTCCCTCGTCTCTGTTGCCGCTGCCGAAACTGCAATGTCGTCCCCTCCTTCATTGCTTGCCATAGGTTCCTGCCGAGCGAGAGCCACCATGGCCCCTGGAATACCTTCTTGCCCGTCAGACTACATGCTTTCTTATGTGGTAGCGTGTTGAAGACTGCTCGTATGACCACTGGACTTCTCGGAAGCATTGCGAGAATCCTCAGGAGCGGCTGGAGGGGGAGTGGCTAGAAGATGGAGAAGGACAGAGAGGCGTCCCTCCATCTACTGGACCCTGAATTGGAGATCATTTACCCCCTCCCGGAGCTTGAAAACTAAGTCATGGAGAATGGCAGAGTGTTCATGCGGCAGAGTGGTAGAGGGCGTCTTTGGATTGTGGCGAGGTCGACCATGGCGCGGCGTCAGGGGAGAGGAGGAAAGCTTGACCGGGGGAGAGCGCCATGCCGGTGTCTAGGAAGTGTCAACAACAGCTAGACTATTAAGACCTGGAGTGGAAGAACCAGAGGGCGAGGAGGAAGTGCGGGGGCGTCGTGGGTGCCATGGAGAGCACCGACGTGGACGCATGCGTTGACGAGGCATGGCGAGACTCGGCGTCTGCAGAAGGTCTGCAGAGCCAAGATGTATGAAGAAAATCGCCCGAAATAACATGAAAATCACAGATCCGGAATCGAAATCGCACAACCAGACGATGCTGCCGAATGAGTTCTGCATAGCACTATGCATATGGATGGTCGAGGGGGATGGGATTAATGCCCCTCCCATCAACTTTTAATTCTAGTTAAAGCCCGGGGGTGGTGGTTGCGTGGGGAACAAGCCGAGCACATGGCCCTGTGCTCCGCTGGCCTCCCCCTTCACCCGTCGTCTGCCAAGTGGCCCGCAATACCACCCCATCCGGGGTTTATAAATGGTTTTTTGGAGTAATATAATTTTTCTCATTTTAATGAGATCAAAGGACTTTTATACAACCTAGTATAAGGGAGATGTGTAATTCCTTCCGTGCTCAATATGGAGTTGACATGTGGCAATTAAAAACTAATATTAATAACAAAATAATATTTCAATGTTGGCCACAAATAAAATATTTCAATGTCCAGCTTAAATATATATGATGATGATGTTTAACATCCATTGAGACTGAAATTAGTCTATCTAACCTTAAGAAGGTAGGGGATTACTTGGATTTCTTTAAAATTTTCTTTCTATGCTAAAGAAGCATTAAGATAAGTGTTCCAAGATCAACATAGTTTTGTTGAGTTAATGTTAAAAAGGTTGGTGTGACAAATCTTTAATGAAATTGAGATCTAATTTGGGTATATGTCAAACATTCTAAGAGAAAGTGATTTTCATCTTCAACCCTCTTAGTGTCACAAAGATGACATATTATTTCATCCTAGTGTGTTTTGAGAATCGTCCAACACCTAGTTTCAATATGAAGGTCGTGATAATTTGTTCTTATTTTAGTAATGCTGATTTTCTTCTTTACACTAAGTCAGAACAAAGATATACTTTTGATCTTCTAGATTAGGGTCGATCACCTTCTTATAGTATCTTAATTTTATGTTTCCCTCAGATTCTTTATCACACCACATTTTCTCCTTAAATTTAGATGTAATAATATTTTTAATATTATCCTTATTCTACAAAATGATCTCTTTCTTTATTTCCCAATATTTTATCCAAGACCGGACATCTTTTATCCTATCCTTGCTTGAGCCGAAGGTGGTTTTGGCTTGAGTTTGAAGCCATTTTTGGGAGCCTCTTATCTTCCATATTGTTTAACTTATTCTTATACATTAGTTACATGGTCATGGTTGTGCTCTCAATGTGGGAAAGACTCACTTCTATGAGGAGGATATGATATGGTGTATTACTTTTAATTTTGAGATTATAAGTCATAACATTCTTTTGGATCTACTCTATATTTATCCATGATTCTGTCGAAATACTACATCCCCAAAATTCACATCCATATAAAATAACTGAAGGAACAAGAGTCTCAAAGAGGATTTTCATCATATCTCATATCCAAAGGTCTGTTAATTTAAAATTGTTTTGGAGCCCATAATAAGATTTCCACCCTCCATTTATCCATTTCTCAATGCTATAGTTCTAGTTGAGCTTGTAATGAATATCAATTCCAAGAAATTTGTATGAAGGCACTTCCTCGAAGTTGTTGTTGTCATATACGAAAGTATCGTAAGTGATATTTTTGGATTTAACTATCATAACTTTTATTTTTTAAGGGTTAACAAATCTACCCATACTGGAGAAAAAAACCTTGAGGATTCTTAGTTGCTTGCCGAGACCATAGGGACTTCTCAACATACAAACAATATCATCAACATAAAGAAGAAGAATGACAACTATACCAACAAGAATTGGGCCGACACAACCTGCTTCTTCCAAACAATTCTCTAACTTGTCAATATATATGCCAAAAGAGGTAGGGGATAGGGGGCAGCCTTACCAGTCCTCAAGGTTCCTAAACTTGACAATAATGTTCTTATACAACCTTACTGTAGCATCCCTCAACTAGAAAGGGACTTTTAGCTCTTCCAACCTATTCCAAAGGTTCATACTAGGCATATTGTCAAAAGTTTTTCTAAGGTCAACGAAACAATAAAGGAGATTGGTTTTTTTATTGCAACACTCCTCCACAATTATCCTAAGCACAATGAGCTGGCCCAAGGTTGAATAGTAGCACCTAAATCTAGTCTAGCCTTTAGCTCTTTTTATGTGACTTTCCAGACATATGCTAATCTTCTTTTCCAAAATGATCACGTACAACTTGGCTCAAATTAGGATAATCATAATGGTCCTATAATTAGAGGACTTGTTTTTATACCCACTTTTAAAAATAGGAACAAAGAGGCTTTGCATCCAAGGTGTTGTTCCTAAGTTTATACTTTAAGGCTCTAAAATATATTGTCAAGGCATCTGAAAAGATATAGGAAAAGAGGATAGAAAGGACAATTAAAAGATAAGGACTAAAGTTGGTTTCTCAACTGTCTCTGTCGGAATTCCTAGTTTTCCTGAATGTTGATATCTCTCTCAATTGCTGCTCATGACAGTTCTAACTCAACCCGATTACTTACTGTTTGTAAAATGGTATTAAATAAATTTAAAGCGATGCTGGTTTGATATGAAAGACCGGGTTCGACGTTAGGCTGCCTTGTAACTGGTACTGTCATGAAGGATAAAAGGTAAGGGAGGTATAACTTTGTATTTTCTTTTTAGGCCTAGTTATCTCTAATTTCCAATGTAAAGAAAACGATTTAAAAACATGAATAAATGAGATGGTTGAATCAAAGGTCGTTTCTTGTATCTGAGTTAAAATTTAAAGAAAGGGAAACATGTATGATATGAGGGAAAAATGTAAAACTACCTACAAGGTGAGGCATCAATTTAAGAGGAATCTCACGTTGTGATAGGAGACTATGAAGCAAGAAAGATATTAATGAAGCATATGATGTTGTAATCTAAACATTTTCAGGGCTTGTATCGGTTGATAACCGATGCAGAGGAAAAACTGAAAAATGATCTAAATAAAAAGAATAATTATTTCCACAGTGGAGGTTATACTAAATTGTAGTCAAGCATTCATTAATAAAATACATGAAAGAACGATGAGGAGACAAGGAAACACATAACTCGGACTTGACAAAATCCAGAATCTTCAATTTGCTTTTCTATTAATTTAGAGTTTTCTTTTAGATGTCTTCGTCACAATGCCTGTTTAGAGAAAAGAAAAAATCACTTATGTGGTCTTCTCTCCCTTTATTTATACAAGATCGTCGCTACTTGATGGTTAGCGATCTCCTATTTTTTAGGGAAAAAGAAAGAAAAATGGTTACAAAACTGCAACCTTAACCGTTGCATGATTAACATTTCGTTGGTCTATCATTTCAAAAGTATAAGATTTCGAACAATACTTCACTGTTTAGTTGAAGTCTCTCCCTCTTTTGAAGCTATACATTCAACACACTTCTCTAAAAAATGAACAAAAATTCTGGGTGGTGTCGGGATATCTTTAGTTTCAAATAGATAAAAATTTCTTTGTACCTTTGGAAACTTGTCTTCAAAACCTCTATCGGCAGACCTGATCATTTGCAGCTTTAAATTAGGCTGTACCAATCATTTGTCTATTAGGTTGGTATCGATTTGATTCAACCAGGAAACCTCCACCAGAACCTCATGTAAGCTCTCTTTGTAGTCCAACTACTGTTTCACAATGTTTATCTACCCTAGTAGTCCAGAGCAGTCATTTCTTTCAATTCCTAACGCTTTCTTATCCAAAGAATCAAAGATTCCTTCACAGTCATCTTTGATTTCTTTGACTATCTTTTTGTTTTCGACTATGTTCGTTTCCCATGCCTTGAGCATGATGTCTCCTCTTATCTGTTCTATGACAGAAAGTTTTAGATCTTTCAGCATCTCCCTATTCCCTGAGCATGTGACTGCTTTCTGAAAGGTATTCCTTGATGCTTTAGCCTCTTTTTCTAGTAAAATAATGTTATCAAGGGATTTGCTTACCTCTTGAAAATAATGCTGGATGATCTCTATTTTGGAGATCAATTGTTGTTGTTCAACTTCTATCTTTGTATGGAATTATAAAGAGAGGGTTTGAAAATCGTTTAAGTCCATGACCCGACCTTCTGTCAAACTCAATTTAGCTTGTAACTGTTTAACCAACTCCCTTTGCCAAGTAACCTGTACCTGACTTACTTGTATCCTCTGGTTCATTTTATCCAGGCTAGCTTTGAGTGACTGGATTTCTTTCCTTTCAACAACTCTAGCATGCTCCATAATTTTATTCACCTCTTCTCAAATGTTTTTCTCAACATTCTTCAACTGGTCCTGTAATTGAGCTATCATGTGGTTACTCTTATTTATTCTTGTTCTCATGTTCTCCACAGTAAAAATGTTTGTTGTTGCCATGGCTCCCATAGAGCCCGCCACCTCTGTAGCGAAATCTTCCTCTTCCAGTATCTGGCCATCTATCAAGACCCTATGCTTCTTCACCATACCCCCTTCTCTCATATGCATTTCTTGCTTTACAATAGCCTTCCTCTTCTTGTTGAAAAAATAATTAGAAGGAGGGATCTCATCTTTGGAAATAGGAGTGAGGTCACCAACATATATAGTTCCCATCTGTGGGAGTCCAAAGGTGGACTGTAAAGGAGTTAAGGAAGTTATGGGAATTCATAGCTCTGTAGACCTTGTTTCTCCCATAGCCTCAGGTATAATGACATCAACAATAGGTGATGAAGGAAAAGTGGACTTACTGGACTCGGGAGGTGTCTTGGGCCTCCTCTCTGCTTCCGTCTCTAGATTTTCTATCTGTGAGGCCTCTTCATTTTGTGAAGACCCTTCAGTCTCCTGAGGAAATTCTTCATGATTGACTTTATCTTGTGTTTCTTGTCTGAAACTTGCAGGAGTATCTTCTTGTTCCCGAGGAAGGGTAATTGCTTCTCCTTGCAACACTTTGGGCAGACCACTCCGTCTGTGCTTCTGGAAGGTTTGAAAACTAGCTTGCAAGTTAGACGACAGTGTTTGTACTCTTTCTAACACTTCCTCATAGGTCTTAGTCCCTTTGAATAGGTTGTCACAAGGGGACTTCTCATGTTCATAAGCCTTCATATTACAGTGGTCCATGTGTTTTCCCAATAACTGGTAAGGATCATGCTTCATGTGCTTGAGATTTACCAATTTAACCTCCTCTAGCGCTGCCGCATCAACTTTGGAATGACCTAAGTTGAGCAATGAAAAATTCCCAATATGAATGGGAAAAACTGGCCAAAATTTCTTTTGAGACACTTTTAGTTCTTTCCCAATTCCACCTGTTACTATTTGATGAGCTACCTCCCTACACACTAGTCTGTTAGGGAGGAATTTCGGGAGGGCATGTGGAGGGATTGAACACCCGAAAACTCTGATGTATGAAAAATTCTCCTCTATGAACTAGTCAGCAACTGCCTTGAGGTTTCCTGTGACCGACTCTGAAATGTGGGGAGGCACATAGCCGTACAACATCTGATGTAGTGGTATCACCACGAAATGAAAAATTTCATAGAATGAGTCCTTGACGTTTTCTTCCCAAATTTTAGAATGATATTTGTGAATTGGCTCCGGGTAAGTCGGATTCCAACTCCAATTCATCAAAGGGAAAGGAGTCGAGAAGCATATAGCATCCATGATGTATGCCGACATATAAAAGGCTAATGGTCAGCCTTTTGATCTTGCAGTTTGATAGTCCATGACCTCCTTCGCCATGTTATCGGATAAAATCTTATCAGAATTGAAGCTGTAACCTTCAGCTGCCTCATGCAAAAGAGGTACCCATTCTGGAAGGAAATGGGTGGGACTTTTCTTACCAAAAAGTCTACATAACATCATCGCCACATAAATCATATACTCATTCAATGAGGTTGTGGCGTAAATACCATGGGTGTCAGCCCTGAATTTTTCCTTGTTTCTCCACCAATCCTTGATTAAGTCAGAATACGTTTGGTCTGACTCAAAACATTCTTTCCTTTGAAAATTACTCAGGAAATATTTATTATAAACATACTTGGGACTGGGAGATAATTTATACATTACTTGTAAATGTTTCAGTCTGAAAGAGCCGACGACGACCCCTCGGCTGTCCAGAATGCTCCTTATTTGTATGTCAGTTCGCTCTAAGGCCCAACTGATCATGTCATTATAAGTCGTAAGTGACGTCCGTGTAGCTATTTTGTGGAGCTCAGACTCCGCTATATCTCGAAGCTTGTTGTCGACGTCATGAGGGAAATTTTTAATTTCATAATCCAGAGTCTCGAAAATCTGCCTCCAGGATTTTATGGAATCGATGGCATGCAATGTTGTATTAGATACTCGAGCTTTCTGCAATCTCTTCGCTTTTCTTGGGGGACTTCTTAGGTGCCATGATACCTGTGCTGGATCAGAGGCCTGTTTACAGAGAAAGTGTGTATAGAACCAGGTAAACATGACTTGCTACAGATGTAATGGATAACTATGAAGTTCAAAATATAAGACTTTATTAACCTTCAATTTCGCATTATAACGAGTGTACAGACGCAGACAATGAAAAATTAATTCTTTTAAATGGAAAGATATGCCTAGTGATACGCTTTCGTGTCAAAAAAAATTCATTTATCCATTATTAATGCTGCCATATATTGGCGATTTTAGAACCGGCGTTTCAAAAATCACCGCCTTCCTCAATTCCCGAAATGCGAAAGGCGGTTTAATTATCACTAATCCCGTTTTAAAAAATGAATTAACCTTAATCTTAAACCTTGTTTAGGGAAAATGCGATTTCGCGTTTTAAAACTTCGGGGATCCTAGCGTGAGGGGATAAGTCATAAGCAATCCCTGGATCGCGAAATTGCGATGAGATTAGTGAGGCGCTAAGACACATATTAGGGCTTTAATTAATCCAGGTTAATAATTAATTATCCTTTTAACTTTTTCGAAAAAGTGAGGATCGAGAGTTTGATGGTTGAGAGTTCGAAAGCGTTTTAGTAGAAATAAAAACCCGAATCACGAAAGATTAAGGGAAAGATAATTATGTTTAGAAACTTAAATAATTACGGGTTTAAAGAGTGCTTTGTGGAAAGCGACGAAAAATGTAACTTTTATTTCTCCCCCCTTTTAACTTTTTTAATATGTTAAACATTTTCAGGACTTTGGCATCGGGAAAATAAGATAGTTGAAAATCATACTTCGAGAAAAAACGAATCTCGAAAACCCGAAAAGGAACAGAAAGCTAAGATTTCCCTTTTTATTAAGGGCGGCTCCACGATTTAGGAAAAGATGAAGCTTTAGTTTTCAAGGATAGGAAAAACTAAACTTCGTGTCAACATTAGGCTCTAGCTAGGGATCTCGTCTCCTTGTGGGACGAGAAGAACATGTAGCCAAGTGCCTTCATTGGGTAATGGGGTCAATGATTCGGCTCGGTTAACTAGACTTTTTGGGGAACAACCGAACAAGAGTAGGGTCTCATCGTTAACCTTGAAAATCTCTCCAAAGACAAAAATTCTGACTACTCGAGTGGGTTTTTTGTAAACCTCTTCTCCTAAAACTGAGCTCAAAACTATGTAAGTTAATCAAAACGAGACCAACCATCCTATTAGGTTTCACTTGATTTCGTTTGCATCAAGGTAAGTACTTGTGCTTTGTCTGGTAAGGAGATCCTAGAAACCTATGATGAAAATCCAGTCGAAAAGAAGAGAAGTTACCAAAGCATCATGTAACTCACGTATAACAACTTTTATCAGATATGAGGATATTGATTCTCTGCCAGTGAGCTTTTTCAGTACCTTGGTGAAGTTATCTGACTTCCCACATTGAATTTTCTTTCACCGCTTCATTGTTTCGAAGCATTTAAATGCTGAGATGAGGGCAATCAATATAATGAATTTCCTTTCTTCATCTCTTTGAACTAGATGGGGGAAATCAATATTGAATTTCCTTTCACCATCTGTCTGTATTCATTTTTTTATTTTTTGAAGTGGGGGCAATCAATGAGCATACAATATACTTGGTAAGACATCTGTTTGAAAAAGAATCAAAGTCTGTCAACTCATTTAAATAGCTCTGGGTTAATCTTCTCCTCTGCCTTCAAAAATCATGGGCTTCAAAGAACTTCTTGAGGGAAACTTTTTGACCTTTAGTCCAGGGAACTTCCTTGAGAAAAACTAATCAGTTATTCCTATTAGGATAACTAGTGAGGTTAGGATTAACCTAGACATGTTTGTGAACTAGCTAAAGTCGAAGAACTTAAAAACAAAACCCATTCTCTTTCTAGAAAGTTTGTTCGAGAGTTTTCAAGACCAGAGCGAGACCCCTCTGTTGTCAGGAAACTTCAAGACCGTACCTCCATGGTTAAGTGGGAAAAGGATTTACTGTGGTCAAGGGGAGGGTAGGGGTTTTTTTTTTTTGAAATCATTCGTACTTCTTAGGGATTTTATCTCGAATTTTGAAATGGGATTTCATACCTTTATTAGCTCTTATATTACCAGCCCAAAGATTACTCGTTCATTACCTTTGTCATTGTGAGATACTTGATAAGAATACCTGCACATGTCACCTTTCAACACTTCGGGTTCGCTGTCTCATGAGAAATTTTCCCTGTGAATAACATAAGATTATAATCGTTAGGAAACGTCATGAAAATAGATTTTTTTTTTTTTTTTTTAAATCCAAAGCATGAAAACAAATGGTATGTACAATGAGAATTTAGAAACATATTATTGCATGAAGTGTTTAAGATTCCGCCCATTCGCAGGGGCATTGTGGATGTCTCCATCTAGGTTTTCTAATAACCACACGGTTTTTTCTTCCGAGGCCGAAATCCTGTATGGGTCGGACCAGATTGGATCAAATTTGCCATGTTTTCCAGCGTCCTCTTTCCTGGCTTCGCATTTCAAGACCAAGTCACCAGGGAGGAATTCTCTATCTTTAGCTTTCTGATCGAACAAGGCCTTCATTTTATCCTGATATCTTTGTAACCTTTCATTTACTCTGGCTCTGTTTTGCTGAACTTCGACCAGCTGGTTTATTCTTCTGGTAACATCGTTGGGTTCTTCATTCAAATCCTGCCAGAGCTTCATCACTGGCAGAGTTAAGTTTATTGGTAAAATGCCATCAGTGCCATATACCATCTGGAAAGGGGAAATCCCAATTGATCTTTTAGTACTTATTCTGTTGGCCCATAGTGCAAATTTTAGATGGATATGCCACGCTTTCTTGTTTTCAGTTAAAACCTTTTTTATCATGGTAATTAGGCTTTTGTTAGATGATTAAGCCAGACAATTACCTTGTGAATAATAAGTTGTGGAGTGTCCTAGTATGATGTTATATTTTTGGCAAAAATTTATCATGGTCATCGATTTAAAAGCTTGTGCATTATTAGTGATTATCTTTCGAGGACCCCCGAATTTGGATAAAATATTATCTTCCAAGAAACTGATGACTACCGAATCGGTTGCATTTATTGTGGGGATAGCTTCCACCCATTTAGTGAAGTAATCAATAGCCGCTAGGATCCATTTGTGTTGCGCGCTGGAGTGTGGATGAATTTCTCCAATAAAATCAAGTCCCCATTGCTGAAATGGGGCTTCCATTTTAACTGGTATAAGGGGCAAATATGGGATCTTCTGTTTTCCTGTGAACAACTGACAAGGGACACAATTTCGAACTCTAGTGTTCACTTTTGTGAACAATTTGGGCTAGTAGTATCCGACTCTTAAGATCTTATAAGTTGTTTCTCACCACACATGATTTCCTCCACACACCTCGACATGGAATTCATCTATAACCCCTTCTGTTTCAGTTTTGACTAAATACCTCAGTAGGAAACCCCGAGGGTCTTTCCAATACAATTTAGCATCTATGATACAATATTTTACAGCATGTAACTTTAATGTCCTAGCCTTAGATAGGGTTAACTTAGTAGGACATTGGAGCGTAAGTAGGTAATGGACGATGTCACAATACTAGGCCAAAGTAGAAAACTTGTCTTGAATTTCGGTTGTAGGTGCAGATACATCAAGCTCGTCTATTTCCAGAAATACCTCGGTTTGTTGCAGCTGATTTATCCCTAATTATTTTAAGTTCGATTCGGCAAGCAATTTGACCAAACCTTGACCTTTGATAATTTTAGTTGGTTTGAATTCTTGGTCAAACTCTTGGATCTTATCTAACCACCTGCTTCTTCTTCCATCGCTGTCTGGTTGCACTAGGATATCTTTAACAAAGCTAGAGGGCACATAAGCGATGACCTTTGAGTGCAACACATAAGTTCTAAAAGATTTGAGAGCTTTCACCATTGCATAGGCATGTTTCTCCAATATATCATATTTCAACTCGGCATCTCTGAGACTTTTGCTAAAAAATGCAATAGGTCGCTCAAAACGTTCCTCGTTTTTTTGTAACAATACAATTGCTCTAGTATGTTCTGAAGCAAAAGAAAAAATCAAAAACTCTTTTGTGTAATCTGGGCTGGCTAAGACTGGAGCTTCACTTATTACTTTCTTGATGCATTGAAAGGAGGCTTTGGCTTCACTTTTCCATTTCACTTCACTTTCCTTTTTGAGCATATCTGTTATCAATTTCACAATTTCGGCAAAGTTAGGGACGAATCTCCTCAAGAAATTTATTTTTCCTAAAAAAGACTGAATTTCTTTTACATTTCTAGAAAAATTTATTGTATCTATTGCCTCAACTCTTTTGGTATCGATTTTGATTCTATCCCTAGACACAATATGGCCCAAGAGTTTACCTTCTTGCATCGTGAAATGAGATTTCTTGGGATTGAGTGACAAACCAAACTTTCGACATTTCTCAAAGGTTTCTTTAAGGTGCATTAGATGTTCTGCATTAGATGTTCTGCATCAGATTTGGAGAAAACAATCAGGTCATCAAGATATATAACAATGAACATGTCTCTATCACCCACGAAAGTGATATCCATGGCTTGTTGAAAAGTTGCCCCTGCATTCATTAAACCAAAAGGAATTTTATCGTACATAAAAGTACACCAAGGGGCAGTGAAAGCAGTTTTTTCTTTATCATCCTGATGCACTGCAATTTGATTGTAACCTGAAAAACCATCAATCATAGACATTCTATTAGCTCCAAATAATTTTTCTAAAACATGATCCATCTTAGGTAATGGGTAATTGTCTTTGAGTGATGACCGATTCAAGTTTCTGAAATCGACACATAGTCTGATCTCGCCGTTTTTCTTTCTCACTGGGACTAAATTATCAACCCACTCAAAATATCTCAGTGGGACTATAATTTTAGCATCTAGGAGTTTCTTGACCTCTTTTTCTATCACAAGTAATAGGATATGGTTAATCTGTCTGAGTTTCTTCCTAAAAGGTTTGACACCTGGTTTTAATGGAATTTTATGTTCCATTATAGTCGTGTCATAAGTTCTCAACTCGTCATAGGACCAGGCAAAACCATATTTGTATTTTTTAAGCAATTAAACATATTTATTCTTGATTTCGAGGGACAGGTACCTGGATACCGTAACTAACCTAGGACTCTCTTTGGTACCTATATTGCAATCTTCGACTTCTTCTGGCTGAGGTTGTAAGGTAGTCTTCAAAGGGATGTCATCATGATTAAAAGTCTTTCTAAGGGGATCAAGCCCTTGGGTATTTGGTTATTTTTTAAAACCATCATGTGGTGATTTGCGATTTTATCTTGGAACTCTTGGGGGTCTTTGCCTTCTTGCATGATCCAAATAGGATCATTCTGGTTCTCTTGGTCAACATGCATTTCGACGAACTTGCCTACTGTTTCTAAAAATTTTCAGAGTTGCTCGTCATCCTCAAAGACTTGCCAATGTTGTATCTTATTGGGTATAGAAGGTTTCTGTCTCATTTGTATATGATACTTGAGTTTGAAAGTAGTGGGAGGTGCAAAATTCGAAGCATCTTTGGCTAAGGCATCCGCCTGTTGATTTTCAGCTCTCGGAATGAAGTGAATATTAACATAAGAGAAAAAAATTTCGATTAGGTCCCAAACAAAATTTCGATATGACCTTAATCTAGGATGCTTGGCCTGATACTGGTGATTGACTTGTTTCATGATTAACTCTACATCACCAAAAACTTCCAAGTTTTTAATTTTCATCCTCCTAGCGGCCTCTAACCCTAACACTAGAGATTCGTACTCACATACGTTATTAGTGTGGTCAATGTTCAACTGTAGCCTATAAGAGAAAGGGATAACAAATTGGTTATCAGGTGCTACAAAAATTACTCCAGCGCCAGCTCCAAGATAAGATGAAGCGCCGTAAAAAAACATTTTCCAAACACCAGTGCTATATACATCTTGTTCTATTTGTTCTTTTTCTTTTTTATTTCTTGTACAATTTTCTTCTACACAGGCACCAACATCATCATCTATAGATAATATACAATTACCTAAATCCTGATCAACAATATATACAGGGTAATTATTTGGGCTGAGAGGATCACTAATCGTAAACACTAATCTAGTTTCCCTGTACAATTGCGTGAAATGGCCTCCGAAAACTGGAATCATTGCGTACGTCATATCAAGTTGAAGAGAATATCCAATTTTAGCACCCCGGGACTGAGACAAGAGCATGCCATATTTCAGAGGTATATCTGTGACAACTACATCCATTAAAACACTTTTTGTAGGTAACTTTGCAAGATTTATGACTAAGTCTTTTATCATGCCTATACACTTGACATTCCTTGAGTCGAACGAATACAAATCTCCATAAGGTATGGTGATTTCTAGGCCGAGTTTGTCCATGATTGATTTAGGCATCACATTGTGAGAGGCCTGAGAATCTAACATGCAGTTATGGAGCAGATGATAAAAAACTGTCAAAGTGATGTATAAATGGGCAACGGTGTCTCTAGCACCTTCGAAATGTGGGCCAAAAATTATGTTAGGCTTATCATCTTCTAAGTTAATGGCATCGGCCTGACTTTCGTTTTCCAAAAAAATAATCATTTTAGCAATTTGTTTCCGGTATATCGGGTTATTAGCCAGTTCAACGAGGGGGATAGGGATTTTGATCTTATTGATCTCATTCTCTAGGTTAAAGCTTCCAATGGTTTTGTCAGTTTCCACGGTTTGAGTTTCTAGCCCTTTCTTTTCTGCTTTCCTGGGTTGAAGAGCCTTCGTTTCAGTAACATGGGTGTTTATTTTTGGTGTGCTTAAGGGTGAGGTCTCCGCTGTCTTTGTTTTGATAGTCTGTATGTTAGCGGTCTGTTTTTCAGTGTTTTTTGGAGCTACTTGGTCAGATTCAACCCTCGGTAGTATCTTTTTAACTGGAGCAGTTGTGGAAACTAAGTTTCTAGGTCTCAGGTTGTATTTCTGGTGGAGCTCGGCCATTATGCCATCCATTACTCCATGATAAATCGAATCTTCAAAAACACTGTTGTTCTTGTTACTCTCAGTCCTATATTCTGTAGTCAAAGACTTTTCGTAATCATGTCTTGTTATATAAGGTTGTAAGCAGTCTTCGCCAAGATTGTTCATATCCTCTTCCAACTCTTTGAAATCCTCCAAGTCTTTCCCTCCTATAAATTTTTCTCTTTTAAAAGGGGTTTGGATTTTTTGATCTTCGTTCTTAATTTGTTTTTGGTGGTTTTGAGGATTAGGGTTCTTCCTGAATTCTTTTCTAGGGTAATGTTCATTTTTAGCTTGATCAAGTTCCATTCTCGATATTTTGTTTGACAATTCTTTGATGATTCTAGCCATAATGTCCATTTTATATTCTGAGGATCTCCCTGATCTAGAGGGTCCTCCTTGCTCCCTATATCTCCTTATTTCTTTGTTTCTAGTCTCGAATTTGTTCTCCATCTTTCTTGATGACATCATGTTAGATTCAATTTCCAAGGCATTGTCTTGCATCTTGGTAAGATCAACTGATCTTCTCTCCCTTAATAAAAGGGCAAAGTCAGGGTCAAAAGCTTCGATGAAAGTCACCTTTGCTGCAGGTTGTGAGGGTTTAACCTTGGTCAAGATCTTATTATATAATTTATTGAATCGTTGGGTAAACTCAAGGATTGATTCAAAGTTTTTCTTTTGAAGAGCTCCGAATTCGGTTAGATAATAAAGATGGTCTTTCCGCTCACCCCACTGTATGATAAAAGCGTTTTCAAGTTCATCGTATGAAGGTATAGATCTGATTGATAGGCCTTGAAACTGGGTTCTCACTTTCCCTTCAAAGGTTTGAACCAAGAGTCTGGAGTAAACATCTTCATGTTCCAATCCAAGAATGTCAACGAATTGATCGAAAAAATTTATATGCTTAACTACCGTTAAATCGCCCTCTCCTGTGAACTTAGGCAGGTTTTTCATGTAATTTTTCGGTAAATCATGGAGAAGGACCGGTAGAACCAGAGGAGCATATCTTGCAGCAACCTTTGCAAATATCCAAAGAGGCAGTGCTTGGCCACCTGCTCCTCCTCCCGGACCACCTGTGGCAACACCTCCTTCCCCACCTGCTCCAGCCGCGACTATTGTGGTTTTAGAGGTAAAAGTTTGGGGGTTATAAGGAAGGGTTTCAAGAAGTTGGTTATTGGCAGGGATGAAACTTGAGAAAAAGGAGCTTGGGGAACGTGGGTTGGTTCCTTCAGAATCACAGGGTGAAAATATAGGAGAATCAATAGAAGTTGAATCAAGTTATATGGGATAATTGTTTGAGTTTTGAGAGGTGGGAAATTGAACCTCGAGAAGCAAGGGGGAGTCAATCGCAACAAGTAGTGAGGTAGACCTTTGTTTTCTATTGATATGGGAAATGACCGAGAAAGCTTCGGTCTAAAAAACAGGCAGAACGAGATTTGATTCCGGGGTTGTAACTTTATCGACAGAGTATTCCCTATTAGGGGATGGAATACTTGGTTCGATGTGTTTATCTTTGGAGTCATATGGTGTGAATTTAAGTTGATAATATTTATTCGTCGATAAGGCAGTCTGCCGAAAGAACTTTCTTGATTTTAGAATTTTTTCTGGGTTGGAAGAAGGCGAAATATGCTTGTCGTCTGGATTCTTCCTGGTATTCTTTTGGTTAAGAGCTAGTTTAAACAGTGTGGAGTCGCCAAGTGAAAGATAAAGGTATCCTTAGAAGGTTTCCAAACTTTGTTCACTACCAAAGAGGAAAGTGTCAATGTCATTCTTCCCAGGGAAAAAGCTTCATTACTCCGTTCCCCGGCAATGGCACCAAAAAGATGTTGTTCCTAAGCTTATACTTTAAGGCTCTAAAGTATACTGTCAAGGCATCTGAAATGATAGAGGAAAAGAGGATAGAAAGGATAATTAAAAGATAAGGACTAAAGTTGGTTTCTCAATTGTCTCTGTCGGAATTCCCAGTTTTCCTGAATGTTGATATCTCTCTCAATTGTTGCCCATGAACGTTCTAACTCAACCCGATTACTTGTTGTTTGTAAATGGTATTAAATAAATTTATAGCGCTGTTGGTTTGATACAGAAGACCGGGTTCGACGTTAGGCTGCCTTGTAACCGGTAGTGTCATGAAGGATAAAAGGTAAGTGAGGTATAACTCTGTATTTTCTTTTTAGGCTTAGTTATATCTAATTCCCAATGTATAGAAAATGATTTAAAAATGTGAATAAATGAGATGGTTGAATCAAAGGCCGTTTCTTGTATCTGAGTTAAAATTTAAAGAAAGGGAAACATGTATGATATGAGGGAAAAACGTAAAACTACCTACAAGGTGAGGCATCAATTTAAGAGGAATCTCACGTTGTGATAGGAGACTATGAAGCAAGAAATATATTAATGAAGCATATGATGTTGTAATCTAAACATTTTCAGGTCTTGTATTGGTTGATAACCGATGCAGAGGAAAAAATGTAAATGATCTAAATAACAAAATTAATTATTTCCATAGTAGAGGTTATACTAAGTTGTAGTCAAGCATTCATTAATAATATACATGAAAGAATGATGAAGAGACAAGGAAACACATAACTCGGACTTGACAAAATCCAGAATCTTCAATATGCTTTTCTATTAATTCAGAGTTTTCTTTTAGATGTCTTTGTCACAATGCCCTTTTAGAGAAAATAAAAAATCCCTTCTGTGGTCTTCTCTCCCTTTATTTATACAAGATCATCGCTACTTGATGGTTAGCGATCTCCTATTTTTTAGGGAAAAAGAAAGAAAAATGGTTACAAAACTGCAACCTTAACCGTTGAATGATTAACATTTCGTTGGTCTATCATTTCAAAAGTATAAGATTTCGAACGATACTTCACTGTTTAGTTGAAGTCTCTCCCTCTTTTGAAGCTATAAATTCAACACACTTCTCTAAAAAATGAACAAAAATTCTGGGTGGTGTCTGGAGATCTTTAGTTTCAAATAGATAAAAATTTCTTTGTACCTTTGGAAACTGGTCTTCAAAACCTATATCGGTAGACCTGATCATTTGCAACTTTAAATTAGGCTGTGCCAACCATCTGTCTATCAGGTTGGTATCGATTTGATTCAACTGGGAAACCTTCGCCAGAACCTCCTGTAAGCTCTCTTTGTAGTCCAACTATTGTTTCACAATGTTTATCTGCCCTAGTAGTCCAGAGCAGTCATTTCTTTCAATTCCTAACACTTGCTTATCCAAAGAATCAAAGATTCCCTAACAGTCGTCTTTGATTATCTTTTTTTTTCGACTATGTTCGTTTTCCATGCCTTGAGCATGATGTCTCCTCTTATCTGTTCTGTGACAGAAAGTTTTAGATCTTTCGGCATCTCCCTGTTCCCTGAACATGCGACTGCTTTCTGAAAGGTATTCCTTGATGCTTTAGTCTCTTTTTCTAGTAAGGTTATCAAGGGATTTGCTTACCTCTTGAAAATAATGCTGGATGATCTCTATTTTGGAGATCAATTGTTGCTGTTCAACTTCTATCTTTGTATGGACTTCTATCGAGAGGGTTTGAAAATCCTTTAAGTCCATGACCCGACCTTCTGTCAAACTCAATTTAGCCTGTAACTGTTTAACCAACTCCCTTTTTCAAGTAACCTGTACCTGACTTGCTTGTATCCACTGGTTCATTTCATTGAGGCTAGCTTTGAGTGACTGGATTTCTTTCCTTTCAACAGCTTTGGCCTGCTCCAGACTTTTATCCACCTCTTCTTGAATGTTTTTCTCAACATTATTCAACTGATCCCGCAATTAAGCTATCATGTGGTACTCTTCTTTATCCTTGTTCTCATGTTCTCCACAGTAAAAATGTTTGTTGTTGCCATGGCTCCCATAGAGCCCGCCACCTCTGTAGCAAAATCATCCTCTTCCAATTTCTGTACATCTATCAAGACCCTATGCTTCTTCACCATACCCCGTTCTCTCATATGCATTTCTTGCTTTACAATAGCCTTCCTCTTCTTGCTGAAAAAATAATCAAAAGGAGGGATCTCATCTCTGGAAATAGGAGTGAGGTCACCAACATATATAGTTCCCAATTATGGGAGTCCAAAGGTGGACTGTAAAGGAGTTAAGGAACTTATGGGACTTCCTAGCTCTGTAGACCTTGTTTCTCCCATAGCCTCAGGTATAGTGACATCAACAACATGTGATGAAGGAGGAGTGGACTTATTGGACTTGGGAGGTGTCTTGGGCCTCCTCTTTGCTTTAGTCTCTGGATTTTCTGTCTGGAAGGCCTCTTCATTTTGTGAAGACCCTTCAGTCTCCTAAGTAAATTCTTCAGGATTGACTTTATCTTGTGTTTCTTGTTCGAAACCTGCAGGGGTATCTTCTTGTTCCTGAGGAAGGGTAATTGCTTATCCTTGCAGCACTTTTGGCAGACTGCTCTGTCTGTGCTTTTGGAAGGTTTGGAAACTAGCTTGCAATTCAGACGACAGTGTCTGTACTCTTTCTAACACTTCCTCATAGGTATTAGTCCCTTTGAACATGTCGTCACAAGGGGACTTCTCGTGTTCATAAGCCTTCATATTACAGTGGGCCATGTGTTTTCCCACTAACTTGTAAGGATCGTGCTTCCTGTGCTCGAGGTTTACCAATTAAACCTCCTCTAGTGCTACCGCTTCAACTTTGGAATGACCTAAGTTGAGCAATGAAAATTTGCCAATCTGAACGGGAAAAACTGGCCAAAATTTCTTTTGAGCCACTTTTAGTTCTATCCTAATTCCACCTGTTACTATTTGATGAGCTACCTCCCTGCACACCAGTCTCTGAGTGAGGAATTTCGAGAGGGTGTGTGGAGGGATTGAACACCCGAAAACTTTGATGTATGAAAAATTCTCCTCTATGAACCAGTCAACAACTGCCCTGAGGTTTCCTGTGTCTGACTTTGAAATGCGGGGAGGCGCACAACTGTACATCATCTGATGTAGTGGTATCACCACGAAATGACAAATTTCATAGAACGAGTCCTTGATGTTTTCTTACCAAAGTTTAGAATGATATTCGTGAATTGGCTCCGGGTAAGTCGGATTCCAACTCCAATTCATCAAAGGGAAAGGAGTCGAGAAGCATATAGCATCCATATGTATGCTGACATATAAAAGGATGCTGGTCGGCCTTTTGATCTTGCAGTCTGATAGTCCATGACCTCCTTCGCCATGTTATCTGATAAAATTTTATCCCAATTGAAGCTGTAACCTTCAGCTGCCTCATGCAAAAGAGGTACCCATTTTGCAGAGAAATGGGTGGGACTTTTCTTACCGAAAAGTCTACATAACATCATCGCCACATAAATCATATACTCATTCAATGAGGTTGTGGCGTAAATACCATGGGTGTCAGCCCTGAATTTTTCTTCGTTTCTCCACCAATCCCTGATTAAGTCAGAATACGTTTGGTCTGACTCAAAACATTCTTTCCTTTGAAAATTACTTAGGAAATATTTATTATAAACATACTTGGGACTGGGAGATAATTTATACATTACTTGTAAATGTTCTGGTCTGAAAGAGCCGATGACGACCCCTCGACTGTCCAGAATGCTCCTTGTCTGTATGTCAATTCGCTCTAAGGCCCAACTGATCATGTCATTATAAGTCGTAAGTCGCGACCGTGTAGCTATTTTGTGGAGCTCAGACTCCGCTATATCTCGAAGCTTGTTGCCGACGTCATGAGGGAAATTTTTAATTTCATAATCCAGAGTCTCGAAAATCTGCCTCCAGGATTTTATGGAATCAATGTCATGCGGTGTTGTATCAAATATAACGTCTCCGTCTGGACTCGAGCTTTCTGCAATTTCTTCACTTTTCTTGGGTGCCTTCTTAGGTGCCATGATACCTGTGCTGGATCAGAGGCCTGCTTACAGAGAAAGTGTGTATAGAACCAGGTAAACATGACTTGCTGCAGATGTAAAGGATAACTATGAAGTTCGAAATATAAGACTTTATTAACCTTCAATTTCGCATTATAACGAGTGTACAGATGCAGACGACGAAAAATTAATGCTTTTAAATGGAAAGATATGCCTGGAGATACGCTTTCTTGTCGAAAAAATCTTCATTTATCCGTTATTAATGCTGCCATATATCGACGATTTCGGAACTGGCGTTTCAAAAATCACTGCCTTCCTCAATTCCCAAAATGAGAAAGGCGGTTTAATTATCACTAATCTTGTTTTAAAAAATGGATTAACCTTAATCTTAAACCTTGTTTAGGGAAAACGCGATTTCACATTTTGGAACTTCGGGGATCCTAGCGTGAGGGGATAAGTCATAAGCAATCCCTGGATTGCGAAATTGCGATGAGATTAGTGAGGCGCTAAGACACGTATTAGGGCTTTAATTGATCCAGGTTAATAATTAATTATCCTTTTAACTTTTTCGGAAAAGCGAGGATCGGAAGTTTGACGGTTGAGAGTTTGAAAGCGTTTTAGTAGAAAGAAAAACCCGAATCACGAAAGATTAAGGGAAAGATAATTATGTTTAGAAACTTAAATAATTACAGGTTTAAAGAGTGCTTTGTGGAAAGCGACGAAAAAGGTAACTTTTATTTCTCCCCCCTTTTAACTTTTTTAATATGTTAAACATTTTCGGGACTTCGACACCGGGAAAATAAGATAGTTGGAAATCATACTTCGAGAAAAATGGAATCTCGAAAACCCGAAAAGGAACGAAAAGCTCAGATTTCCCTTTTGATTATGGGTGGCTCCACGATTTAGGAAAAGATGAAGCTTTAGTTTTCAATGATAGGAAAAAATAAACTTCGTGTCAACACAAGGTTTAGGGAAGCTCTGTTTGACTACTAAATTGAAAGTAAATTATTTCCTATTTCATGGATACGTGCTTTCTACATCCTAGCATGAGAGAGATGTGTAATTCATTCATTAACATGAACTTGACACATGACATAAATAAAATATTTCAATATATATATATATATATATATATATATATATATATATATAAACCCTCTGAATACTTCCCCATGTTCCATGGATGGTAAATGGGGTAAACCGTCGGCCCTGGCCTCGCCTTGAGGGAATCAAGAGAGTCAAACTTGTGACCAACAACAAGCATGATGAACTCACGTCTAGCTCTAGACCAATTGACTAACCCTCGAGGCTTATACATATATGTGCGTGTAAAGAATTAGTGTAAATTCATTTTAACCTTGGATCTATCATGCATCTAAAGGGATCAAATATCTCGATGTGAAAAGTTTTTGTAGATTGAAAAATCGAGGAAATATTTGCATCTTGAAGAATTTGATCCCTCTCCACTCATGATAGATCTAGATTTAAGATAGATCTATATTGGTTTATAAAAAAATATCTTAACAAAAAATGAAACATTAACATATACATATATTATAAATAATAACCATAAATTAAAAATGAAAATGACATCAAAATAATTATTAATATTATTATGGATATTAATATTAAAGTGAATAAATATTATCACATTACATTTTAAATTATTTAATATATATATATATATATATATATATATATATATATATATATATATATATATATATTTTATTTTAATAAATAAAAACACAAAAAAATTTGTATCTTTCATTTCTTAAAATGTTTTAATTATAAACATATTCTTTTAAAAACAACAACCCACCATAACATTTGACAAGATAACCAATTCCTTAATATTTTGTTCTAATACATATTCTTGTAGAAACAACCCATCATAACATTTGACAAGATAACCCATTCCTTAATATTTTGTTCCATGAAATATGGATATAATGACAACTAGCCTAATTACTCCAAATTTGTTCAATGAAATATATATATAATGACAATTAGCTTAGTTACTACAAGTAATTTCAATTTGGTTGTACACTGGCTGGGATATGCTTGTATGACCAAAGTGTCATAACTCGCATGCATAATGTAATGTCAAAAAAATAATTGTTTTGATTATTTAAAAGGCATAATTACTCATTGTATTTTAATTATTATCACGCGTTATTGAAATTTGGAAAAAAAATGTTAAAGATTTTATTTTCATTATTTCATAAATCGAAATTTGAAAAATAAATATTATTTTGGTCTTGAAAGTATAACTATAAGGATCCTATTCTTGGTGAACTTAACCAATTTATAATAATTACTATAAGGATTCTATTCCCAATGAACTTAACAATATATGAAAAATATATAAATATTTATATAATTTTCAAATTAAAATAATATAAATAATATAAAATCATTTATTTGGGAAATAAATTCATTTGCAACAATAAATAAATAGTAATTGAATATAAAAATAACATATTTAAAACATAACTTAAATATAATAAAATTATTATAATCAATATAGATCCATTTTAATCTCGGATTATTTCAAGGGATCAAATTTTTTTGATGTGAAAACATTTTTTAGAGTGTAAAATTTGAATAAAGGTTAAAAGTTTGCACCTTAAGAGATTTTATCCCCCTCTACCTTTAGAGATCTGGGCTTAAAATGGATCTATGATGGTTTAATACATATATACAACCTAAGTGGGCCTAGTTGTGAACATTTGTTTCCTTCTAAAATATCACAAGTTCAAATCCAAAAAGGAGTAGGGTATGTATACCTGTGTAGACTTTGTCCAATTTAATATCTTGCTAGGAAAAATCTAAACTGAACAAATATTGATATTATAAAATATCAATATTATTATTATTATTACTAAAGTATTAAAAAATATTAGTATTAAAAAATATTATTATTAAAAAATATATTAATATATTAAAAATATTAATATATTTTTAGTGCCTTGTCAATACAAATCTAAACTGAAAAAATATTGATATTATAAAATATCAATATTATTATTATTATTACTAAAGTATTAAAAAATATTGATATTATAAAATATATTAACATATTAAAAATATTAATATATTTTTTAGTATATTACGTACAAATTCAAATCAATATATACTTTTTAATATATTAAAATATTTGGATCATAGATACTGTTTCAAGTGGGTCTAATGGTTAAGAACATGTGTTTCCTCCAAAGAGGTCAGAAGTTCAAATACATAGGGGAATATGATATGTATACCTTCGTAGATTTTAGCAGTCAGATTGCACAGAAGGGGTCCCTTGTCCCACAAACAAAGGGGTCTCATAGACCAATTTGATGTCTATTTTGACCATAACCTTAAAACTCAATAAAAGATAAATATTGGTGATCAATGTTGCCCATATATATTGTTACCTTGTATGATGTTTATTCAAATACATACAATTTAAAAAAAAACATTTTTAACCCTATTCAAGGTGTTTGTATGTTACTTTGACTAATAAATCTATTTACTCAAAATAAGAAATAAAAATATGAATGTATTTAAGCACTCTCTAGATCTTAATATGAGATGCAACTTTAAGATGTTCAAGATGTTAACATAGTAATAAAGCTTAGTTATGAATTTATTCACACTTTATATATGTGTAATATATGAATGTATTTAAGCACTCTATAGATCTTAATATGAGATGTAGCTTTAAAATGTTCAAGATATTAATATGGTAATAAATCTTAGTTATGAATTATATGTGTAGTAGATAGTGTAATTTAGAGAGTGTAGGTTCCTATATATATATGTGATAGGAATGGGATGTGTGTGTCTTTTGAGTTAGAGGCAATTTTTTTTTAACTTTTCGGAATTGTTATTAATATCAAAATCCTATATAGCATGTACTAATTTTGTCCACATATTTAAGGCATGTAACACAAAGAGTGTAGGTTCCTATATGTGATAGGAATAAGAGTTACATGTCTTTTGAGGTAGAGGTAATCTTTTGTTTGGCTTCTCACAATGGTTATACTAACATGTATTAATTTTAATTTTGTTGAGACATGTAAAATGAATTGGAAAATTATAGGTTTTTTTGGTTAATATTTATGTTCAAATCTTTAAGATATGAAAAATAATATAACACAATTAAAAGGATATAAATTTGTTTGGAATGTTTTTTATTTACATTTAAAGTAAGATAAAGTTAGAGAGAGAGAGAGCAATGAGTTTGTTTTTGATGTTACATCAATTTTCTTTTTACCATAAATTTGTGTATATAATGTAATGTTTGATATAGGAAAACAAATATATATTTTTGGATATAATAAAAATATTTGTGTTTCTCATTTCTAATTGGTTGATAGAATTGAAGTGTTATTGCTCCCTTCACGTCTTTTAATATGTAGAATTAATTACATAATAATGAATTTCACCAATCAACACATCTTTCACCTATCACCACATCTAAATATAAAAAGTTGTACTATGTATTTATTATTATGCATTATTATATTTATATTATATTTATTATCTAATATATTATTTATTATTATATTTAGTATCTAAGATATTATTTAGATTATATTTATTATGTAATATAATAAATATTATATAAAATATATATTATTAAATTTGAAATGTTTATTTTTAAAAAGAAAAATTGAATATTTTAAAAATGTAATTTGCATTTGGCTAGCTTAACTTAATTGGAAGGAAAGTTAGGTTAATCCCAAAACTATACAACATCCACATTAAATTAAGTGTCATGTAGGAGCACGTCTTCCTCCATTCCTTGTGAGTCTAGGTAAAATTCTTTGAATTCCAATCTTTCTGAGGGTATAGTTATCAATGTTAATTTTTTTCATTTAAAATCTTTACAAATTGATTTCTTTTAAGACTATGAAACTAGCCCCTAGTTAACATATTGTTCATGTTTCATCATCATCATCATCATCATCATCATCAATAATTATAGGGTGTCAGCTATCATCACCATTTCAAAATCTACTTGGCAGGGACTAAGCTGCCATGCAACCCTTGTTTTTTACACAATCAACGTACTTACCCAATTATAATTTTGAGGGAAGATTAACATACTTATGTAACTTCTTGATGTGAAAAATGAGAACACAATTAAAATTATAATCAATTTCTTTGGAAGTGTTATGTTTACATTTAAGACAAGAAAATGTTTTGTTATAAAAAATAAAGTGTAAATAAACACAATAATTGTTTACATAATCAACATACTTACTGACCAATATGCATTTTTTCAATGAATTTAACGTTTTCATTCATGCAAGGGTTTTCCAAAAAATATAACGTTATGTATTTCACAATTCAACATGTTTATGAAGATTTTCACAAGAGCTAAGAATACATTGTTCAAACATGTACCATGGTGACATTTTTACAAACAATTACGCTCAACTTGTAATTGCATTCTCTATTTTCAGAGTTCCCTCAGGGAAACTCAAAGGTCAACACTTTCTCTATTATAGAAGGTAGACACAGTAGGCAAAATGTTGTTTCTCATATTTCTATAATTCAGTTATCTTTTCAGTATATATATTTTTTATTATTTTATTATGGTACATGTCAATTGTAACATAACATCAAAGTAGATTAGGCAAAAGTCAAAATATAGCCAAAGGTGTGCATTGACCATCATAGAAACTAAGTGGAAGTAGGGGAAGTAAAATAATAATAAAAGAACACCATGGTTTCTTTTCTCTTTCAATGGCTTGTAGAAAACTTATGGAACCATTTTTGTAGACTTCTAGATGTTCATGAAAGGTGTGCATTGCCCATCATAGAAACTAAGTGGAAGTCAGGGAATAAAATAATAATAAAAGAAAACCATGGTTTCTTTTTTCTTCCAATGGCTTGTAGAAAACTTGTGAAACCATTTTTTTAAACTTCTAAATGTTCATGATCCACTGCCTATGAGAAAACTACATAAAAATTTGCAAGACTAAACATAAGATACCTAGATTTATTCAACATGTCAGAAGCTAGGGATATACCCTAATTCAACCATGCAATGTATACTTTGTAAATTGTTTAGAAATCACCAACAATTAACATTTCAAATAAATTGCATTCACCACATGAATTGTGAGGACCTTTGAGACCCCCGAAAAGAAAATAAAAATAAAAATAAATAAAATCACTATTTTTCAAGCTTTACAAGCAATCTAAAATGCAATAAAGCCAAACTTCATATACCAAGCATGGAAAAAGTGCCACATCCCCGTGAGCAATATAAATGTAAGTGTTCCTAAGTTTAGCCCCATTTTTAGAGGAAGGGATACAAGGTAACACGTGAATTACAAGTTATTTGCTACAAATTCTACACAAATACTACAAATGATGCTGGGTGACAAAGTGAGATAATAATTTTTTGAATTTACAAGTGAGCATTCATTTCTAAATGTATTTGTTATCACGACTCTTTCATCCACCTGGGATACTTAAGTGACTTTTACCAAATACATCACAAATCAAATTTTAATGTAGTTTATAATCCCAAAGTCGTGGGTGATAGGCCAATGACTTTTACCAAATACATCACAAATCAAATTTTAATGTAGTTTATAATCCCAAAGTCGTGGGTGATAGGCCAATTAAACATGAAAAGTAGTAGTCAATTTCCAATTTGACCATTCAAAGACATGGATGCCTTCCCCTTACATGAGGTGAAAAATTATGCTCTTAATCCTTCGATAGTCATGCAATCACTATTGCAACATTATTTTTGTTAATCACACAATTCATTTAATGAAATGGGCACTTCATCAACTTTCTTAACACTTTCTTGGTTAAGAGACACTTCATAAGCGTTTTTGGTTAAGAGACACCCACACCAATTGACAAAACCCATTAAATTAAAGGGTTTTGGGCCATACTTGGAGTAAATACATTCACATTGAAATGGTTCATATTTCAAGCTCAGTTTTGGTTCCAAGAAACACTATAAATAGAGGCCTCCTCCCTCCATTTCAACAAGCTTAGCTTGTGTAAAATTATGCTGAGGAATTTCTCCAAATTGTGAAGCCCATTTGGTCCAATCCTTCATTTGAGATTCATTGTGGTTATGCTACCAAATTTTCTCATTATTTGATCATTTCATAACAAGAAATGTTGCCAAAATCACTTCAAAATTAGAGAGAGTCTTAATAGAAGGTAGAACCCCCCAAAGAAAGAGCATTGTAGGTCATTTGGTCCACTGCACCTCAAGGTGAAATATTCCTTATTGTTTTCAATTTTCAATTGGTGATAATATAAATATTTCATTCTCTTACCCCCCATAATGCTTCTGAAATGGTTTACATGCTTTTCAATTGCATATTAGGCTAACTATTTGGAAGATTAACCATTGAACATATGAGATAATAGGATTGTCTCTCTTGTTGTCTTTTGTGCAGGTTCATTGTGAGGTTGATTCTCCATCAGAATTTTCCTATGCCTACTTCAGTCCAAAACACACAATCATGCACATGCACTTTTGTGTCTCTATATTCCATGCAATTGCTTCAAAAGTGTGCTTTTTAGCTTTTTGCTTGCTTAAAAGGTGTTAGATTGTATGCTATTTTTTTCCTGGACAATTTACTACTTTATTGTTGGTAATTTGATCAAGTTGCACAAAATTTAAAGGAATTGGAATTGATAAGAGAAGACCCATTCATTTATTTCCAAGCACTTTTCCATTTCCATTATTTCCTTTTCTGCAATTTTTTAGGTTTAGCAATCTCACACCTCACAGTTTGTAGATAAACATTACCAAAATAAGAAATCAACCTTTAGAATTAACCCCTTAATCTAATCTAGAATCAAATAGGATTTCAAAGAATCACTTGCATATGACCCCTACAATGGCATCAATCCAGAAGAGGGACTGTAACATACCCAATCCCCTTGTGCCTAATTGAGGATACAAGGTACTTAATTTTTTCCTTCACCAATTCAATGATTAGCTCTGATACCACTTTGTCATGTAGCCGTTACTTAAATCATCAAGAAGATTCTAAGTGTGTGTGTGTATTTCGATGGAATACACATCCCAAGAAACCCTCTAGGTACTTCCCCTCATTTTGAGGATGGTAGAAGAGGTAAACCGACTAGTTGCATTTTTGGAAACCTAACCTGCTGGGGACATTGAGGTGAGGCCCAACAATATTGTCTTCAATATATATTCCCGGGGAATTGACCCTTTGACCTTTTGTTTGTAATTTACATCTCTCAAACACTCAAGCTAACCCACTAGGATATATATATCATTGATTCATGTGAATCTATCATTGAATGTCACTGTGTAGTTTTAAAGGGCTTGGAAGTCACTTTCTGATGCAGGAGCATCCGCAACATTCGCAATTCATCATATGAACCAGCGCGTGGAGGAAGAGAATTGTACAGCTGGACAAGCCAGCAAACCTTTTTTTTCTTTTGATTTTGAATTTCACCTTGGTATTGTTGCGCCGCCGTTTACTAAAGGCATTCAAAGCCAGGCGCACTCGTATTATGTTACAGATAGGAAGGCAGTTAATACAATTAAGGCTGGTAGATAGAAAGTAGCTGTAGATTAGACAGTCACCTTTTGAGAGGGAAAACGGAGTATAGACACCCTCCCTTGTATTTTTTGTATTATTATTATTCAGTATTAGCAGGAGAAGGAAGAAGATATAGAGCAGAGAGCTTGTGAAGAAACTCCATGTACAAACATTGAATTAATAGGAAAGCTTTATTCAATTCCATGGATGTGTTCAGTCTCTTTGTGTTGTTGATATTATGCTTTTGCATACTTGCTTCTTTTTATGCTTATCTTCTATATGCTGCTTATGTGATTTCATATCAGGTTAGAAACCTGAGGGAATGAGTTTCAATTGTTTCTCTGCTTGAGCCAGTAGATTCCTGCATAGAGTGCAGTTGAATTCCTCCGCATAAGAGTGCGTCGAGGAGGCCGAGCAGCTGAACTTTTGTTCTCGTTTGCCCAGAGTAAGTTGGGATTGTTCAAGCCGGGCATGTGAGTGCAGGTTGGATGGAGTCTCAGTAGCAAGCCTGAGAAGGAAAAGGTCGAGTCTGTTGCGAGCGTGAGTGCACAGGACCCGAAGACTTCTTCACTGTTGGAAGTGGTTGAAGACCGAACGCAGGGAGCGCGTTCGAGAAGTCTCTGAAGGAGTCAGAGAGAGACAAAGCTCAGGAGGGATAATTCCTCACAAGAGTCGAGGTACAGACTCCAGCGGAGTTCTTATAGGGCAAGGGTGGTGAAGCGGAGGAACTCTTCAAGAAGGGAGAGAATCGACGACGTAGAACCGTCCAGGAGAAACCCGAAAACCCGAGGATCGTCCGATCGTGGAAGAGCTGC
>ML784734.1:656920-674253 GCA_009831015.1 Picea engelmannii
GTATGTGATCATATACACGAGGTCTATTACAGAGTTACAAATCAGATTTGGATGATGAAATTGATGAGGGCTTTTGGTTGAGGTACATGCTGGGTATATGGTTGAGACAAGTAGTTGATGAGTTGGCACATACATGGGGTGTATAGTTGATGATGTTGGTACATCTTGATGAGTCATAGTTGATGAGTAGTTGATACATGATTGGTACATAATTGGTACATGGTTGGAGGCACTTGTTAGTATTATTGTTGACAGATGGTTTATGGATGATGAAGCATACTTGTATTGGTATATTATTAAAAGCACATATTGATCTTGGTGATGATTATGAGTTGTTGTGTTATGCTTGGTTGATGCACATATTTGAGAGTTGTCTTGGTAAGTAGATCTGATTTGGTTGATAAGATTGTTGAGACATGTTGTTGTGATAGGTTGTTTGGACAGGTTGTTGTGACATGTTATTTATACAATTTTGGTGCATGGTTGATGCACTTGTTCATGGTAGAGGTTGAGGTACAGGTTTGGTGCATGATTGATGCACTTGTTCATGGTACAGGTTGATGTATAGGTTGGTGCATGGTTAATGCACTTGTTTATGGTACAGGTTGACTACAAGTTGTTTGGTACAAGTTGGTGCACTTTTTTATGGTATAGGTTGAGGTACAGGTTGATGCATGGTTCGAGTTATTGGTATAGGTTGTTTGGTGCAGGTTGATTGGTACAAGTTTACAACAGTGTATCTCATAGTGATAGTGTGACAGTGGTTCCATCATTATACTTCTATATCAGGGCGGTTGGACGGGGCAAGGACAGGTGGTTGTAGCCACCTTACGGTTGTAGCTAGAGAACATAGGGGGTTGTAGCCTCCTTTTGGTTGTATCCAGAGAATTGGGGAATCGGAGCTTCCTTCAGGTTGTAGCCTGAGAAATTAGGGGGTTGGATCCTCCTTCCAGTTACAGCTAGAAAAAAAAGGAAGTTGGTGCTTCCAATGAATGTAATTCTTAAAGACATATAAGAAAAAACATTCTGTGGTTTTCTCCCGCTTTGGGTTTCCATGTAAAACACTGGTGTACTGTGTATGTGTGTGATTTCTCATTTGTTCATTGTTTATTTATTCTGCAACTATTGGATGATAATGTTACATTGATATAACACTTGAATTTTATGGTGAAAAATGATTAAATTTCTCTATTACTGATTCACCCCCCTCTCAGTAATCCAACAATTGGTATCAGAGTAGGTTGCCTCAGGAAACAATTTAACCACTGGAAGGAGATCATGGATTATTCTGAGAATGGAGTACCAATGTTTAATGTTCAGAATGGTTTTAAGTATGAGATGTGGAGCATAAGGACGGAAATATTTTTACAGGTACACGTAAATTATATTTGGCTATCAGTTGTTACAGGATATGATAGTTCAAAAAGGTGAAAGACTACAACCAATAAGGAATTGAAGAAGAATAACAAAATAGCAATGGATTTCATTTATGAAGAATTACCTAATTTGGTAAGAGAAAAGTTTGGTAAATGTTCATCAGCCAAAGAAATTTGGGATAAGTTACATGACATATATTCTTCACCTATCACAGATTTAGAAAATGCCAAAGAAGATGTAGATACAAAACAAGAAGAAAGATGCTCATCATGTCAGACAGATTCATAAGAGGAAGAGTATGAAGAAACAAAAGTTGATTACAAAGAAAAAATGATCAGTGCAATTGAATATCTAAAGAAAGAAAGAGAAGAAAACAAGTCATTCAAGAAATAATTGATGAAGCAAAAGGAAAGTGTTCAAGGTTCCGAAAAAGATCAGAAGGTCATCGATAATTTAAGAGCTCAACTAGAAGAGGCCAGAAGAATTGAAGAAACTCTAGAATATCAAAAGAAATGTTTAGAAGCCAACATAGTAGCACAAAAGGAAGAAGCATAAAAGAGAGAAAAGACACTGATGGATCATCTCAAGGAAAGAACCAATGACTTAAACCAACTTGAGGAAGAGTTTGGTTAAGAAGAGACAAGACTGGAAGAAGAAATAATTACATTGAAAATCCAACTTGAAGAAGAAAAGAGAACATAAGAGGTCATGAAGTCTCAGATAATGAAGAAAGAAGAAGAGGTTGATAATCTTGAAGAAGAAATTGTCACACTAAGAGTCAAAATTGTCAAGCTCAACAAGAACGTTGAAGAGACAAAAACATCCACATCAGTTGTCGAGAATGAAGACAAGTACTCTACGTTGCTAAAAAAGAAGAATGAAGCAAATATAAAGAGTTATGCAGAAGTACTCAAAGGAATGAATCATGGTCAACCATAATCTAAGAAAACTAATAAAGATACATATTTAAGAAGACCATCCATGTTCAAGCCACAAAGAAGCTTCAAATGTGATCATGATCAGTCAAGGAAGAAATTTAGAAGGACTACACCACAACGAAGATCATTCACTCCCAGGTATGCAAATTTTTTTTATGGTCATTTTTTTTATTGTACTAACTTTGGAGATAAGGTTGCAGATTGCAGGGATTATAAAATAAATGTTCAAGCAATAAGTGCCTATGTGGCCACACGTAACATTGAGTGTTACAAATGTCATAAATATGGACACATAGCCAGTGATTGTAGAAGCATGATCAATACTTCCATGAAAGAGAACGCTGATATCAGATATAAGAAAGTATGGATAAGAAAACAGGAAGAACAGATGAACAAATACCAGATACCAGAGATCACAATATTGACAATAAAACGAGATGAAGAAAATTCTACAGATAAAAAGAAAGATGTCAGATACAGAAAGGTTTGGAAAATAACTGAAATAAAGGAAGGACAGGTAAATAAGGAACATGTTCAAGAGATTGTACTTTCAGGAATTGTAGTGAAAGATGAATCCACACACAGAAAGAAAGAAGTCAGAGCTTAGAGAGATAATGAATCTACCATTGAATATGATGATAAATCTACCAATGAATATGATGATGAATACACATCAGAGCATGAATTGTCCTGAGCCATCCGACTTAGAGACTGCCAAGTAATATGAATATTAGACAAGGGGAGTATATGCGATAACTGTTATAGACCAAAGAACCATCCTTCGAGAAACTTGCAGAGTTTGAGAAGACAAATTCAGAGCATTCAGTTAGCAGAAGTACAGTTTGATAGATTAATCAAGACTTCATGATAGTATAGTGATAAATGGGTCAACATTATGGACAGTTGCACAAGTAGAGTCTTGGAAAGTATGGAAATAAATGGATTCGCAAGAACACTTAGTAGATTTGGACAGATATATGACAATGGACGAGAGCATGAATTCATATATTGGTTCAGAGAGTGGTTCTGAGACAAAGGAACATTATCATAATGGATGATAATTATAGAAGAAATGGATCGAACAATGCTAATGGATTCCAAATTGACAGATATTTTTTGGACACATGTAGTGCATACATCAGTTCACATTCAAAACAGAGTAATGCTCAGAAACAACAATTGCAAAACTCCCTACGAACTATGGAAATGAAGTGCAAACAACAACCTCATATCAAGGTAACTCAAGGTAATATTTTATTAATTGAAATTTATGTTGATGATATTGTTTTGGAAGTACTAATGATAGATAAAGACAAACATTTGAAAAGGATATGTAGAATGAATTTGAAATGTCATTACTTGTAGAACTATCCTTCTTTTTGGGTCTTCAGATATGTCAAAGAAACCAAGGAATTTTTATTTCTCAAACTAAGTATATCAGAGAAATGCTAAAGAGGTTCAGAATGGAAGATTACAAACTAGTTACCACTCATATGCAAACCAGTTGCAAGTTGAGCAAAGATGATCATTAAAAGTATACAGACCAGAGGAAATACAAGTCAATGATTGGTAGCTTACTACACGTGACAACATCCAGGCCAGATGTAATGCAAGCAATTGGACAAGTGGTATGATTTCAAGCAGCACCAAAGGAATCACATGTATTAGCAATGAAGAGGATTTTCAGATATCTCAAAGGAATATAAGAGTTTGGATTATGGTATCCAAACGGAAATGATCTATCACTTATTGCCTACACAGATGCAAATTGGGAAGGTTGCATTGATGACCAATGAAGCACCAGTGGAGAAGTGTTTTACTTGGGTGAGTGTTTAGTATCTTGGATAAGCAAGAAACAATCATCAATATCCTTATCTACAACTGAGGCAGAGTATATTGTAGCAACAACATGTTGTACACAGGTTCTATGGATGAAACAAACTTTGACATATATACTGGTTGAGTATGATGAGCCCATTCCAATCTATTGTGATAATACAAGCGCCATCAGTATCTCAAAGAACTCGGTGATGCACTCCAAGACTAAGCACATTCCAATCAAGTATAACTTTCTACGGGAACAGGTTGTAGAGAAGAACATCGGAGTTGAATATGTGGGAATAAAAGAACGAGTGACATACATCTTTACAAAACCTCTTCCACGGGAAGCCCTTGAGTATCTTCACCAAAGACTAGGAGTAATTTCTACTCCAAAATGAATGTTTTTGAATGCTTATCTTATATGTCTTATATTTACATGAGGAAGCACCATAAAGAGGACAGTTTAGGTTGAGATATCAGTTTTAGGAAGAGATCAGTCAGGGGGAGTATCCCCAAGGAAAATTCAGTTAGGAGGAGCAGCCCCAGATGGAAAGATACCTTTTCCATTGATAACAAAGGGGGATATATTTATCATATGCAATATAGAAATGCTTGAAGAGAGAGCACAGAGGCATGTAGATAGGGGGAGCAACCCAAGGAGAGTTTGATCAGGGGGAGCAACCCTAAAGGGAGATACCCTTTTCCATTGATGTCAGAGGGGGAGAGATAGAAACATTGATGAGGAGTATAAGCATGAATGTTATCATGACTAAGTGTTGCCATCAATGACAAAGGGGGAGATTGTCAGACAATTGGCTTAGGTTGATGGAAAGTTGGTATGGATTGTTGGTTGTCAGTGATGTCAACCATTGGATACTGATATTGTAGATTGATGTCAACCCTTAGTGATTGATGTCAACCCTTGGATAAAGTCTAGTAGCGAATTCCGGTAGCACAAAGGTTTGGGTAATGGACCCAAGGTTGTTTGATATATAATGGTATGCGTTTTAATATATTTTAAGGTAAGACTATTCTATATGGATAATACATTTCATTCCATTTCTGGTGGTATGTGGAACGTCACATAACTCCTGACGGTTAGAGAGTTATGGTCATTTGAAGTTGGAGAACCCATGTTTGGGTAATGGACCCAAGTTTGTTTGATGGATAACGATATGCATTTTGATATATTTGTAGATAATACTATTCTATATGGATATTACATGTCATGCCATTTCCAGTGGTATGTGGAACGTCACATAACTCCTCATGGTTAGAGATTTATGGCCATGTGAAGTTGGAGAACCCTCATGAGTCATCTAGAAGCCCCAAAAGGTCAAAGTAGTCAAAGCGGTTTAAGATATTTTTAGAAGGTAAATAATAAAGTGAAGTGATGAGTGTACTATAATTCAAAGTGAATACAAAATAAATTATTTAAATAATAAAATTAATGGAGAAATTACTAAGTCGACAAGTGGTTAGAAGTGGGTTAGCCCTAAAATAAGGAAAGTGGTTTAAGATGGTTAGAAGGTAACCCCTTGAGGTAAAGTGAAGTGATAAGTGTACTATAATTCAAAGTGGATAGAAATAAATTATTTAAATAATAAATTCAATGGATAATATACTAATTGGATAAGTGGTTAGAAGTTAGTTAACCCTAAAATAAGGAAAGTGGGTTAAGATGGTTAAAATGTAACCCCTTGAGGAAGCTACATGAAAGTATAAATAAGAGACAAGGCTCTCTCATTTTATATCACACTTTATCATATTGAATATCTACAGGTGGCTGAGGTAACCAAAGGATATCTAAGCTGAATTTAAGAGAGAAGGTGAAGTAAAGAAGGCCGAAATTCAAGGGAGGATAAATTATTTTGATGATGCTTTCTAAGGCATGTCATTTACAGGTCATCTCACCATTTTCGCAATATTTTTTTTTTATAGAATGATTTAGACCATGAAATTGATAGGCCATTGATAAAACATATACAAGTAGCCGTGGTACAAATTTCATCTTGTGGGTCGTTGTAGTTTTGGAGTTACACTCTGTGGAAAATAGGGTTTGTGGCTAGTCCTGAAACTAGTCTAAAACATGTGTTTCGGGTAAAAACGTCATAACTTATTCATAACAGATCCAAATTAAATAAGACCAAAATTTTTGGTTAGAGTAAATTCTACAGTATTATGTGTAAAATTTTCAGATCCATACAACAAATATTCCGTGCGGGGCACACTCTACAAGTTTTCTCTATAGAATAAGCCAAAATTCAACAAGGTATGCCATTTTTGTTATAACTCATTTTCTGAGAGGTTCCAAGTAGTGACACCTAGAGGAATTGCATAAAACCCACTGAAGAACATTGTGTACTATTTTTAGATCTTTATTCATTACAGGTACATAGTTATGATTATTTCAAGTTAGGGTTGTTGACTAATCCAAAACTAGTCATGTGAGACTAACGAAAAGTTTGATGAAAAGGCTAGTCTCTTGTTGTTAAAGTTAATGAAGGTTTGCAGGTATGTGATCATATACACCAGGTCTATTACAGAGTTTCAAATCAGATTTGGACGATGAAATTGATGAGGGATTTTGGTTGAGGTACATGTTGGGTACATGGTTGAGGCAAGTAGTTGATGAGTTGACACATAGACGAGGTGTATAAATGATGATGTTGGTACATATTGATAAGTCATAGTTGATGAGTAGTTGATACATGATTGGTATATACTTGGTACATGGTTGGAGGAAATTGTTAGTATTATTGTTGACACATGAATTATGGATGATGTAACATACTTGTATTGGTATATTATTAGAAGCACATATTGATCTTGGTGATGATTATGAGTTGTTGTGTTATGCTTGGTTGATGCACATATTTGAGAGTTGTCTTGGTGAGTAGATCTGATTTGGTTGATAATATTGATGAGACAAGTTGTTGTTATAGGTTGTTTGGACAGGTTGTTGTGACATGTTATTTGTACAGGTTTGGTACATGGTTGATGCACTTGTTCATGGTACAGGTTGAGGTAAAGGTTTGGTGCATGGTTGATGCACTTGTTCATGGTACAGGTTGAGGTACAGGTTGGTGCATGGTTAATGCACTTATATATGGTACAAGTTGACTACAGGTTGTTTGGTACAGGTTGGTGCATGGTTGATGCACTTGTTTATGGTACAGGTTGATTACAGGTTGAGGTACATGTTGGTGCATGGTTCAAGTTATTGGTACATGTTGTTTGGTGCAGGTTGATTGGTACAAGTTTACAACAATATATATCACAGTGATAGTGTGACAGTGGTTTCATCATTCTACTTCTATGTGAGGACGGTTGGACGGAGCAAGAACAGGTGGTAGTAGCCACTTTCTGGTTGTAGCTGGAGAACATATGGGGTTGTAGTCTTCTTCTGGTTGTAGCCAGAGAATTAGGGAGTTGGAGTTTCCTTCAGGTTGTAGCCTGAGAAACTAGGGGGTCAGAGCCTCCTTCTAGTTGCAACCGGAAAACAAAGGAAGTTGGTGCTTCCAATGAATGTAATTCGTAAAGACATATAATAAAAAGCATTTCGTGGTTTTATCCCGCTTTGGGTTTCCACGTAAAACACTGGTGTACTATGTATGTGTGTGATCGCTCATTTGTTCATTGTTTATTTACTCTGCAACTACTGGATGATAATGCTACATTGATATAACACTTGCTTTTTATGGTGAAAAAGGATTAAATTTCTCTATTACTGATTCACCCCCCCTCTCAGTAATCCAATAATTGGTATCAAAGAAGGTTCCTTCAGGAAACAATTTAACCACTGGAAGGAGATCATGGATTATTTTGAGAATGGAGTACCAATGTTTAATGTTCATAATGGTTTTAAATATGAGATGTGGAGCATAAGGATGAAAGTATTTTTATAGGCACATGGACATTATATTTGACTATCAGTTATTACAGGATATGATAGTTTAAAAAGGGAAAAGACTGCAACCAAGAAGGAATTGAAGAAGAATAAAAAAATAACAATGGATTTCATTTAGGAAGGATTACCTAATTCGGTAAGAGAAAAGGTTGGTAAATGTTCATCAGCCAAAGAAATTTGGGATAACTTACATGGAATATATTCTTCACCCATCGCAAATTCAGAAAATTCCAAAGAAGATGCAGATACTGAACAAGAAGAAATATGCTCATCATGTCAGATAGATTCAGAAGAGGAAGACTATGAAGAAGAAAAAGTTGATTATAGAGAAAAATTGATCAGTGCAATTGAATATATAAAGAAAGAAAGAGAAGAAAACAAGTCATCCAAGAAATAATTGATGAAGCAAAAGGAAAGTGTTCAAGGTTCCGAAAAAGATCAGAAGGTCATCAATAATTTAAGAGCTCAACTAAAAGAGGCTAGAAGAATTGAAGAAACTTTAGAATATCAAAAGAAATGTTTAGAAGCCAACATAGCAACACAAAAGGAAGAAGCATAAAAGAGAGAAATGATACTAATGGATCATCTCAAGGAAAGAACCAATGAATTAAACCAACTTGAGGAAGAGTTTGTTCAAGAAGAGATAATACTAGAAGAAGAAATAATTACATTGAAAATCCAAATTGAAGAAGCAAAGAGAACAAAAGAGGTCATGACGTCTCAGATAATGAAGTAAGAAGAAGAGGTTGAGAATCTTGAAGAAGAAGTTGTCACACTAAGATTCAAATCGTCAAGCTCAACAAGAACGTTGAAGAGACAAAAACATCCACATCAGTTGTAGAGAATGAAGAGAAGCACTATACGTTGCTAGAAAATAAGAATGAAGAAAATAAAAAGAGTTATGCAGAAGTACTCAAAGGAATGAATCATGGTCAACCAGAGTCTAAGAAAACTAATAAAGATACATCTTCAAGAAGACCATCCATGTTCAAGCCACAAAGAAGCTTCAATCATGATCATGATGAGTCAAGGAAGAAATTCAGAAGGACTACACCACAAAGAAGATCATTCACTCCCAGGTATGCAAATTTCTTTTATGGTCATTGTTTTTATTGTACTAACTTTGGACATAAGGTTGCAGATTGCAGGGATTATAAAATAAATGTTCAAGCGATAAGTGCATATGTGGCCGCACGTAACATTGAGTGTTACAAATGTCATAACTATGGACACATAGCCAGTGATTGTAGAAGCATGATAGATACTTCCATGAAAGAGGACATCGATATCAGATATAAGAAAGTATGGATAAGAAAACAAGAAGAACAAGTGAACAAAGACTAGGTACCAGAGATCGCAAGATTGGCAATAAAACGAGATGAAGAAAATTCTACAGAGAAAAAGAAACATGTCAGATATAGAAAGGTTTGGAAAATAACTGAAAGAAAGGAAGGACATGTAAATAAGGAACATGTTCAAGAGATTGTACTTTCAGGAATTTCAGTGAAAGATAAATCCATAGACAAAAAGAAAGAAGTCATAGATCAAAGAGATAATGAATCTACCAATGAAGATGATGATGAATCTACAAATGAAGATGATGATGAATACATGTCATAGCAGGAATTGTTCTGATCCATATGGCTTAGAGACTGCCAAGTAATATGAATATTAGACAGGGGGAGTCTATGCAATAGTTGTGGTAGACCAAAGAACCATCCTTTGAGCAACTTGTAGAGTTTGATAAGACAAATTTAGAGTAGTCAGTTAGTAGAAGTACAATTTGATAGATTAATCAAGACTTCATGATAGTATAGTGATAAATGGGTCAACATTATGGACAGTTTCACAAGTAGAGTCTTGGAAAGTATGGACATAGACAGATTCGTAAGAACACTTAGCAGGTTTGGACAAATATATGGCAGTGGACGAGAGCATGGATTCATATATTGGTTCAAAGACAAAGGAACATTATCATAATGGATGATAATTACACTAGAAATGGCTCGAACAATGCTAATGGATTCCAAATTGACAGATATTTTTTGGACACATGTAGTGCATACATCATTTCACATTCAAAACATAGTAATGCCTAGAAACAACAATAACAAAACTCCCTACGAACTATGGAAAGGAAGCGCAAAAAACAAACTCTACATCAAGGTAACTCAAGGTAATATTTTATTAATTGAAATTTATGTTGATGATATTGTTTTGGAAGTACTAATGACAGGGTTAGCCGGAAATTTGCAAAGGATACGCAGAATGAATTTGAAATTTCATTACTTGGAGAGCTATCCTTCTTTTTGGGTCTTTAGATATGTCAAAGAAACCAAATAATTTTTATTTCTCAAGCTAAGTATATTAGAGAAATGCTAAAGAGGTTCGAAATGGAAGATTGCAAACCAGTTACCACTCCTATGCAAACCAGTTGCAAGTTGAGCAAAGATGATGATTCAAAGTCTACAGACCAGAGGCAATATAGGTCAATGATTGGTATTTTACTATATGTGACAACATCCAGACCAGATGTAATGCAGGTAGTTGAACAGGTGGCACGATTTCAAGCAGCACCAAAGGAATCACATGTATTAGTAGTGAAGATGATTTTTAGATATCTCAAAGGAACATAAGAGTTTGGATAATGGTATCCAAAAGAAAATGATCTATTACTTATTGCCTACACAGATGCATATTGGGAAGGTTGCATTGATGACCAACGAAGCACCAGTGGAGTAGCGTTCTACTTGGGTGAGTGTTTAATATATTGGATAAGCAAGAAACAATCATGAATATCCTTATCTACAGTCGAGAAAGAGTATATTATAGCAGTATCATGTTGTACATAGGTTCTATGGATGAAACAAACTTTGAAAAATAGAGAGGTTGAGTATGATGAGCCCATTCCAATCTATTGTGATAATATAAGCGCCATCAGTATCTCAAAGAACTCGGTGATGCACTCCAAGAAGAAGCACATTCCAATCAAGTATGAATTTCTACGGGAACAGGTTGTAGAGAAGAACATCAAAGTTGAATATGTGGGAACAAAAGAACAAGTGGCATACATATTTACAAAACCACTTCCACAGGAAGCCCTTGAGTATCTTCGCCAAAGACTATGAGTAATTTCTACTCCAAAATGAATGCTTTTGAATGCTTATCTTATATGTCTTAGATTTACATGAGGAAACACCATAAAGATGACAATTCAGGTTGAGAGATCAGTTTCAGGAAGAGCTCAGTCAGGGGGAGTATCCCCAAGGACAGTTTAGTTAGGGGGAGTAGCCCCGGATGGAAAGATACCTTTGGCATTGATAACAAAGGGGGAGATATTTATCAAATGAAGGATATAAATGCTTGGAGAGAGAGAACAAAGGCATGTAGACAGGGGGAGCAACCCAAGGAGAGTTCAGTCAGGGGGAGCAACCCCAAAGGGAGATACCCTTTTCCATTGATTTCAAAGGGGGAGAGATAGAAACATTGATGATGAGTATAAGCATGAATGTTATCATGATTAAGTGTTGCCATCAATGTTGGTGTTGCCATCAATTCCAAAGGGGGAGATTGTCGGACAATTGGCTTAGGTTGATGGACAATTGGTATGGATTGTTGGTTGTCATTGATGTCAACCATTGGAGAGTGATATTGTATATTGATTTCAACCCTTAGTGATTGATGTCAACCCTTGGAGAAAGTTCGATAACAAATTCCAGTAGCACAATGGTTTGGGTAATGGACCTAAGGTTGTTTCATGTATAATGGTATGAGTTTTAATATATTATAAGGTAAGACTATTCTATATGGATAGTACATGTCATTCAATTTCCAGTGGTATGTGGAACACCATATAACTCCTCACGGTTAGAGAGTTACGACCATGTGAAGTTGGAGAACCTAGGTTTGGGTAATGGACCCAAGTTTGTTTGATGGATAATAGTATGAGTTTTGATATATTTGCAGGTAATAATATTCTATATGGATATTACATGTCATTCCATTTCTAGTGGTATGTGGAACTTTACATAACTCCTCACGGTTAGAGAGTTATGGCCATGTGAAGTTGGAGAACCCTCATGAGTCATCTAGAAGCCCCAAAAGGTCAAAGTAGTCAAAGCGATTTAAGATATTTTTAGAAGGTAAATAATAAAGTGAAGTGATGAGTGTATTATAATTTAAAGTGAATACAAATGAAAATATTTAAATAATAAAGTTAATGGAGAAATTACTAAGTTGACAAGTGGTTAGAAGTGGGTTAGCCCTAAAATAAGGAAAGTGGTTTAAGATGGTTAGAAGGTAACCCCTTGAGGTAAAGTGAAGTGATGAGTGTACTATAAGTAAAAGTGGATACAAAATAAATTATTTAAATAATAAAGTTAATGGATAAATTACTAATTGGACAAGTGGTTAGAAGTTGGTTAACCCTAAAATAAGGAAAGTGGGTTAAGATGGTTAAAAGGTAACCCCTTGAGGAAGCTACATGAAAGTATAAATAAGAGGCAAGGATCTCTCATTTTATATCACACTTGAGAATATTGAATATATACAGGTGATTGAGGTAACCAAAGGATATATAGGCTGAATTTCAGAGACAAGGTGAAATAAAGAATGCCGAGATTCAAGGGAGGATAAATTATTTTGATGATGCTTTCTAAGGTATGTTATTTACAGGTCATCTCACCATTTTCGCATTTTTTTTTTATAGAATGATTAAGACCATGAAATTGATAGGCCATTGAGAAAATATATCCAAGTAGTTGTGGTACGAATTTCAGCTTGTCGGTCGTTGTAGTTTTGGAGTTACACTCCATGGAAAATAGGGTTTGTGATTAGTCTTGAAACTAGTCTAAGACATGTGTTTCGGGTAAAAATGTCATAATTTCTTCATAACAGATACAAATTAAGTAAGACAAAAAGTGTTGGTTAGAGTACATTCTATAGTATTCTGTGTAAAATTTTCAGATCCATACAACAATTTTTCGTGCAGGGCACGCTCTACAAGTTCGCTCTCTAGAATAAGCCATAATTCATCAAGGTATGCCATTTTTGCTATAACTCGTTTTTTGAGAGGTTCCAAGTAGTGACACCTGGAGGAATTGCTTAAAAAACATTGCAGAACATTGTGTACTATTTTCATAGCTTTATTCATTATAGGTACATAGTTATGATTATTTCAAGTTAGGGTTGTTGACTAATCCAAAACTAGTCATGTGAGACTAAAGAAAAGTTTGATGAAAATGCTAGTCTCTTGTTGTTAAAGTTAAGGAAGGTTTGTAGGTATATGATCATATACACCAGGTCTATTATAGAGTTACAAATAATATTTGGATGATGAGATTGATGAGGGCTTTTGGTTGAGGTACATGTTGGGTACATGGTTGAGACAAGTAGTTGATGAGTTGGCACATACATGAGGTGTATAGTTGACGATGTTGGTACATCTTGATGAGTCATAGTTGATGAGTAGTTGATACATGATTGGTACATACTTGGTACATGGTTGGAGTCACTTGTTAGTATTATTTTTGACACATGGTTTATGGATGATGTAGCATACTTGTATTGGTATATTATTAGAAGCACATATTGATCTTGGTGATGATTATGAGTTGTTGTGTTATGCTTGGTTGATGCTGTTATCACATAAACTTGTAAAAGACTTGGGGGTTTGTGGTTTCTACCTAAGTCTGTATTTTTTCCTGTCTATCCTCCTTTCGCAGATCCATTCTTAAGTTTTTCCCTTTCGGCTTGTAGTTCGCTCTACATTTGCCCTTGATTGTTTGAGCGACCTTTTGTTTTGTGTTGTCCTACCTGAGAAGTATCAACCCTATGCTTTCTTGTTTTCTCTAAGCTAATCACTTCTCTCTTTACCTCTGCCACTGATCATTTGTTTTCCTAAGCCCTCAATCAATCATCTAGCTAATTGTTCACATAAACCACAACCATAAGCACAAGCGCAACACTTAGAGCGAGCTAGTATGGACTTAAATCAAGCATAAGGCAATTTTAACCTTTCATCAGAGGAGACCCAATCAATATTATCGATCGACGACTCACGTTCTTTCGGAAGGTCAAAGTTGCGTGAAGGTTAGCGCAAGAGCGGGCCCGAAATCAAAGGTTGAGCACAAATTAAATATGGGCCATGGATCTCAATGGGAGGGATCGACGGTGGAAAATTATCACGGGAATCGGGAGTTCGAAATGTTGTTAAAGTTTTTCGTCGAGGATCCAAACTCCCGAGACCTGAAATCAACATGAGCCATTGATATTGAAGGGGACAGGTGTCAGCTGATCCAAGTATTCAGGGAAATGAGCTTCGAGAGAATTTAAGTGAGGAATGCGCGAAAGTCCTGATGTGCTGATTACCGATGTGTTGATATGCCGAAGTCCCAAAATTCGAGATTCATGGGAGCCATCCGATCCAATGGGGACAGGTGGCAGTGGATTAAGAAATGTCATGGAACTGGGTTTCGGGGGTTTTGATTTGAGCCACAAGCAAATGTTGCGAAGCGTGAAATCAATATGGGCCATCCAAACTAGAGGAGAACGTGGTGCCTGATCAGAGATTTCGCAGTTTCGTGGATCGAGAATTCTGAAGTCTGGCATGTAGGAATCCCCGAAAGGAGAAATCCTGAAACGCCTTTGGAGATAGGCGCTAGGTCACGACCCATGGTCATGCGAAAGTAATGTTTAGGAGAAGCATTCGGTCCCCAATCACATATAGAGGACTATTTCAGAGTCGAGAGGAAGCATCACAGCCGTTGGTTAAGAAGCATATCAAACTGTCGGTCAAATAAGCGATTTCCTTGATTCTGATATCGGGAAATATGAAGGTGAGCCATATGAAAACTCCCAAAACGCGAAATGTCAGGATGTCATTAGAACAGGGTCATGGCCCTGGGTTACATTGAGGAGGGGCCAGAGGAAAGGAGGCTGGCTTCCGAGCCTTGGAGAGCAGGCACGTGGTTGTCCCCTAAGCATTTCGTCTCGGCCACTTTCGACAGGTGAGCATTTTGGCAGGTGGTTGAAACCTCGACTCAATCCATAAATGGAAGGCATGGAGGTTCTGGAGAAGTTAGCCTATGGTACCCCTATGGATAGATTTCCCTGCCAGAGCCATGCCGATCTAATCTTGTGTCTGACAGAGGAGTGCAAGTGCAACATGACAGAAGAAGATACTGACACAAAGATTTGATTGCTATAGGCAGGTCACACTCTTGGTGTTGGCAGGTTGTTCTCAGTATAAATATTTAGTTTTGATATTTGATTAAAGGTCGATGGTTGAGCCGGGCTCCCGTATTGTAAAGTTTTAATGAAGCTCTGGTTCTTCTGGTTATGTATCTGGATTTGAGACTTCTTGTTTAATGTAAGTCAACTTATTTTCATATCTCTGTAAACAATCATGTTAGAGCACTCGGGCATGGAGGATCCAGTCGAGGGTAGTTATGTTTTTGTGATGTAGGTTTGATCACAGTGACATTGTGACCAGTTTTAATCAGTTTCTATGTTGTCTTTTCCCTCCAACGCTGAATGAATCGGGCATGGATGATCCAATCGAGTTGTTGTTATTGAATTGTGATGTATGTTTGATTTTAGTTCAGTGATAATTTCATTCAGTTACTTAAAACTATGAACCAAGAGGATCTTGTCTTCTGAGTTTTCCCTCTTTAGGCTGCTGGAAGACCGAATGTCCATAACAAACCTCTTCACTCTCCTCAATTTATTCCCCCTACTCACCTTTATTACAAAATTACTGAATGAAGTTAGATCAAGACCTTATCTTCTTATGCATACCAACCCAGTTTTCTGAGTCAAAGTGACATAATCCTGAGGCTGCGTCCATTAGACCACCCTTAAATTTCTTCATTGTGACATATAAACTGATGGGTACTGGGCTTACCTCTGTCGCAATCCAGAGGTGACTTTCAGTGCTAACATATGCACATATTTGAGAGTTTTCTTGGTGATTAATCTTGGTGAGTAGATCTGATTTGGTTGATAAGATTGATGAGATAGGTTGTTGTGATAGGTTGTTTGGACAGGTTGTTGTGACATGTTATTTGTACAGGTTTGGTGTATGGATGATGCACTTGTTCATGGTAGAGGTTAAAGTACATGTTTGGTGCATGGTTGATGCACTTGTTCATGGTACAGGTTAAGGTACAAGTTGGTGCATGGTTAATGCACTTGTTTATGGTACATGTTGACTACAAGTTGTTTGGTACAGGTTGGTGCATGGTTGATGCACTTGTTTATGGTACAGGTTGATTATAGGTTGAGGTACATGTTGATGCATGGTTCAGGTTATTGGTACAAGTTGTTTGGTGCAGGTTGATTAGTACACGTTTACATCAATATATCTCACCGTGATAATGTGGCAATGGTTACATCATTCTACTTCTATGTCAGGGCGGTTGGATGGGGCAAGGACAGGTGATTGTAGCCACTTTCCGGTTGTAGCCGGAGAACATAGGGGGTTGTAGCCTCCTTCTGGATGTAGCCAGAGAATTGGGGACTTGGAGCTTTCTTCTGGTTGTAGCCTGAGAAACTAGGAGGTTGGAGCCTCCTTCCAGTTGCAGCTAGAAAACAAAGGAAGTTGGTTCTTCCAATGAATGTAATTCTTAAAGACATATAAGAAAAAACATTCCGTGGTTTTCTCCTGCTTTGGGTTTCCATGTAAAACATTGGTGTACTATGTATGTGTGTGATTTCTCATTTGTTCATTGTTTATTTACTCTAAAACTATTGGATGATAATGCTACATTGATATAACACTTGCATTTTATGGTGAAAAAGGATTAAATTGCTCTATTACTGATTCACCCTCCTCTCAGTAATCCAACATCTTGTTCCACAATCAACTCATTCATGCATTCATATCAATAGACATGTGCTCAAGTTAATTGCCATATACATTTCTCTTTATGAATAACAAATTCACTCAACAGTCCATTGGATGTAGCTTGGGTGGTTGGGTGGAATGGTTGCTACCCTCCCCACCCAACTTCTATTCCTTGTAAGTGACATGTGATTCCCTTAATTGGGTCTATATGATGCTCTTGTTGTTGAACCTCCAATATTTTGAAAATGATCGACCTCCCCATGTTATCTCACAGATTTCAGGGGGGTGGGGCTTCCATGGATGTAGCTAGTACCGGTCTTCGGTGTCATGAACCACATGTAAAAAAAAAAGAAAAAAACAAATTCACTCAACAAAGTTATATGCATAAGAAAATTACTCTTTCATGTGCATACATGATCCTTAAGCGTGTTATATATATATA